>CM055276.1:84574146-85174146 GCA_029237695.1 Conchocele bisecta | reverse complement strand
TACACTTACAAACATTTTAGTCGTACAAAGTTTAGTGAAAAAGCCGCCAGGGGACTGAGGAGAAAATACTTGAGTTTACGATAATTTGAGTTAACCGAGTTATTATATAGGAAAACATGTACTTGGGACCAAGAATTTGACTTCGAGTTATCAGTAGCATGACTTACGAGAGTTTGAGATAACGAATGTACACTGTATTTGCAAACATTGTTCATCGAGAAAAGTCAGCTCCTAACTAGTTGATGCACTTATGGCCCCTATATGCGATTTGAAAATAAACAGACAGACAGACAGACGGACATATATGATCAGTAGGGAAGGTAGTTGTATTAATGTGGAAGGATGTATCATTACTAAGTAATGCATGTGTGCAATATGAAGGTATTAGCTGAAGGCAAAGAGAAATTAAAGGTGATTTGAGAAACTCTTACAAAAACTTCCAAAAAATAAACGGACGGACAGTCAGACAGACGGACAGAATGGGCCAAACATATAGGGCACCACCGATTCTCGGCAGGGCCCTAATTATTCAGACTGTGGTGCAATATGCTGGAGCTTTTACCTACAATATTCCCTGAGCGACTTTAGAAGGACTTAAAACTTGCTATTACCAAGGCTGAGGGGGCAATGAGGAAATACATCGACCTAAGGAGACTTGCACAATAAAGTGACTGGGTTTAATGTCCCAGCAACAGCTAAGGTCATATAGAGGCGAAACCAGAGTTTCATCCGACAGACCAATGGGAAATACGATGTGTATTTTTCATGCCTAGGGTGAAGATTGAACTCACAACCTCCGGTATTGAAGTCCAATGCCATATCCCCTAGATATTAAGTCCCATGCCTGTGTTACCTCGAATGCGGCAACCTCCGGGGGTAAATCCTTGGTTATGTCCCTTGCACTGGCCAGGGGTTTGTTCTTCGCTGTACGCCGGGTGAGGGAGTTATCGGCCGGGGTGAACTGAGACCACGAGTCAAACTTCTTGTCCAGGGCCTGTATCTCGAGCCATGTGGTCCGCTCCTCCAGTAATATCTCCTCATACCTGTGTGTGAATGTGTAAATGTGGCACTGACTGGAAAACTGGGGCTGATGGGAATTGTGACCAGTGAAGTTCCTGTAGCCGATTTCATCAAAATTGCAGGGAGTAATCATTAATTTTCCCGAAATGCATTATGTCATATAGAACTAACGACTGCATATAGTTGATGATTAAAAGTATGCAGAATTATTATATTGAATTTATTACATTATCACAGCCAAAATGGCTGTGATAATGTAATAAATTCAGTACAGGTATGTAGCACAGGTGTATGGAAGGTGTTCGAGCCAATTCCCACCCTTAAATATAAGCCAAATAGAATAGAATAGGTGGAAGACTCGGACCTGTGACACAGCAAAAATTCCCATTGCAAAAACAAATCCATTACCCCACCCACTTGGTCTCATACAGTACTATCTTCCATTATGAAGATAGTACTGTATGAGACCAAGTGGGTGGTGGGGTAATGGAATATGTATGGTGTGTGTCACAGATCAGAGTCTATCACCTGTGGTATGTAGGTATATATACTACCCTCTATCACTGTCCCTCTGATGGCACGACAGCTCCAGAAATAAAACAATTTGTGAGCAGAGTTCAGATTATATTGTTGTGTATTCTTTACCAGTAAACAAATATACAGTTCGACCATGTCCAGCTGTGGGTAAACGTTTGCCGTGGCCGAGTGCAATATCATGCAATTTGAGCATATATGCAGTACTTTCTGTACTTTGATAATCTGCTCCATTCAAACAGCTGATTTTCACATACATATTCAGGGGCCGCAGTACATGTCGCGTGATGTAACCGCATCAATTTCAAAATTTCAGTGCGACCGTTGTGAACTACTTTGGTGGCGTAATGGCGCATTCTAGTAACATCATGAAACACATGCATTACGGAGGTGTTGGCTTGGCGCCAGAATGAGCATTGTCTACAGCCATGGTCAAACAACATGTGCAGTATGTTTGAAAATGGCAGTGAGCAGTGTTGAACAACGGCAGTCAGGTAACAATAGCAAATATCTAATGAGTGGTACTCACAATGCACGCTGCTGCTCCTTAAACGCGTTAATCGTGCCTTCTATTTCCTCCATGATCATCTTCAACTTCTCCACAACTGAAACAGTAGCATATTTCACCAACATTGCAAAGTATACTTAATATCTAGCAAAGTATACTTTGAGGGAGAAGTTTTCAATTTCAGGATAAATTTATTAATTTTTATTATACTGAATTTATTACATTATCACAGCCAATTTGGCTGTGATAATGAAATAAATTCAGTATAATAATTCTGCATACTTTTAATCATCAAATATATGCAATCGTTAGTTCTATATGAAATAATGCATTTCAGGAAAAACTAGATTGGTCAGTAAGCGAGGCTTATGGAATACCCCCCGTGTGGGCCCAGGTACCCCTAAATATGTAAAATTGTCCAAGTGTGTGGGCTTGTGACCTTGACTCTGGGCTTAGCGGGGGCGGCCCGAACGTGAATGTGAAGCAGATCCGAGCAAGGAAATAGCAGTTATAACCGATTTCTCTGATGTTAAGTTTTGTAAAGAGACTAAGTATGTGATCTTGACCTTGGGATCAGCGGGGATATGTCACAGCATGATAGTAGAGCCTTAGAGGAATGCATGCATGAAATATTAAGAATTTTAGATGAAGTTATAACATATTTCTCTGATGTTAAGCTTGACCTTGACCATGGGATCAGCGGGAGTTGGACGGTCGTGGATTTGGCACAGCATGGTAGTAGAGCCTTACAGGAATGCATGTGTGAAATATTAAGCATTTTAGATGAAGGAAATAGAAGTTATAACAATATTTCTCTGATGTTAAGTTTACGGACGCACGCACGGACGGACGGACGGACAACCTGACTCCAGTATACCCCCCACAACTCGTTGCGGGGGGTATAATAAATGATTACTCCCTCAAAGTATACTTTGCTAGAAAAGTATACTTTGCAATGTTGGTGAAATCGGCTACTGGACACCACAGCAAGTGAGCAGCGGTTCAACGCTATGTGACCACAACGGGATACGGTAGCTTATTTGTGGCTGCGACTGGAAAAGTGAATGGGTTTAACATCCCAGCAACAGCTAAGGTCATATAAAGACGAGACCACAGTTTAAAGTCTCATCCGACAGACCAGTGGGATGGAAATACTATGAACGTATTTTGATGCCTTAGGCAAGGTTTGAACTCACAACCTCTGGATTGGAAGTCAGGTGTTCTAACCCCTAGGCCACATTCCATCCCTAGGATGTGATTGGAGCAAGGGGGCTTACGGTTTTTATGACAAATGTAGATTCAGAAAGCCTGAGCATTCACACAGTCTGATCAGAATCTGCCCTGTTCGCTATTCCATCAATGACACATCCGACATGCTTCTACAGGAGTGTGCTATTTGATCAGGAGCTACACTGGACACAAATGCCATAATCCCCCATTTATCCAGCCATAGCCTCATTTGGTTTCTGACCAGTGTAGCTCTTTGACTAGCCGGCACATTAATTCAGCCTGGTACACTGGTACAGATCGGGGGCCCGTTTCACTAATTTTAATTGATGAATAATGGCTGTGATAACTTTTAATCATCAAATATAAGCAGTCTTTAGTTCTATATGAATAATGCATTTCGGGAAAAATAAATGATTACTCCGTCAAAGTATACTTTATAGCTGGATAAATATGCTTAGGTATTTTGTTGAAATCGGCTACAGGCTTACATTCCGGGGTTGGTTTCACGTCTTTGAGTTCCTTGTGGAATCGCTTCACCATGTGGCTGATCTTCTCCAGCTGCTGCCGCAATCGCCCATCTGTAACCATGGTAACACAAACATGGTTTAAAATCAAGTTTATGTTTTGATACAAAGCTATGTTTTGATTATAACTCGACTGTATAGATGAATGCAAACAAAATTTACAAGACGGAGTATACAACAGATTATTATGGTGTTATATTGGCCATAATAGTATAGAAACAATCGAATAACTAGAGCAGCTTGAGCTGCATCAACGGTTTGAGCCTCAAACATTGATTTCATGTGTAACTAAGCTTTAGCCCAAGGTGTAAACTATCGGTTGCAAAAAGAATTTCTGAAGTTTTAGAATGAACAGTCCAACATTATTGTGTTCGCATCATCACACCGATGTGGGGCCGGTTAGCTTAGAGGTAGAGCGATGGGCTCGGAGCGAGGGATACCGGGTTCGATCCTCAGCCAAAGATTTAGCTAAAGGACAGAAATATCGACTACAGCAAAAACAATTGAAATCGAATGATAAATAACGAAGCTGACGTCACATCCGTTTGCTCTATTTGAAAACTTGAAAAAATACGTTCATCTTTGACATCGAATAGAGCCGTAAGTAGTCAAGATATAGCTCTGAAAATTATTATCTTTCATGCGGCTGACACTCCCCTATCACCATGGCAAGAAATTATGTTGCTGACAGTACTGTACAAATTGGAAAACGTTTGTAAAGACCACCCGTTATCAGCCGAAATTCGGCAAAATCGTTGAAAAGTATGTACATTTTTCAACTTCAAATGCATATAGCTCTCTTATTTGACCAGATAGCCGAGAACTGTCAGCGAGGTCGAGATAGAGAATGTTGTCAGCTTTCCAATGCAAAAATAATTTTTGAAATCGGTTGGAAAATAAGGAATGTTATAGAAAGTTATAGAAAATATGACGTCACTTCCGGTTTCGTGGAAAGTGGCATTAAGATATTTCTGAAAATCTCTGAGTCTCTGCGCACACTTGATCCGAATCGGCATGCAAAATTTGAAGTCGATCCGACCAGCGGTTTGGGCTGTAGCCTGAACGGCTGAATAAAAAAAAAAAAAAAAAAACCCAACGAATACAATAGGTTTTCGGCGCAGCGGAAAGCCGCCTCAAACCTAATGATAATAATCAATAGTTTAACAAAATGATTACCATTATTTATAATTACTCAATTAAACAATCAGCTCAACAACAAACTGGTAGTTTTTCCATGGTTCACTACAAGAACCGAATATTTTTTCGGCTGTTCATCATTTTTAACTTATCTTTTGAAAAATAAAAATATTTTGGCAGCACATGATAATTGTCTCCTATAATCTCCATTGGAGACAGTTCTCATCGGATGTCAAAGAAAAATCAAAATAAAAAATACACAGCAGACGACAAAATTTAATCCAGCATTGATCAGAAGAATTTATATAAACGTGTTTAATACATGTTTGTTCTCTCAGAGTGTACAATCCCATATCATAATAAATACTGCTTTAACCCTTTTTCTTCAAATGGTGGTCACAACATATACTTTTGTGGAGACGTACGATAAACATTAAATTCCATCCAAAGATTTAAAAAAAAATCAGCATGTAATGGATTAATCAGCCACATTTGTCTGTACGTTCAGCCTTCTAATCAGTTGTGTATTTCACGTTCATCAAAGGTGGTCACAACATACATTTTGTGGACACATAAAGATAAATATTCATATATTTCCATCAGAAAATTTGTCGTTTTTGCCATGTTTGTCCGTACGTTCAGCCTTCTGGTCGGTTGTGTGTTTTACGTCCATCTCCTCCAGCTGGCTGAAGTCGTGCCGGAAGTCACTCCGTTTGCTGTATATGTGGGTGGTCTTCTCCCGCTCCATTGCCTGGATCCTGTACAAACACAGAATCAAGCTGTCAGTTGGCAATAAAATCTCCTGCTTCATGCGAGACTGGTACCCGTACATATGAAACCGTCTGAGAATATAATGCTTTCACAAATGAAATCAGGAATTTCGATTGGTCACTGCTGAGCCATGTACATTTCGAATATGAATGTCGAGAACATGGAAACAACAAGAAACGAGGCAAAGCCACGAAGGCCAGGTTTTTTCCAAGCATAGACACTTGGATAACATAATTATACCCACTTTTTGTAGACTAGATGGCCGTGGCCTGCATGTCGCGCCTTGGGGCGAGGCATGGACACTAAAAAAATAGATATAGTTGATGGAAAAACTTTAACGAAAAAACTTTAAACGGACACACGGACGTACGGACGGACGTATGCCAAAATGCCGACGATATCGCGCTTTCTGCAAGCGGGTGCGACAATGATGATAAACACCCATGTGAAGTATCAAGGTAATGGGTGAAGCAGTTGCAGAGATATAGTACACAAAAAAACATTAACAAAAAAATTCAAAGTAACTTGACCTTGACATTGGGCACAGGGGCCGCACAGTTGGGGGGTAGAATGAAAATATGGATGATGATAAACACTCATGTGAAGTTTCAAGGTAATGGGCGAAGCAGTTGCAGAGATATAGTAAAACTTTTAACCAAAAAAACTTTAACCAGACGTACGTTAAAAAGTTAACATTGAAAATGGCTAAGTCAATTACGTAGAAATAATAGGTGAAGGTGAAAAAATTGTCACATGTTGGATAGTTGTATGTGGTAGGCACCCCTTGGTTATGAAGCTGTGAAAGTTTGGTGGTCCTAGGTGGTACAGTACCAAAGAAATGGACTTAAACACGAAAACTTAACATTGTAAACGCGAAAACTTAACATTGAAAATGGCTAAGTCGACTGCGCGGAAAAAATGGGTGAAGTTAAAAAAAAAAAAGTAACATGTTGGATAGTGATAGTGTTGGACTCAAACACGAAAACTTAACATTGATTGTGGACGCCGCCCGCCCGCCGCCCGGCTTTCGCCAATCCAATAGCCTGGATTTTTTTTCAAAAAACCTGGCTAAAAAAGTAACATGTTGGATAGTAATATGTGGTGGGCACCCCTTGATTACGAAGCTGTGAAAGTTTGGTGGTCCTAGGTGGTACAGTAACAAAGAAATGGACTCAAACACGAAAACTTAACATTGTAAACGCGAAAACTTCACATTGAAAATGGCTAAGTCGACTGCGCGGAAAAAATGGGTCAAGTTAAAAAAAAAGTAACATGTTGGATAGTAATATGTGGTGGGCACCCCTCGATTATGAAGCTGTGAAAGTTTGGTGGTCCTAAGTGGTACAGTAACAAAGAAATGGACTCAAACACGAAAACTTAACATTGTAAACGCGAAAACTTAACATTGAAAATGGCTAAGTCGACTGCGCGGAAAAAATGGGTCAAATTAAAAAAAAAGTAACATGTTGGATAGTAATATGTGGTGGGCACCCCTTGATTATGAAGCTGTGAAAGTTTGGTGGTCCTAGGTGGTACAGTAACAAAGAAATGGACTCAAACACGAAAACTTAACATTGATTGTGGACGCCGCCCGCCGCCCACCCGCCCGGCTTTCGCCAATCCAATATCCTGGATATTTTTTCAAAAAACCTGGCTAAAAATGCATGTGGGCTATCCCTGATACAATTGCCCTAAGAAGAAGTGACTTGGCGACAAGTTTAACCCTTTCAACAACACAGAACTATATAGTGGAATACGCAAACAGTGTAGAGCCGTCTCATCAGGATCTGCACTGTTTGCAAGTATTTTTCATATTTTTGAGAAAAAAAAACACCCCTTTTCATAAATACACTAGTCTGAATATCATTTTGTGATTATTGAATTAGTTGCAGAATTAACATATCAACATCTATTCCAGTTACTTAGGGGTGAAAGGGTTAAATTTGCAAATTTGATCGGCCTGGTAAAACTTACTGAACTTTCAGCTTCTGCACTTCTCTTAAAATGTCTCCCTTCTTTGATGCCTCATTTTTACTTCTCCACGACACAATGGCCCTTTCTTTTGCAGCAGCGTCCTGAATATAGGTTAAATGAACAATTAAACAAGAAATCAGTAACCTCGTACTACAGTACGTGTGAGGTGAACACTACCATATCACACAGGTGGAAGACTCAAACCTAGGACCTGATAAATAGCTCATTTGTAAACCGTTACCCCACCCACTAATGTCTGTACAATAGACAATATAGCCTATACAATTTAGGCTATACTGTATACAGGGTTCCTACTACCTCAGTGACATCAAATTGTATCACTTTTTTATATTTTTATGACCCGTACGAACCCAGTGTATAGTGTACGGAAATGGGTGGGTTGGGTACCATTTTGCAAATGAGCCATTTATTGGGCCCTAGGTCCGAGTCTTCTACCTCTGCCATATCACTATAAAAGCCGGCCTGTACCGCAAGGCAGTACAAATGTTTGTCGACCCTACTATGGATGTACTACTACACAGACAAACAGACGGAGTGGTGGCTATATGTACCACAAAATCTTTGTCTAAATTGACAGACTTACCCAGTGGCGACTCTTAGAAGGAAATGTTTCCTGGATCCTGATCGGCTGAGCCTGGTCCTTAACCCTTACACCGCTATATTAATTTTTTGTCGTCTGCTGTTTACTTTCTATTTTCCATTTTTATCATCAAAAACATGCTTTAATTGACAGCACTTTAGAATAATTTACAACATGCTTTGACAGCACTTCAGTATCATTTCCATTGGAAATGATTCTGAAGTGATGTCAAACCATGTCTTTATTGAGAAATAAGGCAAGATATAAAAGCAACAGCAGACGACAATTGTTGTGTGTAGCGGTTTAAGGGTTAAGTGTTGATCCCTTATTTGAGCCCCATGTCAAGTCAATGGAAATCAAACGGAAAATCTAGCTCTAAAACCTACAGTTACCGACACAAATATTCCATATCTACGGCTTCAGTATTTGCAGGTGACTATATTGCTAGCATTAAAATAAAATATAACGCAGTAACTTTTGAATAATAAACACAATTCGGTGTTCACACATGTATATTTACCTGTCTACACAGGTGTGTAATGAAAAATGATACATGTAAACAGCTTAATCTGCTTATTATGTCCTAAATACAGCATCCTGTTCAATGTTCATGCTAGCTGTATAAGCACAAATATATACTAAACATGTCGATATGGATTATTTGTGTAAGTGACTTTTGGGTTTTGAGTTAGATTTTTTGTTATATTTCCATTTCGTGTAAGGGCACACCTACCTTAACCATTTCAACACCACAGACCTCTTGTGTCATGTTTGCAAAACAGTGTAGATCCAGATGAGCCGGCTCTTAATGAGCGGGAGTAATGGTATGGGAGTAAATTGCAAGAGTTACCGTTCGCAACTACAATTCATGTCAACAAATTGAACAATCTATGATGTAAACCGATAACTGAACATTTTAATTTTCAGATTTCTCGGCTATATCAGTACAGTTTTATCATGAAGTTACAACGCTGTGTGCTTAAAAAGGATCTATGATCCTTCATTCTGAGTCTAGCAACGAGTCTGCGGTAGTGTCGATAATGTGTCTTTGAATTTTTAACCATGAAAATGTTAATTTCTCGAGAACAGAAATGTTGGCATTTCTTGGCAAAAATTTTGATTTTCGCCATCTTCTTTCTTATGGTAAATTCGCTAATTAAATTTTAGTGTTATATTCATGATCTTTGTGGTGATAATTTATATTGGTTAATTACGAATTAAACAGTTTGTTTGTGGTTTCTGTTGGTTAATACGTCTAATTGATTGGTCAATTTTCTGCAAGTCCATCGGGAATGAAAATTGTTTATGTCTTACCGGCACAGGAGCGAAATATTTTTGTTACCCGTCGATTGCCATTTTTTGTTTGCAATTATTATTGTGCTCCATTAATTTGCTTGTTGCATGATATTATATGTTCAGATAGGAGCAATAGATGTGACATAGGATCAAGTGGTGCCCATGCGTAAGAAGATGATATGGTACGTGTAGGATCGTTTAGTTATTGTTGGTACATAAACTGCCGTAAGTTATTTTGTGATAGTTCACTTTAATAATCGATATATCATCTCCAGATATATTCTTGCATGGCAAGGGTGTTTCGGAGCCGATTAGTTGTTAAGGTACTATTTGTGCCAGGGCGTAGATTGGTGGTTCTCTTTCAGCTGCCTATTATAATCTAGTTAGTGGCATGATCTATCTATCACAGGATAATATTTGTTGATATGAGGCGGGTGGAGAAATGTTCAATTCCAATTCTGATCATAGTTTGTTTATTGGATTATAAATGTCAGTTTTCATGTTCAGTTCATTTGGTATATGTAAATTTAGTTTCTAACTATTATTTGCATAAGCTGGATCTCTTTACCTAAATACACCATCTATAGGGTTATTTGTCTTATCTCCCCTTTTTGATTGCCATAATTTTATAATAAAAACAATTGAATTCTTGGGAAATTAGACTTTCTACACGAGTGCCAGCGAAACACAGCGAAAACTCGGGACACAACATATTATTTGTCTAATGTGTGAAAATTACGGTTAATTGTTGCCAAATCAATAATGAGTTGATCAGGTTCACCATCGCTGATTGTGCTACTACTGTTTTGTGACAGATTTGTTTACCTGGGACACAGAAGTTGCCATTGTTGTTGTTGTATGTCTGATTCATGCGCTTATTTTTCGCCTCAATCTCTCTAGCGACATAACCTGCGAGAGCATTGTTCAGATATTATATTGGTTCACATTTTTCTATTTCAGTTATAAAACCTCTTATAACTTCTTTAGTGCGCGGTATCGCAAAATTACACAACAATAACCAAAAACATTCCGAAAATGATACTAGGGTGAGTCAGGGACATACAATATTCTTCTTCCCAGGGTGAGTGCATGTATTGTATTTCTTTTAATCTTTTCAGTTTTCTATTTCTCTATGTTACATCATAATATACAAATATACATGCATGCAATACGCATGATTACTCATTATTTCTACAAGTATGGCCAATTGCGTTACTTTTCAATCACTCCGTTGTTGATTGCCACGTCATATAGCAATTATCACCATTTGTATGTGACAAAAACTGGACGAATTATTATTGTTACCAGTGTAGACATCGACTACATCACTATATGGTACATGCATGTATGTACGTAGTTTGATCTGAGTGCTCATCGGTAGGTGAGCGATGTTATGTAATGAAATGACATGTTACGACAAGAATGGTAATTTGAGGACTGGACATTTATTATAATCTATAATTGTTGATTAACTGTTTCTCAAGTCAAGTCCCCCCCCCCCCCCCCCCCCCCCCCCCCCCCCCCCCCCCCCAGATTGATAGCCCCTCTTATTTGACACGCTTATTTAATTTGGCAGCACAATATAGTGGTGTTTTCATTTCCGGCACACGTCATAAATCTTATCAATGGGATTAACGTATATAATTGGTTGTGCTATGAAAACATTTTATCGATCAAACTACATGCACCACGACACATATAGTCACAAATACGTGTCTATACCAAAATCCGTATGTGAGAACCTGTACGAGTCAATACGCGTATCCATATCGTTTGGCAATAGTGCTTACAATCCGATGTTGCTTATTGTTGCAAAATACGAAAACAATACGATAGTGTGTATTCTTCATTAATACTCATTTGATACAATGAGGCGGACTCAGAAAGAAAACGCTTCCAATCCGATTCTGTGTAAATATCTCCCGATATAATGTGGGTTGTTTTCAGCAAAGGTTATTAGCAATACAATGTATATTAACATGTCATCGAATTCCTATAACGTTAATATCTCTTGTAGGAGTTCGGTATGTTATTTCCCCAAACATATATAAGGACTTAAACATTGTTTTTGCCGAGCTCTATACTTTATCTTCGTTCTGTCAAAGCCGCACGTATTTCATTCACGACCAGTGTAGATTCTGATTAGCAAATGTACTGTTGCAGCTTGATTGTAAAATAATTGTTCGCTGGATTAATAATCATTGTTCTTTGATGGAATGGCGAACAGTTATACAATACATTGTATTCACTCTAAGCCACATGCTTACAACAGATTACATAATACAACGATGGGTAAAAATACAAAATGCATATGTATAAGCGCACTAGTCATTATAACCATAAAGCATTTCTAATAAAAATAGCTAAATTTATTAATTGCTTTCCAGATTTTTTCTCAAATAGCTGTGCGAATTTTAAAGTATTTGTTCTTCTAAAATAAAATGGCTTAATATACCGTTTTCGAACTTCATCATAGAAGCGGCACTCGAAAAGGAAATGAAACTCGTCACCGAGAGCACCAGCGCCACATTTGTTGCAGACCCTGCTTGCTCTCGGCACACCTGTCCATCTACCAGTTTCGACCCCCAGTCTATGATTACAAGTTCGAAATCGGGTCAATGTTTTTCTTAACCTTTCCGTGAGATTAATTAAATATGTTTCTAATCCAAACCCTGGTTTAATGATTCTATACGTAATTCCCCGTGAAGATGAATCGATGCTGGTGAGCTATCACTGAATAAACTGGTTCTGAAGCTGGGTCCTGGCATGGTGGCTCAGCCAGATAGCATTAACATCTTTCTGGCTAAGCCATACGCCAGGGGCTCCAATTTCAGTTAAAATAGACTTAACATTGTGAATCCATCGGAAATGAGTCACATTTGCTTCATGTTGTGTATATAATAACTTATACATAAGAAACAATAATTTACTCTGCTTCCCTGAAACTAATTTTGCCCAAAACGAAATAATTCTACATTTAATGTCAATAATAAGCGGAAAGTTGCCTAGTTCTCCATAAACCATGAAATTTGATGTGTATTTCTTTACCACCAAAACAGTTTTACAAAATTTTAAATGATTTGTTTCTGTAGCCGAAATGTTTTCAAATCCCCATATTTCACAGGCATAGCAGATAATTGGAGTGATACATTGGTCAAATAACTTAAGCTGACAGACTACTGGAGTTGACAAGTTGTTAATCTTTCTACATATGCCGAAAAGAGCTTTGGATGCTTGGTCAATCAAATGTTTCTTAGTCTTATGAAAAGTTCCGTTTTGTGAAAAAACATTTCCCAAATATGTAAAGTGATCTACAATTTCAATTTTGTTACCGTTATATGTAACAAAATTAAACAACAACACTAACTATCTTTTTTGATGATTTACGTTTTTTGAAAATCATAATTTTGTTTTTTGATGCGTTTACTTCCAATTTCCACTGAATACAGTATTGATGAAAACAATTTAGAGCATCTTGTAGGCAGGTGTTTCAGACATGAGTTGAGACCCAGATTAGACGGCATGGATGCGTGGTTTTAAAAACGCATAACATAAAACAAAACAGTAAACTGAAAACCTAAGAAACTCAGCATGACTCTATAATAAATCCCCGTCAACGTGACGTGGTCAGATTTAATGTATCCCCATAGGGGTAATAAAACTCATTACTGAAGACCATTAAGAGATAGTGTGATTTCTTGAATTGCATGTTGTTTGAGAATATTGAAAAACAAACTCGTCTAATTCTAAGAACAATGTTGCGCAAACACATTTATCAATATTTGAGATGCACACATTGTTTTTCTCGGGTCAAAATCGTTGCACATGATAGAGTTAGTGTTATAAAAATAGGGAAATGACAAGATACAGCAACAACACTAACAAAATAGGAAACAATTTATGTTGTCTGCAATATTTTCTAAATGTTATCTTATTTCTGTCCATAAACATGTTTTGGCAGTACATTGGACTATTCTCCACAGGAGATGGTTCTTGTGTGTTGTTAAACATGTTTAAACATTTGAAAAATTATTTACGTTTTACCATAAGGATTAACTATTTCAACACTACATACAAATGTAGTAGTATATAGGGTATCACTTCATTACCGCGACCCGGGGTAAGAGAATTAGCCCAATCCTGGGACACCAAGAGGGTAAAATTGGGTCATAATTTCTCATAAATAAGTACGATAAAACTACCTCCCACCTATGACAGAGGTTGTCATAAATTTATAGGAGTGTAATATCCGTCCCCAAATGGAGGAGGTTTTCGGCTACCTTTTTCAGTGACTTTCAACTACCACAGAGAATAGGGGTCCAACATCCAATACAAGAGCACCACCACACGTTTTTCTAAACGTTCATAGGAGTGTCAAAATCGCTCCGACAACAACGCTTTTCGGCAACCATTGATACCGCGACCCGGGGTATCAGAATTAGCCCAATCCTGGGACACCAAGAGGGTAAAATTTTATCATAAATTTATGACAAAATTATGAGAATATATTTGAATTCCTATTAAACAAATAAAACATAATATTTAAATATATTAAAAACTTCCAACCTTGGGAAAGTATATTTTAATAATATATAAGAACCAAAAAATGTCACACGCTAAACAAAAACTATCACAAAAAGTTATGAAAACGGCACACCCTAAATTAACTCACACAATGATTGGTGAAAATGGGGGTATAAATGCCACGAAAATTCCACAAAATTCTTCTCCTAAAATTAGGGAATTAAGAGCGGAATTAAAATCCTTTGGGGTGTCGTTTTCTTCAAGATTAAGAGAAAAAGGTTTAAATAAGCTTATAAATGAAGCAAAAAATGAAGAATATATGAAAAGGATGAGCCGCGCGTACTCGCGCGGCATGTTCAAGGGAATAGAAAATAAGGATTACAAAAAGATAGCACAACAGCTCGCAGATGAGTCCGTATTATCACTTAGAAGTAAAAATGTTGGCAAACCAAAAAACCTGTTGCCCAAAACGGGTTTACTAAAACAGTTGATAGGGGAAGGGGATGAACTATTAGATGGGTATAAGGAAAATAAAGAAACCACAGTGAATAGATATTCTTTTTCTTACAGATTAATCCACCAAGATGAGAAAGATTTTCGAGGAAGGCCTAAAAGTTTGGTTTTTTTTGTTTTTTATAAAAACTTTTCGGTAGTCCCTGGTTCAGAGAATACACAGAAGTGCACAATTGGATTAAAAAGCAAGAGGAAGAAAGATTAAATATAGATAAAATAGATCGACCAAACACGAAATGGAGGTTTGTAAGGTGGGTAACCACTAGTGTTAAAATAATTTACGGAACGGCAACAAGAGACGTCGGAAGGGCGTCAGATCAAGTGGCCGGGGGGCACTTGCCTGAATGGTTGCGACACAAAAAAGGACTGAAACCACTAGATAGTTTTGATGATGATCTCTGTTTATTCCGGTGTTTAGCACTTCATACGACAGAATTACGCACTGACCGCTGTTTATCATTAACAAAAGATCTATCAGAAAAATATTTAAAATTGTGTTCCTCAAAAAAGTTGGATATTTCAAGCGGACCGGTTTTATTCGACGATCTGGATAAAATAGAAGAATGTTTTAAAATAGGTATTGATGCGTACGAACCCGCAGAAGATGGAACATGGTTTTTACGAAAAGTTGCCGCGAACTACGAAGAACTTGGTACCAAGAAGATGAAAATAGGTATTTTTAATGATCACGCATTCCTTATTACAGATATGAATAAAGTTTGTAAAACGTATTGTTGTTCTGAGTGTAATCAACGATTTACACAATCGCACTGCTTGACAAGACACGCAAAAACGTGTATGAGAGGTGAAACAAATGTATTGTGCAAAGCAGATAAAATAGATAGACCAACATCTGCGTTCGAAAAAGCGTTTTATCCAATACCTAAATGCAGCAAAAAAAAGCAATTACGTGGATAAACTCTTTTGAAGGACCACATATCCACACAGCTGTATGTGGTCACGGTGGAGAAAGAATGGTAGCCGGTGCTCCTGTAGATGGATTTTGTTCAGAAACGGAAACAGTTTATCAATTTCACGGCTGCTATTGGCACGGATGCCCAAAACACTGTCTTAAAGATGCCAAAGAAAAATTTAAAAAATCTAGGGTACGAGATGAATTGATCAGAGCAGAGTTTGAGTTAGTAGTTATTTGGGAATGTGAATATGATAGTAATTTTAATAATTTGGAAGAAAATAATTCGAAAGAATTAAAAAACCCTCCAACAACAATTTATCCATACCACATTGTATACGATTTTGAAGCGTATTTGGATCCTTCCTCCAAAAACCCTGTTACTAAAGATTTAGAATATATAAATGAACACGTTCCAATAAGTGTAAGTGTTGGAGATACACTGTCTAGAGTTATAACACACATATGTGATACTTCTCCTAAAAAATTAGTGCAACTTTTTCTTGAAGATATTAGTAAGCGAGCGCAAGCAATTCGTAAGGTTGTCGGTGAAGATAAAACATACGGATTTCCCACCGATATGGACCGACTTTTCTCTTCACAGAGTGGTGAGATAAAGCGGTGGATAAACCAAGTGCCAGTAATTGGTTTTAATTCCAGCAACTATGATATTAATTTTAATAAAGAAACACTTAGTAGAGGCTTTAACTGATACTGTTAAAAAGGTGTTAGTAGGAAAGAAAGCAAATACGACAATCTTCCTATTTACCCCCGAATTTATGTTTTTGGATGTAAAATTATATCTTGCTCCGGGTATTGATTACGACCGGTGGGTAAGAGCGTATGGATGTGAAGCAACAAAGTCTTTCTTTCCATACGAATGGTTTGATTCCCCCGATAAACTTAATTACGAGGGATTACCTCCCCTTGAAAACTGGGGAAATAAATTAAATCCCAGTAAAATTCTAACCCAAAAACAACTAGATGAGTGCAACAGCATTTATAAAAACTTTAAAATGAAGAGTTTTAAAGATTGGTTGAAATATTATAACAACTTAGATGTTGAACCTTTCCTAGAAGCTATTGGTAAAATGACTACATTTTATAAAACAAAAGATGTAGATATATTTAAGGACGCGGTTACCCTTCCGGGGGTTGCGTTACAATATATTCTAAAAGGAACTATAAAACACCACGTAAAAAGTTATAAAACTAAAGAGAGTATAGCGGCAGACGCGATCTGTGCACCACTTTTCGCTCCCGACGAAGAAAGTTATGAAATGTTAAAACAGGCACTAGTTGGAGGTCCATCAATTGTGTTTACAAGATATGCGGAAGCCGGAGTTTCTAGAATTAGATCAACTCCTGATGGAAACGGAAAACTCTGCAAAGCGGTGTTAGGATTTGATGCGAACGCTTTGTATTTGTCCACACTTGCAAAAACAATGCCCTGCGGAAAGGGAAAATTATACAACGTATTTGCACCAAATAATCCGAAAAATCCGCCTTTTCAAAAACAGTATTATCCAACGATTGGTTTGGGTTTGCTGAGGTTGATATAGAAGTTCCACAGAAATTAAAAGAAAAAATTTTCAGAAATGTCCCCTATATTTATAAACAGAGTTGTAGAAGAGGAAGAAGTTCCGGACCATATGCTCAGTTATTTGAAACAAACCAACCGTGAAAAAGGAAAATGTAAGAAGTTGGTAGGAGCAATGTCTGGTAAAAAAGTTTTATTATTCACACCATTATTAAAATGGTATTTACAACATGGATTACAAATAACAGGTCTATACAGGATTATAGACTATGAACCAGGAAAACCTTTTGAGTGGTTTGTTAAGGAAGTTACTTCTGCTAGAAGAGCCGGAGATGTTGATATATAAAAGTCCCAATTGCAGATATTATGAAATTATTAGGAAATTCGTGTTGTGGAAAAATGATAGAATCTCCAGAAAAACATCTTAACACAACCTATACAAAAGATGAAAAATGTGTAGACAGAGCATTAAGATCCGCGTATTTTCACGATTTGGAAGAGATAGGAGATGCGTACGAAATATCATCAAGAAAAGTAAACGCTCGCATGACGCGTCCGTTTCATTGTGGGATTGCTGTATACCAATATGCAAAACTAAGAATGTTAGAGTTTTATTATGACTTTATGGATAAGTACGTAGATCGGTCTGATTTTGAGTTAATACAGATGGATACTGACAGTTTATATATGGCAGTTAGTAAAAAAACATGAGGATTAGATGGAATGATAAAACCACACTTACTTCAGGATTTAATCTTTCTTCCTCTTGCTTTTTAATCCAATTGTGCACTTCTGTGTATTCTCTGAACCAGGGACTACCGAAAAGGTTTTTATAAAAAAACAAACTTTTAGGCCTTCCTCGAAAATCTTTCTCATCTTGGTGGATTAATCTGTAAGAAAAAGAATATCTAAGGTAGAAGCTACCAGTCAGCAGAGGTTGCAACAAAGTCATCAATTTTTGTGTCTTATCTACCTGAAGTTGGGTTTTTATGGTTAGTGTAGTTAACCGGCGTCCTTTCACTGTGGTTTCTTTATTTTCCTTATACCCATCTAATAGTTCATCCCCTTCCCCTATCAACTGATTTAGTAAACCCGTTTTGGGCAACCGGTTTTTTGGTTTGCCAACATTTTTACTTCTAAGTGATAATACGGACTCATCTGCGAGCTGTTGTGCTATCTTTTTGTAATCCTTATTTTCTATTCCCTTGAACATGCCGCGCGAGTACGCGCGGCTCATCCTTTTCATTATATTCTTCATTTTTTTGCTTCTTTATTTATAAGCTTATTTAAACCTTTTTCTCTTAATCTTGAAGAAAACGACACCCCAAAGGATTTTAATTCCGCTCTTAATTCCCTAATTTTAGGAGAAGAATTTTGTGGAATTTTCGTGGCATTTATACCCCCATTTTCACCAATCATTGTGTGAGTTAATTTAGGGTGTGCCGTTTTCATAACTTTTTGTGATAGTTTTTGTTTAGCGTGTGACATTTTTTGGTTCTTATATATTATTAAAATATACTTTCCCAAGGTTGGAAGTTTTTAATATATAAATTATATGTTTTATTTGTTTAATAGGAATTCAAATATATTCTCATAATTTTGTCATAAATTTATGATAAAATTTTACCCTCTTGGTGTCCCAGGATTGGGCTAATTCTGATACCCCGGGTCGCGGTATCAATGGTTGCCGAAAAGCGTTGTTGTCGGAGCGATTTTGACACTCCTATGAACGTTTAGAAAAACGTGTGGTGGTGCTCTTGTATTGGATGTTGGACCCCTATTCTCTGTGGTAGTTGAAAGTCACTGAAAAAGGTAGCCGAAAACCTCCTCCATTTGGGGACGGATATTACACTCCTATAAATTTATGACAACCTCTGTCATAGGTGGGAGGTAGTTTTATCGTACTTATTTATGAGAAATTATGACTCAATTTTACCCTCTTGGTGTCCCAGGATTGGGCTAATTCTCTTACCCCGGGTCGCGGTAATGAAGTGATACCCTATATACTACTAATGTACCTCTATAATGAGACACGCCATGCGAGTTTGTACCTTCGGACATCTGCGTAATTTCATTAAATACGTTTACTAACTTTACAATATGTTTCAGCAATAAAGTCAAAAGTTGACAAAGTATACATGCGGAAGTATATTCCGCTTGTACCCTGGAAATGTTGTGAACTTTTGACGCAATTTACGGAAAATATCGTGACTTTTGTAAACGTATTTCATGAAATTACGCAGATGTCCGGAGGTGCAAAATCGCATGGCGCGTCTCATATATGTGCACTCAGGTCACATGACATGACAACATGAGGTATACAACATAATAGTAGGATGACACAATGGCGATACATGTAACAATCAAAATGCATTATCTACCTTACATGTACATGTACAATTTCTTAATATAATTATAGATTATTTTTGACAAGATAGTGCATTACGATTGTTTATTAACCCTTACAATACTGAATAAAAAATTGACGTCTGCTGTTTATTTTTTATTTCCATTTGTTCTCATCAAAAACATGGTTTGACAGCACTTTGATTCTAAAATGCTGTCAAACCATGTTCTTACTGCGAAAAGAGATCAAATATGACACAGCAGCAGACGACTATTTTCGGTTCCCGCATTCTAAGGGTTAATGAGTACTGGAAGAGAATTAGAAACCACAGAGCGCTTAGTATAGGGAGGACACTGTTCATTCGTACATTGCAAGAGTAATTATTGCAAAAAAAAGAGAAAAAAAGTGTAATAAGAAAGAAATATGTTAAAGAGACATTCTTATATGGCTTAGTCCCAGATCGGTATGCGCATCACGCGTTCCAGTCGTGTGTAATCGGTGTTTGCAACTGGGAATTCATAAGTTGCGTAATTTACGGTAAATGAATTAGCAACACCATGACAATTCCGCCTCCGAGCGTCGCCGGAGACGGGACTACGGTGTTGTATGCCTGTTTTACCTTAGCCTAAGAGTCACACCGTTGGCCTCATGATGCGAAATCGAAAGTTGAGAGCAACGACTTAACATACAGAGTACATTTAAATGACATTTGGTATACGGAATTGCTTTCACAGTGTAAAAAACATGGTGTATTACAAATAATAATACACTCGTGTAATAAATACACATGCTTTACAAGTTATTTTACGCGTACAAGTTAAATATATGATGTTGTGTTTTTAAATACAATATAATACATGCATGTGCTGATTCAATACGACGTCCACCAGACCGGTCGACCGATTTCACTAGAAAATGTAAACAGTGTGGATGCAGTGAGTCGGCTCAGAACGAGCATGTACCTTTAAAATAAATAACAGTTGTCGTAATACCCAATATACTCGGCTGACGCAATAATAAATCTCCTGTCAACGTGATTTGGTCAGATTTAATGTTGTTGTCCTCATGGGGGTAATAAAACCAATTACTGAAGACGATTAGGACGATTCTTGAAATGCATGTTGAGATTTGAATGTTGCAGAAAAATCGAATCATTCTCACAATATTTTGCAACAAATTTATCAATATTAGAGATGCACTAATTGTTTTTCACGGGTGAACATGAAAGAGTTAAAGGTACATGCCCACTCAGTAGACACAACATGTTCTTTATATCAGAGACATCATCTGAGACATTTTCTGGCAAAATAATACATTAATTCACCATGACCCCACATATTGATTGACATTATTATACATACTTTTATCCATCCGATACATGAGCCGCATTCTATATTGCTCATGTATGTTTCACCGTGTATGTATGCACATCAGAGATATTTTTTCTCCATGGAATAACACAAGTTCTACTGGACATGTCTTACAAACATCGGTATACAACTTTATTAGCTACAGGACAAACACCATTAATTTGCTCATACAAATGTTACACATCATCACAACTAGCAGTGTATCAGTTTATAATATTCAGAGATCTGTCTGTCTATCTGTTTTTACCTTCTCCATAGAGTATAGGTTACATGTACAGTCAACACTAAGCTAATCCCCTCGCTGGTAGCCTTGGCAATAATAACATACGTCCTGAGTGACCTTCACATTGCCTATATGCAACTGGGATATACTAGTAGCGAAAGTACATGTACGTACGTTTGTGCTTTAGTATGACCTTTCATTTCTTCCATATTTTACAAAATTATACCTGTTTATATAAAATCTGATCATACGATCTCTTTAGCCGATTGATAATAGACTTGCCTACTTCCCTGGGTGTCCCAGGAGAAATAGTATATATTCAAGTTGGAGAATGTTGCTGTTGTCATATCCGTGGAGGCGTATTCTGCTATATCACATTCAAACTAGTTGACTATGTAGAACAGTAGATATCCTGGTCAGATTGCGAATGTGCATGCTGATCTGGGTCTATACTGGTTGGAAACATCGCATGGTTCCTGTTGTTAACTAGGTACACACATGTGCTGCAGTAAGAAATTAGGACTTGGGATATTATACATTATGTAGACTGTAGATATGGCAATGTGTATAATTACCCCCAACTGCCCACCCCCACATGACATGTGTGGCTGGTGGAGCTCCTGATCAAATACTGGTTGTGCATTTGTGAAGTCTAGTAATGATATATACTGCTTGTATTAGAAGCATTGCAAATGTTCCAGACTGAATGGCGGGCAGTGCAGACCCTGATAGTTATATGGGGTCTAAGTGATAACGGGAACATGTAACAGAATCATCATTGTTGTTTCATTGCTTGGCAGATAGTTTATGCCCAGTATGAACCCGAGCTGGGACGGGCATGCCACCATAAAACCACAGGCAGCCCAATTAATGGCATTATCAAGTGCCTTGGGACCTTCTGTCAGTCCCTAACAGGTGCGCAATGATAACATGTGTGTGAAACCGGTCCGTCGTCAATTGTACATGCACATTTCAAGCAAAACGTATAGACCTTATATTACAGAATAAGATATCATGTACGTTGTAATAATAATAGGATCCCGCTAGTCTTCTTAATGTGCACATCGACAACAGTATGTCTATTATAATATGGCTTGCTGTATGTCACGGTACGTAACTCACTATGGAGAGGAAGCGTGTATCTGTACCCGGTTAGCTCAGTAGGTCGAGTGATGGTACGGTAAATAAGATTTCCCAAGTGCGATCCCCGGGTCAGGTGTGCATATTTCTCGCCTTGTGATATTTGGCGCCCAACGCGGGACCGTGACTGACAATTATTCCCCAAATTATCCCAAATACACATGTACATGTATATGGAATTCAGAGATGGAATAAAAATAGTATTCGGGAACGACTTTAGTTTGTCGGAGGATGATGTCGGGGTACTTAACTGACTTACAATACTTTCGTCGCAAATGGTCATGGACGGAAATATTGACGGACGGACGTACGGACTGACGAAACCTCAATATGTTAATAGCAAACATATAGGCCAATTTTACAAATAAAAACGCATACTCGGTGAATATGGATTGATACGCATGATACACGGCACCGATCACTCCAACATACAATAATCCCCGCTGAGGATCACATGGTCTGATTATACCGCCTTTCTCAATAGACCGGACTGATCGTCATTTTGATTGGTACTTGTATTCATATTCATGTAGAAGAGCATTCAGGCTAATTCATTCGGGCGGGAGATTATAAACCTGCTGTCAGTTCTGCAGGAACTAATTCCTGTATCTTGTCTACGACTGAGTGGTTTAACCCTTTCACCCAAGTAATTGGAATGTATTTTGATAATTTAATTTTGCAACCAATCCATCCATCACAAACTGATGTTAAGACGAGTCCCTTTATAAAAATAGGATGTGAAAATTGTCTACTTATTTCCCGGTATGTCTACGTATTTCCCGGTGTGTCGCCTTGTGTCCCGGTACCCAATGTGTCTACTTATTTCCCGATATGTCTACGTATTCGATGTGTCCACTTATTTCCCGGTATGTCTATGTATTTCCCGGTGTGTCTCCTTGTGTCCCGGTACCCGATCGATGTGTCTACATATTTCCCGGTATGTCTACGTATTTTCCGGTGCGTCTTCTTGTGTACAGGTACCAGATCGATGTGTCTACTTATTTCCCGGTATGTCTACGTATTTTCCGGTGCGTCTTCTTGTGTACAGGTACCAGATCGATGTGTCTACTTATTTCCCGGTATGTCTACGTATTTCCCGGTGTGTCTCCTTATGTCCCGGTACCCGATGTGTTTACTTATTTCCCGATATGTCTACGTATTCGATGTGTCTACTTATTTACCGATATGTCTACGTATTCGATGTGTCTACTTATTTCCCGGTATGTCTACGATTTTCCCGGTGTATCTCTTTGTGTCCCGGTATCTCCTTGTGCGTCTACTTATTTCCCAGCTCATCTCTTTATTTCCCACGCTTGTTTTATGGAGCGACTTCGCGATCAAATGTTATATTATATATTTATTTATAGTTTTATACATATACATAGAAGCAAACTAGCCCATTGTCGTCATTTCATGCATATTTAAGAATTTTGAGACGATTCCTCTATAACTAGTCAATTCGTGGCCGCATGCGCAGAACTGCTTCCGTCTACGGATATCCCGGTCTACTATTTTCCCGTTACAGGTGTAGTTACCCTGACACTCCTGCCAAGGGACAGACACCATGTGGACCTGTTCCGCGGGGTGGGGGGGGGGGGGGCAGCATGGACTCCTCATTGGTGTACGGTGTTGGACGTGGAGGTAAATCAGTATGACACGTTCTGTAATCAGAAACGGGCGATATCCAGACTTGTTTGGTAGCAACGTAGATTTCCCCGAGTCACACTGAAGGGTTGTGATGGAGGCATTTGGGGTTAATGGGGCCATGATCGCATTTCTCTCTGTGTTTTTGGCAGGTTTTACTGGGTCACGTACTCACAGGAAATATTTAAATTAGCGTTACTTAGAACAAAGTTCGTCCGTCGTACGAGGAGATAATCCGAATCCGAAAGCTGTAGCGAATCGATTATCAAACGTATAAACAAGGGGGCAACCGTGACTTTAACCCTCCCAGCACTACAGGCCCGTACGTGTAGTATAGTGGTATTGACAAACAGTGTAGATCCAGATGAGCCGACTCATGACGAGCCGTCTCATCAGGATCTGCACTATTTCCAAGTAATTTTCATATTTTGGAGAACAAAAACACCAAACAAGCCTGAAAATCCCTTTGTAGCGATTTGATTGGTTGTAAAATTTACATATCAAAATCCAATCAAGTTACTTGGGGGTGAAAGGATTATGTTATTTATTCCAGCATATAATATGGCTGACATCACTATCAAAACACAGGGGTGCATTCGTTGCACGTAATCAGCTTTATATATAATGGGTTGCTCTACCGATACCCTGCAGCTATCGGTATAGATTTGCGGAATTAGGTTTCACCTTCGCGCACTGAAAATATGCTATAGTCCGCTGGACATTCATGCATGCCTCGCTATTCTTATTGACAGAAAAGGCAACAATATGATACAAACATATTATCACAAACTCACATAATACAACATGTATTAGAAAATTTCCGAGGACACTTTCGATGAAGGAGAAAGTAAACAACCGTATTAAACAGGGCCCTTTGCATTCAGGCATCCATTTATTGGAAACATATACAGCCTGGTCCCATTCAATCTGGGCCTAGGTTGTCTGTACTTTATTCAGCTAGAACCTACGCGACAGGGCCCTGTTTAGCCGGACCATATACACCCGCGCTCTGTTTAACCCGGCCCTATTCAGCCGGGGTCTATCCAGCCGGGCCCAATGCGGCCAGTGCCTATACAACTGGGCCCTATGATGTCGGGTCATATTTAGCCGAAGCTATGCATCCTATTCCCTACATCTTAGTGACCCACATGTTCCAGGAGTGGCTCATATCAGACGCGCCATGGGATTGTGTACCTTCGGACTTCTGCGTAATTTCATGAAATACGTTTACAAAAAATACAATATTTTCCTTAAATGGTGTTAAAAGTTGACAAACCTTTCAGAGTACATGCGGAATTATATTTTGTCAACTTTTGACTTAATTTATGAAAAATATTGTAAATTTTGCTAACGTATTTAATGAAATTACGCAGATATCCGAAGATACAAAATCAAATGGCGTCTCATATATATAGACCACTGACAGATAATGGACGCTTCCGGTCAGCTGACAAACCGGGACTTGTTACCAATCTGAATCATCTCCGCATACATGCTCAGTGTTGCAATAGGCATGTATTTGTTTGATGCATGGTGGGTCTGTACATTCTGATCGAATGGCGAACAATGTGAACCCAGTCATGTCTGCAGTCTGGCATGGGTCTACACTGGACGCAAAGGCGATACGCCGGTTTTGTCAATCGTCACCCAATTTTGTTGTTCTTCCGGTTGTTGTGCCGACTTTGGAAAAGAAGGCGATCTCCATTGTATGAGGTGAAGTCATAAAGTGACCAGGTTATGATTATTAGTATTCAATCAAATGCAAATCAATCGTTGTTTACGCCCCTCGTAGTTAATGTTAGTTAATTCGTAGTTCTGAGTCGGTATCGTCACTTAGACCACTGCCAAGCAATATAGTCCAATCATATTGGAGTATTTCGTCCGTATATATCCCATATACAGACGAAATGATCCTATCTATTAAACGTGCAGGCACGTGAAGCACACCTCAAGCGACCGAACCCAATTTTGACGCTGAAATTTGAGAAAGTCATCTTTATCGCCATACGTAATGTGTGTAACATAATTTTTATTCATTTTCATAATTAGAGTAAATGAGCTCGAAAGTCGTCCATTTTTTTAATTTTCATTCCAGTGAAATTACCACCAACTTTCGAGCACATTTACTCCAAATATAAAAATTAATCACATTTATTTTACACAAATAACGTATGGCGATAAACATGGTTTTCTCAAATGTCGGCGTCTGTTCTCTCGTACCGATATATGTGACGCGTCATGACAAATCGTGCCCAATTGGGGCTGCGATCAGCGTAGCCCCAGATCAGCCTGCTCATCCGCACAGTCTGATCATGGTCTACGCTGTTCGTCATAGGAACATTCATAGTGCTTTTAATAATTGCGCACATGTTCTCATGACGCGCCACATATGTGAAGCGTCACGACAAAATGTGCCTAGATAGGATGCGACCAGTGTAGCCCCATCAGCCCGACCATACGCATAGTCTGATCAGGGTCTACACTGTTCGTGGACATTTCACATAATATGTCAGTGACGAGCTTTTGCGACGTTAAAATGGGCGGGACAGAATAAGATGAAAATAGAAAAATAAGTCAATTAACAGTTTTATTGAAGTATGTCTTCCATGCCGCCAATTCAATTTTTACCTTCCAATTTGTATCAACGTATTTGGCCCAACGTATCCATAGCACACTATATAGAAGTACACAGTAAACTGTGGCGCACATGTGTAATGAATGATTGTGGAGAGTGTACAATGTACATGTAGCATTGAGTTGCACGGGGAAGTCTGACGTATGGAGTACTCAGGTGCGTAGCTGGTGCATTTTGGCATGTCGAGACCGGGTCATTTTCACTATGCGGTGTATGACTAAACGTCCAATTTCAATGAACGTGTGCTGACCAATTCGACTACATTACTTCCATTTGCTTCAAATGAAAAATATTACGTTCATACATGTATGTTATATCTGTGACGCTTCCAATTGTCGTGAAATGGAATACATTTCCGTTTTGTATACCCAAAATAAAATAGTTAGATACGCACCTGAAAGTCACGTGGTCTAAGTCAGATAGACACTTCGTGGAGTTGGACACGAGATATATCACTCGACCTAACGGTCTCGTGATATATCTCGTATCCAACTCCACTCAGTGTCTATCCTATACCAGTCACTATGAAACTAAATTGTAATTGATTGGAGATAAAAATGAGAATCTGACATTCCGGGCGCGAGACAGGCGCGAACTGCCTATTTCTCAGTTGTCACGCATAACTGTCGCGCGACTGACGCACGACATTCGAGTGAATGTCACGCAACACTCGCGCGACAGTCGCAAGTGCAAAAAAATCGCGACATTCTCGCGACATATATGCGAACTCCCGGCGAATTCCACTGGAAGTTCGTGCGAAATTCGTGCTACATTCGTGCAACATACGCGAACGTGTCGTAAGTACCAATTTAGTGTGATTCCAAGTGAAAATTGTCGCTAATTCGCGTATTTTCTCGCAATTTTGCGTTTCCAACTAGTCGCGAGCTGTCGCAGCCCAGTGAGATATTACCTTTACTTTTGTGATCCATATAAACGGGCAATCATATAGCGATAACATGGTCATCAATGGTTCCCAGGAGAGCTCAGATTTATTTTAGATATTCAAACTGGCCATCATGCAATTACGTGTTTATTTTAATTGTTGCTTTTGGCATGTTTGGTGGACATGCAAATATTAGCAATTTAGCAGATTCGTTCATGTTGATACAAGAAAACATTTATATAACGCAATTTAGATAGTATATAAGTATAAATAATTGTATATATAGTGGAACCTCTCCAAACCGGACACCCTGGGAGGTCCACAGGGTGTCCGGTTTAGAGACATTCCGCTATAATTCCAGCACAAAAATATTTACACAATTCCCTAACATTTGATTGGTCCGTAGCACGTCTCTGTCCAAAATTTATATCCCAGTAAACTCCCATGCCGAACTACTTTCCGTAAACGTCAGACGCAGTTAAAATAATTCTTAAGAAAACGGAAAATAAACACATTTTCTTGATGAATTTATTTCAAATGCTGGAATTAAAAGGAATGAATGGCCTTTTTGTGGAATTTATCGGGGATATAAACTTGAAAAAGTCGCGGGAATACTGGACGAGGCCTTCCGGCCTTCGTCCAGTATTCCCACGACTTTTCCAAGTTTATACCCCGATAAATTCCACAAAAAGGCCATTCATTCCTATAGTAAATCAGACATATGACTATGCCAATGCATGCATCTGTACAGGCAGTATCATAAGAGGTATATGACACTGTCACACATAAAAGTATACAAAGACTGCTTGCGTGTCTGGTTTAGAGAGGTTCTACTGAACTATTTGATTCCTATATGGCCACGTGAATATTAGACAAACGGGTACATGCACATACAAATTATATCATCAACCGGCAGCTCGATCGGTATCGTTAGAGACGGTGCCGGTGTTGTTCGATTCCCCGCACTCGCCGGCGCTGTTGATGTTCGATGTACTTTGCATAATCTGGCCTTCGATGGTATCTTTAAACTGATCAATCTGTTTCCTGTCGTAATTAAACGTTAATCAGCTGTGACATCACCCAACTCGGGCTGCACTGCCAGCCTAGCCAGATACCAGCTCATCCCTGTAGTATGGGCAGTGTATCCGCTGTGTGACGAAACCACAATTTACACTGCAAACAAATTCAAAAAGATAAGAGACAGCATTCAGGCCGGATAAATGACATTTAGAGCTACACCCGTGTATATGACATGTGCCATGGTGTGCATATGGCCGTGTGATTGGTCAATGGTAGATCATTGATCGTGATTGCTGGAGTGGTGTTGTCATTGTTTGAGTTTCCGATTAGAGCGTCTGTGCTGATGAGATATCACCATTGTAGACTGTCAAGTGTTTCACATTTTCTTCAAGAAACCAGTGTTACCATAAATGCTGGAATGGCGAACAGTGCAGATCCTAATCAGACTGTGCGGATGCACAGGCTGATCTGGATCTACACTGGTCGCTAAACCCATAATCTAATCCCCAACAAAAAACAACAACAACACCAGTTGTGGCAGTGACTGGGAGAATGGGACTAATGGGATGTGTGACCAGGGTAGTTCCTGATCAAATAGCAGACTCATTTATAACCGGAAATACACATGCTATTGCAATATGCACATAATGCACATGTGCTTATTTGGTAAATGTATATTTTCGTCTCTACACACATATTTGTAGAAGCACATTACTCATTTACGGGAACAGATATGCTGTAAGTACGGGGCGCCATGCAGGACAGGTTAATTATGTGTACAAAATTGAGTTTTGTAGCACTAAAAATCACAAAATTTAATTCTGTGTCACAAAATTCAATTCTGTGTCACAAAATTCAATTCTGTCAATTCTGTGTCACAAAATTCAATTCTGCATACGTTTCGTATACAAAATTCATTTTTTTTATAAAGGATTCAATTTTGTAAGACAGAATTAAGTTTTGTGAAGAAAATTCAGTTTTGTGGGACAGAATTCATTTTTGTCCACAAAAATTAGTTTGCGTAGTCATCTCTACGTTGATTGGTTGAGATCGGTCTTAGTCCATTTTACTAGATGGTGGAGTACACTTGCAGGCTTAAATATTTCAATGCGAAAATATAACCCAATATATCAATATTATACTTCTTTATGGACAGTTATTTTGGTTATATTATGATTACAAATGAGTGGTCACACCATATAAGCATATATACTTTGAAGGAGAAATAAGAAAAATATTCAGAATTTTCCCTCAATTATGTAAACAGGGTCAAACATAAAGTAGCCGGGACATAGCTACACCTGAGAGAATACCCATATATAGAGAATACCAGGCTAGTGTATTTTGATATCAAGTTTATCAGGCAAGGCTAGGAAACGCGTAGGAATTCCGAGGCTTGCCGAGGAATTATTACCGTTTCCGAGCCGAGCCTGATAAACTTGATATTAAAATACACACTAGCCTGGTTATTATTTATCAGGTAACGTTTTATGCTCGAAAATGACATTAGATGACGTCGTATTCTAACAGTAGATCTAACCTTGTGAAACAAATGGTATTGGATCTGTGTCTACTAGTTGCGAAGTTACGTGTTCGCAACTATGTGTCTACATGCATTATTTACAGTATACACCATCTTAGTATCCATGGTATCTACACAAATACTACAAATGGTTTCCTCAAATGGCCCAATACACACATTATGTTTATAAACACAGACAGCAGTCAGAACACACGCCACAGCGCGTGTATTATTGATTTAACTGGGGCAGACGTACCTTGCGATACACACAATACATTAATATATATAGAATATGGGGCTCCTGCAATATAATCTCAGTTTTAGCTTTCTCAGTCTCTGTGGTTAGAAGTTTAAATATATAAAAATACAAAACTACTATATAGTTTGGTATTTTTGTACTTTTATATGAAAATCTTACAATATAATCTCAATTGTAAACTTCTCAGCCCTTGAGATTAGGAATTTATCAAAACAATGCTTGTTGTACAAAACTATATAGTTGTTTTGTACGAAAACCATAATTATTCAAGCCTATATGCTATATATATATAGATAATTTAGTTTTCCGGACTCAATTTCATGTTTTGGTACAAAAAAATATATTTTCTTGTACAAAAAGGCCAAAGGTCACCCCATATGACCCCTAATATATGTATCACTTGCTTCGCTCGCTCAGCGTTCCAGAACCGGTGTGTATGTGTTTTTATATTTAAAACATACCATATATAGATTTGTACTAAGTTGGGACACATTTAAAGTACTTATGGACTTCATAATTGCTCATAAAATTCATATGTGGCTGCAACTGCAGAAAGGGGTTTTATGGGTGGCGCGACCAGTGAAGACCATGATCAACATATGTATCTGCGCAGCCTGATCAAATCACTGATAAATCTCATTTATCTATGGAAGATAACATGGGCACGCATACAAGTTTACCGCTGCGAGAGAAATCACTGTTGAGATTTATCTATGGAAGATAACATGGGCACGCATACAAGTTTACCGCTGCGAGAGAAATCACTGATAAATCTCACTGCTAAAATAATTACTAGATTTTCATCCCCGCATACTACATGTACATGTATATAGTCCTGGTTAATATGATCAACAGTCAGTTGATGAATTTCATACACTTGATTCGCACATTTCCGTTTCAAGTTGTTCAAGTTCGTCTTCCACCATCTGCTCTTTCACCACTTTAATATTCATTTTTGTTTCCTGCACATGATTCATAAATGGATAGTTGACCGTTGTATGTAGTGTTTCGCGGTATCTTTGCTTCAATGCGTTTTATGTCAAAGCGTTGGCCACCGACTTCAACAGTAAGTGTCATTCCCATCTGGGCACCTAATTCTTGGTCATTTATGGTAAAATATTCTGCCAGTCTGTTCTTATGTAAATAAATCTGAGAAAAGTTTAAGTCGCAAATGATTAAACGTGGAAATCGTGTAATTGTTGATGAAACTGCCATAAACCGCATTGCTGTAGAGTAAGCAACATTTATTTCCTGTAAACATTTAAGGAATTCTTGTTTTGCTTGACACTTATGGTACATTTGATGGTAGATGCACCCACGTATGAATCTGATTATCAGATAGTACTTTCGAACGTCATCCTCTGCTGCAACAATCTCGGTATGGGCCTTCTTCAACTACATAATGTCCATTTTATGCATGTATAAACACAGTTCGTGTTTTAGCTCCAAGTTTAAGTGTTTCCCATCGACTTCTTCAGCTTCAAATCTTCGGACAGATTCCCGAATAGAAGGAATAATGCTTCTTTCAAATATATCCTTATCCGATGTCACGCGTGACGCAGATTCCTTTTTTGTTCTGTCACCCCGTAATCTCACTATTTTAAGTACATTTTCAGTCAATTTCTCATAATCATCACGCTCCTTTCCAGATAAACCTTTCTTCAGAGCAATGTCTAAAGCATCCAAGGAATACTTGGACAATTCCTTTACAGACTCAGTCATGATCACAATTAGATGTTATATATTAGGCTATACAGAACTAAACAAGAAGCTGATATGAATTTCGTACTATGTGCTTGGTACAAAACGGCCCAATATCACTGTGTATCTATAACATAAATCCACTTGTAGATACTGTAGTCAGATAAAACACACCCACATATCATGAATATTTATGTAGGTTGCAAATACATGTAGACATGTACGCGATAATGGCAATATAATCAGCAGGTAAGTATAATATTAACTAAGGGTCGCTCAATAAATGTTATGTTAATATATACTCATAGAGCGATAGTTTTTTTTGTATTGCAAGCAATTATTATTTGGCATATATGGATAGTACGAGATCTTCACACACAATTTAGGTACGACAATGGCTGAGGAAGTGAAAAACATTGATTTTACACGACCAGTACAAAAAACATATAATCTTGAATTGAAATTCAAAAGTCTGTTGAATATTTGTCTTAGGCTATATGTCTGCGCTCATTTGATATATTGATTTAACGTAGAGTGCAAATTGGGTTTATTTAACTTAGACGGCATAAAAACACCATTATAATATGAAAAAATCCAATATGGCCGCCATACATTAACAAATAGTACATGTAACTGCCAGCACCGTAGGGAGAGGATTTGTATAAGCTTGCTTCCAATCCAATTCCCCTTTGGATGTGATTACAGTTGAAAACAATAACAAAAGAGTAGCACATACGAAAATCAGAAAAAATCATAAGTAGTATAGGGGCCACTTTGGAGCACATACTCAGTGACCTATTTTTTTTTTTAAAAATACGCTCAAAGCATTTTGTATGAAATTACACCGACTAACGCTATCCCACCAACAATAAACACAATTTCTCTATCCTTTTGACTCTGTGAGGGTGTATAATAATCACTCAGTACCGGTTCCTCCCCAAATGACTGTAATTGTTGCGCACCTGTCACCGGTGCTGTAACAGCATTATACTCCCTAATAGCTTCATCTACATCCTCAAAAGTCTTAGCAGCGTGGTTCTGCTTTCTAATTTCACTATTAATCCAGTCTAATCTCTCTGTTCTTTTTTCTGCCCACTGTGCCCTGTGCCTTTTGTAATTGCTCTACAGCATTATCATGCCTTTTGCGTTCTTCAATCGCAGAATTATTCCCCAATGAACTGAATAAGAAATTACTCCCTGTAAACGCCAATGCATTAACCAAAGCACCTCCAACCATCATAGCTATTCCCGCCATTTTGTTTTATATAATAATTTGATTACTTAAAAATATTATCAGGAATTATACCTTGTTTAACAAGCATATCTCTCGTAGCAATAGCAAGTCCAGTATCCAACATTAACATAGCCATATTATAACCATCAAGTTGCAGTTTTGGCACCGCCTGTCTTATAATTTTATTCATTATCTGCGCATATCCGATTTCAAGCGCCGTTATTACAGCAGCATGATATGCAAGATTTCCTATTATCTTTCCATCTGTATTAATTGCCGTCATCTTTTTTTATTTTACTTAATAATAAATTTAATTTAATTTAATTAATTGTTTACTCCATCAGATGCGGATTGTGTTTTACACTAGGCATTTCAGGTTCTTTTGTTTCAATTTTATTTTGATTTAACAATTTATAGCCAAACACAAACCCACCAACTAAACTCACTGCCACTACAAAATATATTATATTCGAGGTTTTATAGACTTTCACTATAACCGGTTCTTCAGGTTGTATATCTACTTTGTTCTTATGTACCATATGTAATAGACTTTCTTGTTTGGCTTTTCTAGCAGCAGCACCCTTTTTACCAGCTTCAACCCTCTTTGGATTCTTTGCTGTTACTTGTTTAATCTCCTCTTTTCGTTCTGGAATTTCTTCATCAGGAATCTGTTGTGTGTTCTCCTCCGTTTCCATTATTTATATCATTTATATTTTTAAATTGACAATATTTAAATGTTGTTATCGCTGCAGTAATAGGTGCCAGAAATGCTCCGAACCTAAAATACAACTCACAACAAGTACTAGTCCAATGCATGGTTAACAAATGGATCTCCTTCTAAATCAGTTACGAGTTTATCATGATTTTCTGCTGGTATAGGCAAGATATTACCTACAGCTAGAGCATACATATTCAAAATAGTATTACCAAGAGTTTTCGTCATTGAAGCACCCAATCTACTTTCATATCATTATACAATTTCAATATTTGTTCATTTGACAACTAACTTCTAGTTGTGAAATAGTTATATCTTTACCCAAATATTGAACAGATTTCCCACCTGAAATAATCGAAGATAACCGTTGTTTTAAGTGATCATTTTTTTACTTCACCTACAACACTATCATTGGATACTTTATCATCACTTAGTTGTTCTATAAGTTCCTCACAATTCATTTTTATTTTGCATAATATAAATTTCAATTTAAAATAAACCCAACCCGAGCCAAATATAATAATCAATAATTGTATGAATATCAATATCTCAAACATTTAAAATATTTATACAATTGTTTAAGTTAAATTTGCTTAGAACAACTCAACATTGTTAAGCAATACCTATTTGTTGAACAATTCTTAACATTGGTATCTATGAATTGCTCAGCTAAATCAAGTTAAATCAAGTTTAAATTAAGTTAAAACCAGTAAAATAAGTAATAAAAAATATTATAAGTAATACTAAGTAATACTAAGCATTAATTAAGCAACGTATAACCAGTAGGTTGATCAGTTCTAATAAGCAACTTAGAATGTTTTGTTTTCGATAACTCTTTTCTTATTTTGTTTCTCTCCTCTAGTGTCGAAATAACATCATTTTTCTCTCAAACAGTCCTCAAAACTATCTCTGTCTTTCGTATAAAAACATACACAGCCATTTTGTCTGTTCTCTTAAGTCTTTTAATACTGAATTATATCTCTGTGATATAACCCAAACACTTTGCTCTGCATGTCGTCCAGAGAATGCGAGCTGTGACAACATATCCTTTTTCTTTGTTAATTGCTTTGTAGCTGAACAGTCATCAATGATATATAATGTTGGGCTTCCAGCATATTTATTAAAAAATAATCTTAACAGATCTTGCAGCTTCTCTTCGCCATTATTACCAACTGGATTAACAATCGTTATTTTTTTATCGATTGGGCTGCGTACATCCTTTATCCAACTTCTGTTTTTATAAGCCTTGTTCCATGTTATAGTTGGGCAAAGAATAACTATATTATCGAAAAAACCTTTATAACCTCCTTGTTGTTGTGAAAGCTCTAATAAGTCTAAAATAAATTCTGTTTTTCCACATCCTGTTTGACCACAAACAATTGCACTATGTGCATACTTTGGCAAATCAATACAACGCCGATACAAATCTTCCATTTTCTATATTTAATTGCGCATCTTGAATTATAAATAAATATATATTTATTACACCTGCAGCTTCAGCTTCTTTAGTAATCTGAATTGTAATACCTTCACTCGCATTTTCTATTCTCCGTCCATTCCCATGTAAACTATTATCATCTGTTGTTCTTAAGTCAAGCAGAGTGCATATTGTTTTGTAAGATATTTGCCAATTGTCACACTGGACACATTAAATTCTTTACTGACAGCGTTCACTATCGGATCATTAATATCTCCACCGGCAAAGTGTTTGCGTATTTCATCCCACATATATATGCTTTCATCCCTTGACTGTATAGTTGATTAGGCACACCCTCAATTGTTACTTCAACATTATTTATTTTCGGATTATAGAATTTTTCACTTTTTCTTGAAAAAGGTGTTGATTGTTCTTCAAATACCATTAAAATTCCCTTCATGGACCTAGCAGGGGTATTCAAATTTATATTCCATATAGAATCACTTTTATTTTTAGTTATCTTTCGGTGACGAAGATTCTTATCATACAAAATTGACATTTGTCCCATATATTGATTTTTTACCATTGTTGCTAAATTAGGCTCTGTGACCATATCAAATTCTAAACTTATATTATTAATTTCATAATTAGCAGCTAAGTCACCTGTGGCTATTATTACCCTTGAATAATCATTAAATGTAAGTTCATATTCGAGCTATCACCCAAACCAGATTGATAATAAGGCATATGGGCTTCAAGAAGTTCAAAATCTAATGGTATATAAAAATCGATTACCAAATGTATCTGCGATAGCTTTATCTTCAGCGTTTCCAGAACTAGCATCTGCTGCTCCAGTTCTTAATTTTGTTATATTTGAACTTGTACTAGTGTCTATACCTTGATAAACCATATTATTTCGCTCTGGAGGTGTTTTCCATAGGTCACGATAGATGTAATACACATCTGAATCATCGATTGATAAAATTTCATTACCAGATATTTTAATAGTTTTTTTCTTAACGATTGCACGGCCAAGATTTTGAACCACTCTCCGATTGTCATCAGTGGAGGTTAATGCAATTGTAAAAGCTAAACGAACTGTTCCAGGTACGATTAAATCATTTGGACCTAAATTTGGGAATCGCACTAAAAGCTGTTGGTTTTGATCAATTGTAGATGGATTATTTGTTATTGTAACTGATTGTCTAATTCCTTTTACACCGAGAGGCTCTCTTAAATGTCTGTAGGGATTAAGTTTTCTTCCGTATGTTGTCATTATTCTTTTTAATTTTATTTATAAATTACATACTTTAAAATAAATAATAAATAATGGCTGAAGGTGGAGAAGGAGATTTTATGCATTATGATAATGAGACGTATGACCCTGATGGTGATGAGCAAACGCCCCTGATAGTCCCTGATGTTCCACAGGTAATCCCTGATTTTCAAATGGAAAAACTAACTCCAGAGAAGGATCGTCCTCTACGAGTAAAAACTTTAGAGCTTTTTAAAACTCTATTCCAAAAGGAGTTTAAAGTAACAGATCAGGAGTTTCAGTTACTAATTCCAGACCTACACACAGAAAACAAAACACTCTTCTGGAAGGATCACCGCATTAGTAAAAATGGGGACCCTAATAAATTAATAAGAACTTTTAAAGGTAAAGGAACAGCTGAATTAAAACGGTTATTGAATCTACAAGAGATCCACTTGGCTCCAGAAGCTGTTAATAAAATACAAACTATAGAAAACGAATTACCAAATGTTGAAAACATAGAAATGACTGAATTACCAAGTACAGTTGATGAAACAGAAACACATGTAAAAGAACTCATTGATACACTATCAAAAGAAACATCAACTACAATTACACATGATTTTGAAACGTTACCATTAAGAGAACTTAAGCTTAAACAAAGCACTGCAACAATCAAGAGGCTCACTAACCAACAACCTTGCCAAGTTAAATGAATTGGATAAAAATAAAGATGCTGCAGTGTTAAAGTTGGCAGCTGTAACTACATTTGATTCAGACAGTCCAGATGCAGACCGTGTCGAAAAAGAAATTGCTGCTATTGTATCTGAGCGTGAAGCACGTCTTGAGGCGATTTCAGTTGATAGAGAAAATTTAAGAACTCAAGTATCCAGAATAAAAGAGACCCTCGATAGAATATTACACAAAGATACTACTTTAAGAGAAAGACTCAAAACCCTCTTCAAAGAACAGGGGGTAACTATTGTTTCTGTTTTGACAGCTATAGGGTTTATAATCTCTACTTTAATTTTAAGTATTACTGGAGGTGCAAGTGGTGGTGCAGCCGCTCTCAAGCCACCAGGAAAAGGTGGAGCTAAAGAATGGATAAAGAAACAATTACAACATCTGAGTTCATTACTGGGTATGCTAGCAGGGAAGGCAGTGGATGCATTACCAGGGATAATCGGTTCTATAGTAGCTTGGGTGTTGAATGCAGCAGGAAAGGCTGTTGGATGGCTAGCCAATAATTTATGGGTTTTGATTATTACAGTTGCTGGGCTTCTTTATATGGCCGCTAAGGATTATATTTTATCTCGAAAGTAAAATAATAGTAGTCCTAACCCAACTGCAATACTACCAGTGACTAGTGCAGTTTTATAATTTTCATGTTTGACTGCTTCTATTTGTTCAGGTATTGTGACTGTGTTAGTTTTAAAAACTGTAGGAGGAACACTCAAAGGTTTAACATCCAAAGGTTTAACAATACTTTTTTCTGGTGTTTGTACAGGCGGTGGAACTGGTAAACTATTTGCATCACCATTAAACCCCACAGTTTGATCACCACTTGCAATTACAATTAAATTATTGTAATTTTGAATACTTCCTATCTGCAAATCCATGTTGCTTGGGGCCATATACAAACCAATTCCATATACAAAATCAACTTTTGACCTTGCATATTTTAGTACATTTTGATAGTTTGAAATTATTGTGGGTAAGTCTACAGCTCTATTAATTGCATCATTAACATTGGCTAAATATTGTTTTTGCGCATCAAATGCAGTCCCAGTACCAATAATGGAAGTTCTTGTTTGAGATTGAGCTCCAAGAATTGACCACACATAAACTCTAATACTATCATTTAATCGTTCAACTCCAGCTTGAGTGAAACCAATTGAATTATCTAGAACAAACTAGTCCAAGCATTAGTAATATCGACGTGATGGGTAAAAGAATCGTGTACATCAAAAAATGGTGATACCCTACCTCCATGGCTCAATCTATAACCCCTGAAGGTCTCATAAACATTGTAAAATACCAAGAGATTATGATTCCATGGTCTATTTTTTGTCTGAAATCCTTATTTGGATTAATACCAAATTCAGTGCATATTCTATGATAAGCTGAAAGGTCAAAATTATTATCATACCAACAATAGCTGTGATCATCTGGTAGAGGAACTTTCATTTGAGCTAAGATTCGAAGTGTTTGATACATAATATGAAATTCATATAAGGATCTCAAAAACGGATCATTTGTAATTGTTAAATGCTGGTTATATGAAAACACCGCACCCACAAGTAGCACACCATATTGCAAATGTAAATTGATTCTGATACCACCCCATTTGATTATTCAACCAATTGTTATATGCTTTGTTGTTGTTTGAGACATTACCAGTTATTGAGGGGTTTGGATACCCCGCTAATGCGTTGGAATATGTAGCTTTGAAACTTTTATCTTTTGTAACATAAACATCAACATTGTATAACATTGGAACCGTTTTCAAAGCGTATATATGGTTGACATTGTAGTTTGCATCTTTATTAAATTTGAATGCCATTGTTGTTGTTTTTTTAATATATAAATATATATATATATATAAAAAAAAAATGTATATAACTTTAACTGACATTACAAAACCAATTCCATTACAAGAATATATTGATAATACGGATTCTAAGCGAGAAATTGGTTTGAAAAGTCTTACATACTGGGTTGGTTGGTACAATATTTTGCAGGATGAAACATATGAGTGGTCTACTGTTAGAGCTAGACCAACTGCAGTGACAATTCCCGCTGGATTATATTCATTTGATAGATTAAGTAATTTATTAAGTAATGCCGCTTTGTCACTTCGTGTAAATAAATCTAATGGGAAATGTACTTTTACAGTTACAACCGGACACGAGGTTAATATTCCTGAAAATATACTTAAATTACTAGGGTTTGACATATATCCACACAAGTTGGATAGTGGTACTTATACAAGCGTCAATCCAGTAGATTTTGCTACCAAATCTGTTTATATATATTTGAATCAAGTCAGTTCATCTCACAATCTATTAGATGGAAATATAAGTAACATTATTTGTACTGTACCCATCAGCAAAACTACGTTTGGGGAATCGGATACAATATCATTTCAATCTCCGGAATATAGAAAATTACAAAGTGGTATCATAGACGAGTTGGGAATTGAAGTCAGAGACAATAGTAATAATTTATTAAATAATCACGGACTGCCATTTTTATTGTATTTGAAATAAGATAAACAATAAAGTAAAATGTCTATATATGGAGATACAAACTGTCACGCAACGAAATCATATAGTGATACAGGCGATGAGTTGATTAAAAAAGAAAATGAATGAGTTTGCTACTCTTGTAAAAGATAAAATGTATGTCCCAAACCTAAAACAAACAATACATGACCTTAAGCAAGGTAAACCTATAATAACTGTATGGGCAGAAGAATCTGGGCCATTACGTGATGGCTCTTATGAATTTGCATTTGGAAATGGTGTTTCTGGTTCAGCGCATGAAAATTGTGGTTATACTATGATGTGCAGTGGAAGGGTTTTACGAATGGGTTTATGCAGTGTCACAAGAGATGGATTTGCAACCGATGAAGTTAAAATTGGGATTAGTATTAATGGCACCCCAAATGTGAATGCAACTTTAACAAAACATAAAGGGCAACGTTCAGCATATACAATATTTCAAACTCCAATCGAGCTTGCTTCTGGAAGTGTATTAAATTTCGTTTCACTTACAACATATAGTAGAGCTTCCATTTCAATTGTAAATGTATTAATTGAATTAGATATTTAAATTTTAAAAATTTTAAAAATAAAAAAATGAAATTGTGTAATAAACTATCCACCGCTACCAGTTGAGGAGAATAGAACAGAACATTATAGGGCTTAGTGAATAAGTGCTTTAAAACATAAAGCTAGAACATGAGGTTGAGACAAGGAAAACAATACGAAATAAATATAAAGAGCTCTGAAACATATTAAATGGTGTTCAGTCTGGATTAACTACTGTTGGTCTGGTAATGGGTGGGACGAGTGCCGGGCTATTATTAACTGTTGTAGGAGTGCCCGTTTCCTTGGGCCTTGGTATTGCGGGTAGTATATGTGGTGCATTTGCATTTACAAGCAAATTTGTTAATACTAAACTACTGAAAAAGGCTGAAAAACATGATGAGATACGTATGCTTGCAATGGCAAAACTTAATTCTATTGCAAATAAAGTTTCTACTGCATTACAAGATGGTAATGTAACTGATGAAGAATTTAAATTGATCATGGGAGAGATGGATAAATATGAACAAATGAAAGCAGATGTTAGAAAACCTATAAAGTTTGAGATTTCTGATGAAGAAAAAAAATACTACGAGAGAAAATCAAAACAGATATGTTAAAAAATATAAATGGGCAGTAAATTTTGACTTTCATTTGAGTGCGATCGGGTAAAACAAAAATAGGGTTTACAAGTTTTTCAATAGACAAAATCAAAAGTATGATACTTATTTTTCGTATTGTTTTTACTTGGCTTCAACCCTAATGGTCTTACATAGTATGGCAACTCCTTATTTTTAGATTTAGCTTGTTCAATTTTAGATTTGAGAAAGAGTGGTGCCCATGCTTTAGTGTCATCATTTAATGTTACAATCATAGCTTCACCATTAATAGTATCCAAACATCTGTAATCTGTAATAGTATAGATTTCATTCTGTTCTAAATCTGCCCATTTAATTGTGTTATATTCATTTTGTTCCTTGTGCTTTTCTTCAAACTTGGCTAGTGTGATTTGTTGATTCATTTTTGTGTTTTATGTTATAGAAATGTATCTTAAATAGAAATAAAAAATGGAAGGAGAAATGTATTACAAGTCCTAAAGGATTTTGGAAAGGTTTAACAGCTGTTAAGAAATTAGCAAAAGCAGCTAAAGTAAGTGATAAAGAAGCATTGAATTTCTTAAAGAAACAAGCGGTATGGCAGATTTATTTACCTGCACCAAAGAAAATAGTGAAGGGGGGGGACCAAAGTTTGATGTTTTCTAACTAAGAATGAAGTTCATCAAGCGGATTTAATTATTCCTAACCACATGACACTGTTGATCGAAAAATAACATATAAAAAAATATGCATTGACTGTTGTTGATATTGCTAGTAGATATAAAGAGGCAGAACCACTGACTTCAAAGGACAGCAAGGAAGTTGCTAAAGCTTTTGAAAATATTTATAAAAGAAAACTAACATATCCAAACTTACTGCAAGTAGATCCTGGGAGAGAATTTATGGGTGCTGTTACACAGTTCATGGATAAACATAATGTAAATATAAGACGCGGTAGAAGAGAAATTCATAGAGACCAAGCCATTGTTGAAAGATTTAATAGGACACTAGCCGAAAGATTGTTTTGGTATCAGTATGCTAAGGAGTTGGACAATCCTCATAAACGAAATAGGGAATGGGTTAAGAGGCTACCAGCTGTAATCGCTGCAATAAATTCGGAGACGAAAAAATCCCTCCCCAATTGAAATTAAAACATTAAAAGACGACCCCATATGTCCTACTGTAAACTTAAGATATTTATACCAATGGAGAAGAAGGCGGAGGCAGACGTAGAGTACTGACCCGATATGGAGTGTTGATATTCACAAGATTGATTATCATTTTATTACCCAAGGTATAAGAGTGTATTATTTGAAGGCACCGGCACCAAAGAGAGGCTTTGTGAAGGAAGAGCTTCTTATTGTTCCGGCTGATACCCAAACGCGTATGTCATGATTCCATCGGGTGCAATGTATCGTTTTGTGTCGAGTGGTGAGAGTGTTGTTTTGTTCATTGTTAGTCCGTATATTTTATGGTGTATGGAACGTAGCATATTCATGTTATGAGTGTATGTTTTCTTGTTGAAAAGTGCATCTTTGTAATTTTCAAAGTTTATTTGTTTTTTTATTACATATTTTTTTACTCCCTTTGCTTTCTTGATGAGTTGTTCGTCTGCTCGTAATATAGAGTATAGCTTTGGGCGTAGACCAATATATTCTGCTATTGAAGTGCCAAACACATTCTATCTTTTCATTTTGCTATTACTTTTTTGTTTGTTTCATCATAAAGTGGATGGTCTTTTGGATAATCAGAGAAGTCATATTCATCTTTCATCTTAGACATATCTTTGTATACATCTTCTGTTTTGATGTCAACTAATAAACTGTCGGTGTCTGTATACAACAAGGTGCAATTTTCATTATATTTCTTTTTCAGTTTGTTATAGTACCAGTCGTACATTAGATGTTTTGATAAGTCTAAGACAGACATGCCAACATAGATTGGCTTGTTTAGCGTTAGTTTAGTTTTGTTTACATGTATAGCAGATAATTCATCTGAGAATTTGACACGTCTATTGAAATTAGGTTTAGCTATGATTTTTCTTAGTCTTTCGTTTTCGGTTCCATCTGTTCTTACTAGTTTGATATCTGATCTTTTTTCGTAGGTTCTCCATAGTTTTTCCGAATACAGCATTGTTCATTAGTTTATAGAAATCTTTTTCAAATGCAGACTTTGCTTTTTTACGTAATTCGGTGCTTAGACGAATGTATGGTTCCATCCATGGTTTTTCATTGAATTCTAAGGCTCGATGTACTTTAGTGAGTTTTAGGCCAAGAGATATGTACAACTGTAGGTTTCTGTAGTGTAATACATATTTCTTTTTGTTGTTTAGATTTGGGACAATGTTTCTCTATGTTTCATCATTGCTATTGTTAAGAAGTTCTGTTTGATATTCTGATAACCATTCTTTTTTTACTGCTAGTTTCTCAGGTGCAAGTGGATAATCGTTGTGTAGTTTATGTAGGCTTTTTGGGTATTCTAGGTCTACTTCAAGGATTAAACCTTTGCCTGGTTTTGGTTGAGCAACTGTGTTTCTACTGTTTAAGGGTTTCCACTTGAAACCGGAGTACGGTAAAGGTTGACTCATTGCCCATCCGTATAGGTTATTTGCGTCGTAATACATGATGTGATTGTTTTCTTCAGTTGGATTGTAATCAGCTACAAGAGGATTGTTTGCTTTTGCATGTCTTTTGGAAACCATACTTATACCGCCACGCATACCTTTTTCTATGAATAAATGCATATCAATATCTGTTAGTAGTTCTAAATCTATTTGTGTGTTTTTTTAGTAGAGCATCCCATGATAGACCTGGAGCTGTATAGTAGTGTAATGGGTCAAGTTTGTATGCATTTATACATGTTTTTCTAAATGTTTGGAATACATCAGCAAGTAGAACAACATCAGTTTTAAGGTATAAATCATGATAATCTCCAAGGGTTTTACAGTTGAACTCTTTCCATACCTTTTTGTGCGTGTTCATAGTCTTTTTGATTGATACTTTCATCTGTAAGACTGCTGTAAAATGTATCTATAGGTGGTAATTGTGTTTCATTGAATCTTTCTTTTGTTGCTCATATATTCATAAGGGTAAACTCCTTTACGTAAAAGTAGATTTGTTTTATTGTTGAAGACATTGTTGGTGATTTTGAAATCTGATTTATCTGTTGCATCTACTAACTTTTCAAGTGACGAAGACATGAATTGGAAACTATCTAAGAACTTGAGTTGTCCAATGCTAAACGAGATGTACTTTTCAGCGTTGGTTGGAATACAAGTTATGTTGCGGTTTGCTGTGTTATTTTTTGCATTATAAGATGACTATCATATCCTTTTAGGTTGTGAAATACTACAGGGATTTTAGTTGTGCCTGGTTTTATTTTGAGTTTTAGGTTGCAGTTTTTGTGTGCGGCGCCTCTGTATTTACCTGTGAAATGGCAGTGGTCTCTTACTTTTATATTGTTTAGTTCTGTTTCACATATCCAACAATGGGTTGCACTTTATCATAATCTTTGGTGTTTTTTTTCTGTCATTGTTATTTGAGTTGGATGGGTAAAAGTGTTGTTGATGTTGCTTGTTTCACATTTCAAATGGTTTAAGAATGTTTCAACTACATCTTCACCTCTGTATATTACTGGTTGTTCTGCTTTGCCATCATACCGCACAACTTGATATCCAAAACCACAAGCTTCATGTTCACTTGTTATTTCTGATTTGTCACCAGCAGGTTTGTTTTCAGGGGTTATTATACTTTCAAAGTCCGCATAGATTACATATGGAACTGGTAGTTGGTTTTGATGGTTTTTGAATTTTATATGGTTTTTATCTTTTGAGGGCATTTATATTTTGGTTGCAGTTTTATTGATTCCTTCACAGTCTTCTTTATGCTTGAGTAGTAAGTCTTCTTGTGAGAAGCCATATAGACAACGTTCACAGAAATGTGTTTTTTCCTTATGCTTATTTTGATCGACGAGTAGTCTGTTTAGGTTTTTAATCCAACAATAATGATATTGCGTTTCTTTCTTTGGTTCTTCACCTTCTTCGTCTTGTGATATCAAAAGTAAATTAATTCTATTCAATTCTGTTGGATCTGATATGTAATATGGGAATATGCTTATTTTCTCTGTCTTTTTTGTTATTGTATATCCATAAACATTTATTGCAAGATTGTTTTGTTTTTCCACTTTCGGCATTTGGCATATGGTGTTGGAAAATCGATGTCCTTCAAGTTCAAATTGTCTTTGTTTTTTTGTATAACTGTAACTATTATTAAGGTTACTTTTTGCGGGATACATAGCGGATGTCAGAGCCCATCTCAAACACTCATTATCATCATTCTTTACATTAATTATTGCTTTTTTGTTTGCCAATGCTTTGGGTAAAGGAATATATGAAGAGCCTTTGAGTGGTTCATATTTTGCAATGTTTAAGTACAGTTTAATACAGTGTTCGATCTCTAGGCCTGATGCTGTATTTGTAAATTTCTCAATCCAGGTTTGTAAATAAGAAGTTTGATTATTATAAAATTCAACTACTTTAGATCCATTCAAGAACAGCACTTTGTTCTCCATGGGCTTGTCCAATGACATACTTTCTTTCTCCACCGTTTTCATCTTTGTAGAATGTTAAAGAAATGCCGATTGAAAACTTTTATACCATTGTATTCTTTTATATCTTGATTGATTTGTTTTTTTATTATATAGTAGGCTTTTTATCATCAACAGAATATGGGGGTCTTTATATTTATGTGCATCTATTTCATATGACTTGAAATAATTACACAATGGCTTGTCAACCATTTTAATTCTGGCTTTTTACTTTTGTGGCTTGCTTGGGTTCATTTATAACAGTTTGTTTCGGTTCAACGTATGCTCGTTTTTGCCGCCTCCTTTTCTTTTTCCTACGACGCCTTTCCCGCAGATTTTCTAATACAGATGATTTGGTTTCGACTTTTGGCTCTACTTTGGTCTCGACCTTAGTCTCTGAAACCTTCAGAGCATCAACCATCTTTCGCAATTGTTCATCATTAACAACTCCATCACGATGTAGCTTCAGAATATATGTATCTGTAGCACTCATTTTCTTTCAAGCTTGTACTTTTTATAATATTTTTATTTATTTAATAGAAATAATTAATTATATAAATACAAAATGGAAGAAACAAACATGTGCCAATACAGAAATATCCATTCAGATAAGCCATGCACGATACAATCAGTGAAAAACTCAATATACTGCGCAACCATAAATTTAGAGTAAAAAAGAATAGTCCATTGAAACCATGCTTATTATGTGGAAGGTGCACTTGTGCAATGGGACCAAGTGTGTTTACTAAATGTGGTGCAAATAGAATTTGGACCTTAAATAGATATTATAAAATCTCGACGAGATTACAGAATTGAAACAAGGCGATTGAGAAAAATAACATATATATAGGGGGCAAAGAACAAAAATGAAATTCATGTTCGTCCTATCTGTTGCCCTTATACCAACCATATTTTTGTAACATGTTTCTTATACAAAAAATGTTTACACACTTTTGTACAAAAAAAATGTACTTTATTGTGTGCATATATTTTGCTGAAGATTATGGTTTTCGTACAAAACAACTATATAGTTTTGTACAACAAGCATTGTTTTGATAAATTCCTAATCTCAAGGGCTGAGAAGTTTACAATTGAGATTATATTGTAAGATTTTCATATAAAAGTACAAAAATACCAAACTATATAGTAGTTTTGTATTTTTATATATTTAAACTTCTAACCACAGAGACTGAGAAAGCTAAAACTGAGATTATATTGCAGGAGCCCCATATTCTATATATATCATGACGTCAGTACTCGCGGGAGATCTACATGTACATGAATTATGTGTACAATTATAACGCAAATGAGTTTAAATACGAATGGGTTTGTCAACGTTTGACTGTTTGGAGATAGTTGAAGCAAAATGGCATAATGAGAAATGAATCATCGGCAGAATGAGAAATGAATCATCGACATTGAATGTGTAGGAATTTTGTGGCACAAAAATGAATTTTGTTGACAAAATTGACCCATGTCCCACTTGGCGCCCCGTAGTAAGGCATAGTCCATGCAATAAGACACCTGCTAATGTATTCACTCATATAAAAGCACACATAGACTCATTCCCTGTGATGGAAACTCATTACAATATTAAAGATTCGCTAAGAGAGGATTATGGAGCTAAGACCTATCAACTGCTGTATGACTTGTACTATAATTAAAGTGTGCAGAACATGGACTGAATTCTACATCATTAATTACATATGTAACATTTAACATGAGTACAACTCTTCTTTTCACAAACCTAAAGACTGTTGTTGTGAGACGTGCATTGTTTATAATGAAAAGGAAAAAGAAAATATGTTGACCCCTGCTGATACAAATACATGTATACAACAAAGTCATTTACAATCGAAGGAAAGGACTTGCAAAGAAAACGAACATTGAAGACAGATAAATAGGACTGACCATATGTTTTATGTGAAAAATGAAATATAGAAAATAAACAGCAGACGTAAAAAATGATTCAGCAGTGTAAGAGTTAATCTAGCTATATATAATGGCACATGTTACATTTGGTATGCAACCTGGAAAATGGATCTTGTCTGATTGCGCATTTTAAATGTTTGCAACCAGCCATCAAACCTGTTGTTATGTACTCTGATTCTGCACATAACAACACAGGAATCAGTCTGTCGCAGACATGCAGTTGCAGTGAAGACACATCTTAATACATTAGAACAAACGTTCTTCGAATCTAAATGTTAAAAGGGATACTACCAATTTAGCTTACAAATACAATTCCAAATGTGTGGTTTCAAATGAGAAAATGACATACATACTGTCATTATCCCACTATATGGTAATTCCATTAATGTATCACCAATTTTATGACAACAAGTAGGACTGTTAATGATTACCGGACCAGATCTGCTGGAGGAGGATATTTACTCACACCAATAGTCTATGTAGACCAGTGGCTGTAATGTCTACTAAAATGATTGTGTTTGACCCTGCAGTCATACAATGTAATTGAGTCTTGATACATTTCAGTAATTAATATACTGACTATGGACAGGGTAAACTGTACTCAATTTTCACAAACACTCATCCTGGTCAGCAACTCAGTACCTCTCCATCTTAGTCAATAAATTAACTGCAATGGTGTGTACAACTGATAAACATAAACTTTTTAAGGTAATAAAGTCATATACAGGATTTTGATAATTGTTCTGCATAATAAACACCGAAGAAGACACGTTACTATCATATAAGTACATGTATATAAAACTGGGCAACAATTTGGCAATCCATACGGATGGGAAACGTAGTAATACCTGACCGTGTGACCACTAGGTCTTATATCTTCGGGCATCATTATTCCTGAATTAAACAACACTGCTGAAACATTTAGCGAACATTCTCAGAATGCATGGGTTTAAATGGAAGACATGGGTGCACATGATTACTATCTGACACTCCTTAGGTAAACAGTTATATGGCAGTTAATTAGTATGAATGGGCTCCAACAGACTGGACGTGGCACATATAATGGCTGTTTGAAAAGCCATCTGGATAGTGGCTGCACCAAGCTAACCATTCTTCTGATAGCCAGTACATTAACGTTTTCCAAGAGTATCATGCCATCAAATATTTAACAATGGAAAGTGGCTTGAATATCTTCTTACCAATCAAATGAACAGATCAATTACCATTAATCAGTTGTGTTGAATAACTGGAGTCAAATGCCCTAAAGCATAGAAATGTGTTCTCAGGTTGCAAATATATGTCAATCTCTGTTTCGCTGGTATATGTGCATACTCCAGGAGAGAGGTTGCAGTGCGTAAACTTTGTGTTTTCCATTTCTGGCTATTGAGAGATTTCTGTTTCAGTATTATCATAATACATGCAGGAACAAAAGTCAAAAACCATTTCGATTCGAAATGATTCTAAAATACTGACAAACCATGTTTTTGATGAGAAAAATGAAAATAGAAAATAACCAGCAGACGACAAAATTTAATTCAGCATTGAAAGGGTTAATGCTGTTCATTTTATATATCTACTTATTTCATAATACATGCACCATGAAAGTATCATGCTAATTGACGGTCACGTATGTTTCATTCGTTCACTGGATCATGCTATTGTGCTTGATTTACAAGCCAAGCCCCTCAACTTCGAGCGCAATCCCAAGATACAATCAGGGGCAAGAGGTGCTTCAATGACTGAATGGCGATCAGTGCAGATCAGTGCAGATCTTGGCCAGACCGCGGCGCCTAGATGCGCATGCTGATCTGGATCTACATTGATCGCAAATAGCATATGGCCACTGAGTCAGTCACAGCCACGTATTACTATTGGATGAATGGCGACCGCACCTCATAAAGCCCCAGTCACACTGTCAGTCAGGTATTACTGAGCTACATATTACTACGTTTCCCACCCGTACAGATTGCCAAATGTTTGCCCCGTTTTTTTTTTTGGTGGGGGGTATTATGTGTTACTAGGTTTGTAGTAGGTTTCCACTGCGTTTTACAAGGTTTTACTACGTATCGTCCCGTCTAACATGTGACAACAGGCCGGGTATCAAAGCGGCTCTATGACTGTCACGATTTCACTAGGGATGAGTAGGTTTTACTAGATGATCGCCAAGTTTCGCTACGTTTTACTGCGATTCAGTACGTTTTTATTAGGATTGCTAGGTAGTTTCAGCGATATTACGAGGTCGGCGAACCGGAAATAAACGCGGCCGCGTTGACAAGCCAAATCAAAAACGTAGTTATTTACGTAGTACAACGTATTACATATAAGTAATGTTGATTGCTTCTATCACGTTTGTTTTGGACACGTTCAAAATTAATTTGACACGTAGTAATATACGTAGTACAACGTATTAGATACGGCTATATAAGTAATGTTGATTGCTTCTATCACGTTTGTTTTGGACACGTTCAAAATTAATTTGACACGTAGTATTATACGTATTAAAACGTAGTAAAACATATTAGATACGGCCATACCTACTAAAATATAATAAAACGTAGAAATAAAACACAGTAATACGTAATAAAAAATAGTAAAGCGTAGAAAATACGTAGTAGTACATAGTGGACTGCATGTATGGCTAAGTATGGCTAAGTACGTTTTTTTACGTATCTAATACGCTTTAATACGTTTTAGCTACGTTTTGATACGTTTTATTACGTTTTAATAGGTATAAGTTACGTATGTCGAAACCCAAGTTAATTTTGAATATGCCCAAAACTGGAACAATCATCAGTACGTATGCAGTCGTATCTACTACGTTTAATACGTATATTGCCGTTTTACTTCGTATTAAAAGCGTAGTAATACTTAGCCCTCAATACATGACACTGTAACTGGGGCTTTACGTCGAATCACATCTGCGGATGGCCACAACATATACTGTATGGGAAAATAAGACAAATGAATCTCTTCAGTATACACAAACAGTGTAGCGACTAATCATATTGTTTCATGGAGTAATAAGATAACGCACATCAGTTAGATGGCAAACAACATAGGCACTGACCATTTGTATTGATGTGTGTATATAATACAAACTGAATGGCAAACACCAAAGCCGATTCCGATCATCACATATAACTGTGACTGGAGAATTGGGCTGTATTGATTAAGCGACCAGTGTAGTCCCAGATTGGCCTGCGCATCCGCGGAGTCCAGAAATATTAATAAGAACAATGTATTATGCCACAATTGAGAAACTCCGGCAAACTTCTTAATGTGTGAAATAGTGCAAACTTGTGAAGGTCAAAATGTCAAGGTCATATTAAGTTAAGGGCAGCATGGATGTGTGGCATTTGTCCACAAGTATGTGAAATATTTAAGTAATACACCAAGGGATATAGAAGTTATGATATAAATGAGAAACTACTGCGATCTTCTTAAAGGTACATGTCCACTCAGTAGGCACAAAATGTTCTTTATGTTGAATTAAATAAGTGTATAATTGTGTCACTATTCCACCCCTTCTAAAGATTATGAGAGCCCGCTATACAGATATAATCATTTGGTAATATTTATTTTACTGATAGTGACTCGCGGTGGTATCAGGCTATTTTCATGTGCAAATGAGGAATTATATTTTTTAATTATTTATACTAATTAAATGTGTCACCTGAAAAAAAATAACATTTTCGACAGATTATAAAGTATGATCATTGCACATCAAACACATAAATAAATAAATAAATACAGAGAATACATTGTAAAATCCGTTTACATTTTAAGGAAACACTGATATCAGTGTGGAAATTTACGTCTGATATAAAATGTATAATAATGCCAATCAATACGTGGGTAACGGTGAATTAATTTTTACTTCGACAGAAAATGTCTCAGTTGATGTATTTGATATAAAGAACAATTTGTGGGCGTGTACCTTTAATGTGTGCAAAAGTTAAAAGTTTTCAAGGTGAAAGGGTCAATGTCGTATTAAGGGCAATATGGATATGTGGCATCAGTCCCCAAGTATGTTGTGTTGAAATATTTAAGTAATCCTTCAAGAGATATATAAGTTATGACAACATCAAGAAATTCTATCGAACGTCTTAATGTGACGGACGGACACACGGACTGTCAGACACACGGACACACAGTCCAAACACTATATATATAATTCCGGATGCCGGTAAAGATGAATCCCGATCGTTAAATTACCCATCGCATGCTCTCGACCACTCACCACTGTGGCATGATACGAACCTAGTATACTGTTTGTAAGAAACAGGACAGCTATTTCACTGGCTGGATGATGATCAGTGCATGCTCAGAGGCTGGCCTGTATCTACAGTGGTCGGAAATGCCATGAGCGCCATATGTGGATGTGACTAGAGAAATGGGGCTTATGGCAGGTGTGACCAATGTAGCTCATATTAAATCATATATAACACTCCCGTAGCCTGATAACGATATATATTGCCTGTTAGAAGTACTACGGGTGTTTCATTGATGGAATGGCATTGATTGGTGTGCTGGACATTATTCAGTCAATGCGTAGAAAATGTATAAATGGGCCGTTGCAATATGAAATAACATGATCACCATGCAAACTCATAACTGATTAAAATTTAGTCTACGCACAGTCCGTGTGCACTGCTCCTAGCAGGTGCAGCGATGCGAATATGATTGTTTATCCAACATTCTTCTAATGTTGTGGCTGGTTTTATTCTTTCTGGTGGAATACGAGAGGTACATGTATTACACGTTGCGTATGCTTTGTGAAAGTAGTTCCTTTATCGGTCCCGCTGAGAGCCAGGTGGTCTGTATCCCTCTGGTCATCTGAATCATGATACTCCATCAGACCTACACGTGGTTGCTGATGCGGCGATGTCATTGGCTTAGCAGATTTGAACGATGTTTGGAAGGCGTTATATCTTTATTTCGATCCGCCCCCTATCCCCTGTCGGTCAGTCGGTCAGCCTCTCATGGATCACTTGTAAGTTTGTAGTTAGTGGAGACGCATCTTTTCTTTGGAATAGTACACACGGATTGTGATGTGAATACATTATGTTTATACCGGGGATGGAAGGCCCGCATGCCTATTCCCACCTTTAACTATATATTCATCATTAAATGCCTAGTTTGGCTTTTGTCGCGATTTGAATACTAAAATAGCCATGTGTCTACTAATATTTCAGAAATGGACATTTTGGCTACTAAACGTCTCAGAATTTACTTAAAACAATTACAATGTTTTTACTAATATGGGAGTAAATGGAAAATAGTATTGCTCTTTTTCGTTTTATCAGTTTGATTGAGCGATTAATTTCAAAATCCTAGCGCCAGCTCAGAATACTATATGCTATTGACTATTTTGAAACAATCGTCATGCTTCGGTATTCAATAAAGCAACAACATGTTTTAAAATGACTGAAGTATTTGCAAATGCTACTTAGACACAGAGACTATACAAACTACTTTCTGTTCCACGTTTTGCTGCCGTGGAACTTTTGGCTATTAAACACATCACATCTAAAACATATTAATATATAAGTACGTTTTCATCAATAACAAAAAGGTCACACTCCCTAAAAATAATATTTGATGAAATTCCATCAAATATTGATTTTATTGCGAAACAAAACGATTTTCCTATGGGAATTTAACATGGGGCAAACAGTAGGAGGATGGTGACCAGGAGGGTAAATCGTTTTTTCGCAATGAAATCAATATTTTATGGAATTTCATCAAATAGTCTTTTTAGGGAGGGTGACTTTTTGTTATTGATTAAAATGTACTTACATTTTGTATTGTTTAGATTTAATAGATTTAATAGCCAAAGGTTCGTCGGCAGCAAAACGTGGAACAGACAATAGCATTGTAATTGTATTACTCTATGTATCTACGTTATGTGTTAGTGTGTTTTTTCACACAATACAATTTCGTTTGCTTACAATGTTACTGCGAGAGCACTTTCCGCCAGCCAGTACCGACGAAAACCGACCTCCAACAACCAATATGGATTAAACTTCAGATCGGTCATGAACCGGAGTAATACAATTTAACATCCCCCACAGGTACCCTAATATATTTCTGCCACAATATACACTTACATTTGGAATCCTTGTCAAATATTAGCATGTGCACACCTGAATACGTATGCATAATTTTCAACAATACGCATTATTATAACGCATACGCATTTACTATAGTATTGTCCATACGTATGTAATAGTATTTCCCTTTGCCCGGTAAGAGCATACCATTGGAGGGGGTGGGTCATGAAGACAACGACATTCAATAGGTTGATATCACTTTATATAAAGTAGGCCCGAAGCCTGCAACAATACAACATAAACATTACAATCATGCAAGGTTACAAACAATACAAGACGATACAATTACAGCAAGTGATTGCACTTACTTTCCCATTATCAAATATTTAAAGACAACTTAGTGAAGAACGGTTCACTAAGTGCAATCACAATATGTTGTGTTACCTTGACCTACTTATGCAAGCACAAATAACGTTTAACATAAATCACACAAAGCTGACATTAAGCACATAAATCTCATCCGGCCACACGTATATGTACGTATTGGTGAAGGTATTCGATATCAATACTTATCCGTATTGGTATGTGTATTGCATAAGAATATATATCCGTGTAATATTGGTATGTGTATTGTAAAAGAAGACATGTCCGTATTGGTATGTGTATTGCAGATGCATACATATCCGTATTGGTATCCGTATTGTAGAAGAATACGGATGAATAACCGACACGTATATTTAACCTATCTGACAACAATACGCATCCGAATTTTAGTACGTATATTGCCAAGTATTGGTATAGAAATACGGCACCGGATCGCTACAATTACGTCATCAATACCATACTTGTATTGTTGAGTATTTCTGTCATTTTGACATGTGCACCGGTCCATCTGAGACACAATCTCAATAAACTCACATAGTTAGATATGGCCGCTAAATAGGTGTACACGTACTGTTCGTCATTTGTTTACATAATACTGAGACAAATGATTTGTATGGTCCTTGTACAATAATAATGGCAAGGTCTGTGCAGGATGTCATGGTTTCATTATACGGGCGATGAGATTGCACAGTATGATCTGGATCTACACGGGCCAACGCGCACTCGTTCAGTCTGAAAATAACCTATACTGATGTTTAAAAGAAAGATGGGTGATTCGCTGAATGAATGACATACAGTGCAGATCTGATCAGACTGCACGGATTTGGAGGTTGATTTGTGACGCATAGTTTCAGAAGGAACCATTGCGTCCATTGTCTATAAGGATATATACATTAGAAAAATGGTGTACGATTCACTGACTGAATGGTGGAAAGTGCATCCTGATCTGACTATACGTGGCTGAGTTGAGGCTATATTGGTTAGCAGTTCGATGAGTACCCAGATACACAGTCACTGTAATTTAGACATGCAGCACATACGCATGAGACTAATAGCCAATTTCACAAAAATTGCTAAACATACTTATCTAGCTAAGTATACTTTGAGGGAGTAATCATTTCAAAGTATGCAGAATTTATATACTAAAATGGCTGTGATAATGTAATAAATTCAGTATAATAAACATTAAAATATTTATCCTTAGATTGAAAATGTTTCCCTCAAAGTGTACTTAGCAAGATAAGTATACTTTACATGTCTTGTGAAATAGGCTACTGCATGTCTGAGCTCTAAAGACTTTGGCGATACGATAATAAACGTCTGTAGCAGCTGTATGAACGCTCTTTGGTGGACCAATATTCGTTAATTTTAATTCCCTTTTTGGTAACTTCTAATTGGTCTATCTTTATAATTTATACATCATATTAAACCATAGAGACATACATATTGCTTGCAAGCAATAGGTATGTCTCTATGGTTTAATATGATGTATACATTATAAAGATCGACTAATTAGAAGTTACCAAAAAGGGAATTAAAATTAACGAATATTGGTCCACCAAAGAGCGTTCATACAGCTGCTACAGACGTTTATTATCGCATCGCCAAAGTATTTAGCTCAGACATGCATGCTTTATTATTTGTCATGATTGATTATTATATTATTAAAATTACAAGGGTTTATAAAGGTTCCGGCGATTGTAAGTACTGTTTAGCCAAATCCGGTGCTGCGAATTTTGGTAAAAATGAAACATATATACAGTGTATATGTCACGGTACGGATCTAGTAACTCAGGAGAGAGAATATGTATCTGTGCCCGGTTAGCTCAGTCGGTAGAGCGACCGCCTTGTAAGCGGGAGGTGCCGGGTTCGAGTCCTGGGTCGGGTGCATATTTTCTCTTCCTGTTACATTTGGCGCCCAACGAGGGACCGTGACTGATATATATACTACCCAAAATGTACCAAATATATGGAATTCAGAGACGAATTAAATATAGAATTCGGGGACGAATTCCAATTTGGTGGGGAAGTATGTCACGGTACGTAACTCACTGTGGGGAGGAAGTGTGTATTCGTGCCCGGCTAGCTCAGTCGGTTAGAGCGATGGTACGGTAAACCAGAGGTCCCGGGTTCGAGCCCCGGGCCGGAGCACATTTTTCTCACCCTGTGACATTTCTTCCTCCCCACAGTGAGTTACGTACCGTGACATACTTCCCCACCAAATTGGAATTCGTCCCCGAATTCTATATTTAATTCGTCTCTGAATTCCATATATTTGGTACATTTTGGGTAGTATATATATCAGTCACGGTCCCTCGTTGGGCGCCAAATGTAACAGGAAGAGAAAATATGCACCCGACCCAGGACTCGAACCCGGCACCTCCCGCTTACAAGGCGGTCGCTCTACCGACTGAGCTAACCGGGCACAGATACATATTCTCTCTCCTGAGTTACTAGATCCGTACCGTGACATATACTCCGAGATTGTCCCACAGATAATCACTGTACCCAATAAATATGTAATTCGAGGACGAATTTCAATTTGGCGGGGGAGTATGTCACGGTACGGATCTAGTAACTCAGGAGAGAGAATATGTATCTGTGCCCGGTTAGCTCAGTCGGTAGAGCGACCGCCTTGTAAGCGGGAGGTGCCGGGTTCGAGTCCTGGGTCGGGTGCATATTTTCTCTTCCTGTTACATTTGGCGCCCAACGAGGGACCGTGACTGATATATATACTACCCAAAATGTACCAAATATATGGAATTCAGAGACGAATTAAATATAGAATTCGGGGACGAATTCCAATTTGGTGGGGAAGTATGTCACGGTACGTAACTCACTGTGGGGAGGAAGTGTGTATTCGTGCCCGGCTAGCTCAGTCGGTTAGAGCGATGGTACGGTAAACCAGAGGTCCCGGGTTCGAGCCCCGGGCCGGAGCACATTTTTCTCACCCTGTGACATTTATCAGTCGATATATTTACTTGTGTTGTAACATATATTCTCCTGCTTACAGGTAATCATTGTCGCTTATTTTGTGTTATTTGATGCATGTACATGTCCCATTTCACATTGTATACTATTCATTTTCGTGGTTTGATCGCGAACGGCCGAGCAAATGTGATGTTATTACATTTTCTTTACCGTGCGCGCGCATTATACAATTGTATGCATTTTGCATGTATAAGCCGATCCATTCAGTTATTCTGGGACATGTTCATGAGATACTTACTCTGAAATGGTAGCGCAACAAAGCGGAGCATCCGGTATCGTGCCTTATATTGCTCTTGTAAATAACCGGGCCATATTGTTCCTTTTACATGTTGTTGACGGCTCCGTGATAATCATACTCCACTGTTCATTTATATGAGACGATTGTACATGTAATAATACTATTGGTTGAGCCGCAGACCGAGATAATGACCTCATGACCTTTGTACCCAACATAGCCCCAGATCATCCTGCCATTCGCATCCTGATCAGGACCTACGCTGGCCATGTCCCGTCGATAGGACGCTGTCTACGGGTTCATTAGGCATTAGCAATATATTGTATAGATAACTGCAGTGAATCATATTCTGATGAGCAGGGTGTTCACTGGTCATATATATTACTTATCATAAGTCCTTATTATCGGCCGGCGGCTCTACAAAACACATAGTTGTACAAGAACATCTCGTAATATGTCTCATTTATCCAATTATTTGTTCCATTCAGTCTTATTTATCTTATTCGCCTTCATTCATTCTCACATTGTCTCGTGATTCGGATCCCCTCCTATTGCATTATGTTCTGATATTTTATGTGCGTAAATACAGCCACTATCTCGTGCAATATAATATGTATCATGCATAGTCATTGAATACAATCATGTATTCTCAGGGGCTACACTGTTCGCAAACACTGTGAGGTCGATTATGTATTTGTGTGCCCTGGGAGTACTATACATTCGTATTGTATTGTTAATGAGTGTGCATGAGGGTAAATCTACACTGTTCGTGAGATTTAGGCATTAGCCGGAAAACCTCCATTAACATCAGTCGATATATTTACTTGTGTTGTAACATATATTCTCCTGCTTACAGATTGTAATAAACATAGAGCCGTCGATACGGGTTGAGTGCCTACTACACCTCCTTCCCCGATCACCCTGTGACATCTTTGGCGCCCAACGTGGGGCCGTGACTGATATATATACTACCCAAAATGTACCAAATATATGGAATTCAGAGACGAATTAAATATAGAATTCGGGGACGAATTCCAATTTGGTGGGGAAGTATGTCACGGTACGTAACTCACTGTGGGGAGGAAGTGTGTATTCGTGCCCGGCTAGCTCAGTCGGTTAGAGCGATGGTACGGTAAACCAGAGGTCCCGGGTTCGAGCCCCGGGCCGGAGCACATTTTTCTCACCCTGTGACATTTTATCAGTCACGGTCCCTCGTTGGGCGCCAAATGTAACAGGAAGAGAAAATATGCACCCGACCCAGGGCTCGAACCCGGGACCTCTGGTTTACCGTACCATCGCTCTAACCGACTGAGCTAGCCGGGCACGAATACACACTTCCTCCCCACAGTGAGTTACGTACCGTGACATACTTCCCCACCAAATTGGAATTCGTCCCCGAATTCTATATTTAATTCGTCTCTGAATTCCATATATTTGGTACATTTTGGGTAGTATATATATCAGTCACGGTCCCTCGTTGGGCGCCAAATGTCACAGGGTGAGAAAAATGTGCTCCGGCCCGGGGCTCGAACCCGGGACCTCTGGTTTACCGTACCATCGCTCTAACCGACTGAGCTAGCCGGGCACGAATACACACTTCCTCCCCACAGTGAGTTACGTACCGTGACATATACTAATGTTGGATTTGATATGGTAATTTGTCAATACGTATAGCACACTTTAGAAACTTTCCGTGGGTTCCGGGGATTCTATCTAGGCTCCATTTTACCAGTGACATATTGACTGAACCTGTCGTACACATACATATCATATACCAAATTGGAGCATAGAGACATACCTTTAATTTGAAACATTTACCATCAACATAGGTATTATAAAATATGAATTATTCCCGTGTATTAAGTTCCGTTTTTACCGCATAATAAGTGCATGAGTTCCGGCGAATAAACCTGTCTCACCTTGATCACATGATCATCAAAATGTCGGACGATTCAGTGAGCGTCGTGTCCGATATTCCAGACAGTTTGCGGTCAAGGTAGATAGTTCACAATAGAGTACAGACCCCAACTCGATGAACTTGGTGTTACATGGTTATTTTTTGTGGAACTAGACTATTGTTCAAGGTTGACAATAAAGCAACTACAAATGGCAGACCTGCCAATCATTATCCAATATCTACACAATTCAACTCGTCCGCAATTCAACTCGTCCACTGACCAATCGTCCACTATAAAGAAAAAAACTGCCAACAAAATCGAAATAAAATCTTTGAAATTTGAATGAACTTAAAGTGGTAAATGCCTATCTAGTTGTATTATGCATCACATAGCTCCAGATAAGGAATTAGTAATTGAGTATTTTCACTCCCATCATTTCTGAAGCAATTGGGTATTTCAAAATTTTAATTGGGTACAATAAAATCACACTACTGTTTACACATCAACAGACAGCAATTATTGAATAGTTTGCTTCAAAATGAAAACGTGTATTGGCATTTGGAGCTTGTGGCCGAGTCGTCTTAAAGCGTCGAACTGCTGATTATATGGTCGTGGGTTCGAGCCTCGATCGCCAATAGCAATGCGTTGTGTCCTTGAGCAAGACACTTTTTTCACACTGCTTCAGTCCACATCACCGGGTCATGATAGCTGCTATTTGTTTATTGGCATTAGTAGTATATAGGGAGTCAGTTCGTTACCGTGAAGTGTGGGGGACGAATTGAAAGCAGTGGGTAGCCCCATTGGTACCAAAAATAGTAAAATTTCCTGTTAATTTAAAGCGAAATAAATACAACCCACAGTAAAAATAAAATGTCATACTGTAGTATAAGAGAATGGCGGTTCTGGACCACTTTTTATATTCCCTTATATAGAGTGCGTGAGCCCTTGTTATTCATTAGGTATATAAGTAGCTGTAATCGCGTTATCGTTATAAGCGGTCTATGGTGTTAGTATTTTTCATAACCAGTTTATAACGTACACCTACAGGGTCCTTATTTTAACCTAGGTGGGTACGCATGGATTAAATAATAGTTAACAATTGGGGGACCTAGATGGGTGGGTACGCATGTGTTTGGCTCAGGTAGTCGAAACTTCATCCATTTGGGGACCAGTGTTATGTAGTTGAATTAATTGTAATTTGGGGATGGATTTTAGCCTCCAGTTGCATGTCAAGGTAAATAGCGGTTCTGGCTCAAATCAAAAGTAGTTGAAAACCTCATCCAAATTGCCACCAGTGTTATGTAGTTGAATTAATTTTGTAGAAATTAGATCCGTTTTGGGCTCAGGTTAAAGACCGGTTCTGGCTCAAATCGAAAATAACCCTAACCAATGACTTTAGTTTGGTTTAATGCTCTCTAAACGTGTCAGTTCGTTACCGCGAAGTGTGGGGGAAGAATTGAAAGCAGTGGGTAAACCACATAGGTACCTTTCCTGTTAATTTAAAGCGAAATAAATACAACCCACAGTAAAAAATAAAATGTCATATAAAATGTGTCCCCGATTTGCAGCGGTTTCGGCTACCCAACGAAATAGTATACGCGGGAGGTCTCCCATATAGGAATGGCCGCTCTGTAGAATTTATATCGAAAACGGAGCGAGAATAGGGGGAGGGAGAGGGCTTTGGGTATTTTTGAAAATCGAGAAGTGGACAACATCGGGAGGCGAACTACAGAATCCGCTTCGGTGTAGAATGGGGGGAGCCTCGCACTACAAGAAGAAATCCAGATGGTTTGTCCGGTGGCAGTTCTAGCTACCAATCGGGGAGGGTTCGGATACTTTTTTTCCACGGCTACTACATGTAGAACGGGGTCGCGACCTACCAGAGTGCTGGTGTACGGGTGTCGCTAGTTTCCTTCGGCGTAGCCGGAACTGTTTTCTTACAGAGTGCTTGAAATAACTTGGGTGTTGTCGGAATCTGGTTTGGCTCTTCCAGGGAGTTACTAAGGTCTCTAGTGGTCACGAATGGGATCAGAAAAGTGGTCTGCATACCGCGTACGCCTCAAAAAACAAATAAACCCAAACCCAAAACCATTGTTTTGCATTTCTCTTTTTACGGTTCTCCAGATGTCGTTGCCACCTCCAGCTGTCTTCTTCTTTTTCTTCGGAACACTCGGAATAAGGTCGTGCGGGCGGGCATCGTTTGAAAATTTGCGATTCCAACAGTCTGCGTTTACCAGCGGCGTCCAACCGGTTTCTCCAAACGTCTCTCCATGTCGGTCAGGTGCGTCGACTCTTATCGAAACGAGCTTGCATTTTCGTATATCTTTCTAGTAGATCCGTTGGGGGAACTTGGGGGGTGGGAGGGCCAGGGGTGGTTTACCCTGTGTACTACGGGGGTGGGGGTTTTTCTAAATTTGTTTTAAATGTTTGGTTAAATTTGGTTTTGTTTCTTCGGGTTTTTGTTAACTACGTTCCGCATCGACATGCGTCCCAATTATTTTTCGAATCGACGTTGTTTACCAATCCCTATATTTTTTCACTTTTGTTTCTGTTCCGCAGATAATTGTCTTCGAAGATTGCGAATATCTTTTCTTTATCTTGTGCCCTCGATAAATTTTACGCTTTGGTGGCATTTTTGTTTGTAGGCGCAAAATTTCTAGGTAAGTATCATAAATAAATATTATAGTTTGCCCAATGGTTTCAACTGATTTTGTCTTAGGTAAAAACCAGGTGCATTACTAGCACCACAACTAGGCTTAACTCGTTACCTGGGCCTAGGCTTACCAGCACCCACGACTTGTTTAAGCGTTTACCAGCCACCTGGCTAGGGCATTTACCAAGGCACCTCGACTAGTCATTTCCAGGCACCTCAACTAGGCATAACTAGTACCACAACTAGGGCATTACCAGCACCACCAACCATAGGCATACTTAGCACCACATACTAGGGTACGATACCTGCACCACTCCATAGGCAATTACCGGAATGGGGGATAAAAAAATCATGCCTAGCGACCCTTTCTTACATTGGAGTTGTCCCTTTTGAAACCCTTGCAAAATATCGTGGTAGTAATGTTAGGCTATTGCATTTGTTTCAAGTAATTGTTTAAGCATTTATGTTCAGCATTGTTAAGCAATTGCTAAGCATTGCTCAGTAATTAGTTAAGCATTTGTTTTAAGCATTGCTCAGTAATTATTGATTTGAGGCCTTGTTAAGGCGTTGTTAAACATTTGTTTAAGCTTTGCTCAGTCAATTTTTCAATCATTGCTTCAGTAACTGTTAAAGCAATTGCCTCTGTAATTATTAAATTAAACATTTGCCTCAGTAATCTGTTAATGCATTTGTTCTGCATTTGTTAAGCAATTGCTCAGTATTTATTGTTAATGCAGTTACTCAGTAAGTGTTAATAATTTTAGTATTTAAATAATGTAAATTTGTGGTATTTATAATAATTAAAATATGGTCTACGTGTGGTGGTGGAAATTAAAAAACAATTTTCACAGATAATTTTGAAAAAAATTAATTAGGATAAACCTGCATTGTAGTGATTAATTCTACTTTTTTATTTTCAAATAGAAAATAAATTAATTGAATGAAAGAGATAATTAGATAAACTGCCTTGCTTTGTAGTGGATTAATTCTTACTTTTTTATTTTCAAAGAAAATTAAATTAATTAATGTAAGATAGATAATAGATAAATCCTGACTTGTTAATTGAGGAACCTCAATTCATCATTTTGTGAAAATTAATGCTAATTTTGTTGATAACAGTTTCCGCCACGCCGTATGGATTGGAGGAAAAAAGGAATTTAAATTTTATTATGATCCCGGATCTGTTCGTTTATTGTGGTAATTTTGATAGAGACCTATTTAGAAGAGGGGGGTTATGATGATAGTAAGTGCACAAGCGTTAGTTTGATAACCCACATGTGTTTGGAATAGATTCACCATTCAATCAAAAAACCCTTGTCTATTATAGAAAGCGCTTACCAAGGTTTTTCGGCTACCTTTTTTTAAGAAAAATTAATCTGTAGCCTGCTACCCCCACCCGGTTTCTTACATTGAAAAAAAAAACAAATATGTATTTGAACTAGCAGGTTTATACTTGGGTGGGATGCGGTTCAAATTCAACAAGATATTAAATAATACCCCTCGTACTGCCGGAGATGGAGGATATGGATTAATTTCTTTTCCATGTAGGTTTTTTCGAATATGTTTCATAATTATGCTTCAACAAGCGGGCTCATCATCGAAATCTTTACAAAATTTCAACAACAGGTTTTCGTTTTGTTAGCGGCTTCTAGCTCCCTCTCTTCCTCGTGTAAACTTTTTTAGACGTTCTATAATTCCGTCTTGGAGACCTAAAAATATCCTCATAGCAAGCCTCATCAAATTTTGTTTTTTTACGTTCTTCTTCTTTTGTAAACATATTTTTTATATATATAACTACATATTTTAATAATTGTTTAAACATACAATCACAATTGGAAATAAAATATGTTAGTCATTTATATGTATATATATAAAGTAATTCTTGAAAGAATTATGGCCTAAATCGGTTATTACGGCAGGGTAAGCGCTGGTAGTTTTTTTAAATTTTACCAATCGTGGGGGAAATTGTTCCTGCCTTTACAGATCTGTGGGAATATGATTAAATTTATAATGGGGGATTATCTAGTGATAATTGGGGCTAAAAACCCGTGGTTATAAGCCCCGACCTAAGATACCTTTCAAAAAATTTAAACAGGACTGCAAATTTTATTTTAATGAAGTTTAAAGGGGTTCTGTTAATGTAATCCCATCTTCTGAAACCCTTCTCTTATCTGTAGTAAGCGGACAGTCCTAATTTGTTTTGGGTATTAGTTTTCAATATCACCATTTTTCATCATTTAAACCCTCTTGGTTTTTTGTTCCTCTTATCCGTTCCTAACCTGGTGTAGGGGCCTCCATATAACCTTTCTCATGTGTGAGGTTTTATTTTGCCTGGCAAATAACCCCTTCGCTGTTGAATGTTTTACTTGGGGTTGTGTCTACTTTTCAACCTCAATAACACTTGACTGGCATAGTGCGATTGCTCGATCTACCTTGGAAAACTTCTGTTTTGTGAATAGCCCTGGTTCTCTATTACTTCCATTTATCCCAAGCTAACCCATTCGTTTTTATGTTTTTTGAAAAATCTCCTCCCATTTTCTGGTTTTATCATTCCATCCAGCTCTCCACCCTTCTTATGCTAACCCCCATTATACAAACTTTATCAGTATCACATCTGTATTTAGTTCAAAATTAAATCTGCTCTTTTATCTACGTATTTATCCATAAAATCGTGTAATAAAAATTCTAAACATTTCTTTAGTTTTGGTGTTTTGGTATACAGCAATCCCGACCAGTTGAAATATGGACGAGTCATATTGGGCATTTACTTTTCTTTGAGGATATTTTTCGTAAGAATCTCCTATTTTGCCTCTTAAATCATCGGAAACTACGCTGATCTTAAAGCTTTGTCCACACATTTTTGGCAATCTTTTGTTTATACGTTGTGTTGAGGTGTTTTTCGGGGGATTCTATCATTTTCCCCGCAACATGTGTTACCTTAATAGTTTCATTATATCCGCTAATTGGGGTGGACTTGGATACTATCAACATTCTCCGGATCTACCTGGCTGAATAGTAAACTTGTCTTTAAAACAAACCATTTCAAAGGGACTTACCTGCTGTATTAATTTTATTACCTCTGTAAATATCCATTGTAATTTTCTTAAACCCTGCTTTCAAATACCATTTTAACTAATGGGGCAAAATTAGTAATTACTTTTTGAGCCAGACATTGCTCCTACTAGTTTTCTACCATCTCCTCCTTGCGCTGGGTTAGTTTTTCTTGTAAATGAACTGTAACATTCTTACTCTGGAAACTTCCTCCTCCTCATACAATCCTATTTATAAATTATTGGGGGGAACATTTCCGAAAAACTTTCTTTTCTTTTTAAAACTACTGGGAACCTCTACTTATCTACTTCAGGGAAAAAGGCCTAAACCACTTTACCATTTAAACCGCCTTGGAAAAAAACTTATTTATTTTAATATAGGGTCGTGAGGGCTGCTTTGTCCTCGTGTTTAGTTTCCCTTCGCCAACATGGCATTTGTTTGTTTAATGGTTGATTAAATATAGTTGGGCGTTTGCAATCAAAATACCAAGTACGGCTTCACAAAGCTTTCCATTTCCATCTGGGGCTGACCTGATTCTCGTAACCACGTGCTTCAGTGTATCTTGTTAAACTCAAATTGATGGACCCCCAAACTAATGCTCCTGTTTAACATTTCAATATATTTTCCATCAACCATGGGGCATAAACAAGTGGCGGAATATTCTCGGTCTGCTATTTCTTACTCTCTTTTGGGTTTGGTAAGGTTTTAATATGGTTTTTTATCGTTACCTTCTGAGGAATGTATTGTTAAAGCAACTCCCTGGTAGGGTAACTGCATTCTTTGTTGAAACATATCTATACCTTTTGTTTGATAAAATTTTGTTCATTTTTCCGGATAGCTTCTAAAAAGGGGCCAAAATCCATCCAAGTCGTTATTAGTATTTTAACCAGTCTTTGGTGAAAGCTTAATATTTAATCTGCTATAAATGGTTGTTTGCACTCTTCCAAACTGCTGTTTGGTTTATCGTTTTATTTGGAGTTTAATTTTTTTATTTGTCTAATTTTTGTTAAGCGGTGGGTAAAACCCTCATAAATGCTAGTTTATACGGGCGGAGAATCAAATAACCTGATTCATAGGGGAAGAAGGATTTTTCTCCTTCGCATTCACATTAAACCTTAACTCATCTATCGTATATTCAATACCTGGGCAAAAGTTTCAATTTTACATCTAAAAAACCTAAATTCCTGGTTTGGTTAGTAAATTAGAAAAATAAATGGTTGTATTCTCTTTCTTTCCTTACTAGTTTACCTTAGATGGTTTTTATCCGTTTAAAACGTTCAACTTAAATGCTTCTTTATTAAATTTTAATGGATCGTAATTTACTGGAATTGGAATACCCAATTACTGGGACTTGTGAAAATCCAACAGGGTAATTTCTCGCTGCTGAGAAGTGTAAAAGATTACTCCATGTCTGCAGGGTTATACCCAATATGTATTGTTGCTCCCCACGACCTCTCGGTATATTGTTCCTCCTTTCTCTTTACCATGCTTCCATAAAATTGGGTTTACTAAGATTGTTTTGGGAAGAAGTATTCACATATGGTGAGTTATACTGTTGGATAGAGTATCCCCTAATACTAAACATTCTTATTGGGACATGTTCGTTTATAAAACTCTTAGATCTTTAGTGGGGTTTTCGCTTTTCTTTACTTCCTCCGTCTAAATATTGCTTCAAAAATATGATTTACAATAATGATTTGGGTGAGGTAAATTCACTGTTAGGGATGGCTTTTCGAGTTCCTTTGTACCATCCTCAGGTATACAAATTGATTCATACTCGCATTCTTAATATAGTTTACTAATTTTACACTTACCCTCAATTTGCTTCGTCTCTTCTCGTTGGATCTTTCTAAGCTTAATTTTTATAATCTTTACAATGTTTGGGACAACCCGTGCCAATTAACAGCCGTGAAATTGATTTAAAAACCGTATCCCTGTCTCGGGGGCAATACCCTCATCAAACTGGGGCACCTCGCGATTTATTCCTTTCTCCGCCGGTGACCGCATACTGCAGTGTGAATGGTGGGGTCTGGCTAAAGATTTTTATCCAACTGATCGATTTCTTACTACAACCGGGTTTTGGGTTGGGGAAATGCTTTTTCGAACGCTGATTAGTGGGCGATCTATTTTTTCCCTTTCTTTACACGGATTTACTTTTGTTAATCCCTTCATGACAGGTTAACTGCGTTGCCATGGGTTTTAAATTTACTGGACTTTGTTAAAGCGTTGTTTGCAGTCGAAGCAACAATAAATTGTTTGTCTGCGGCTTTTTTATTCATATCTGGTAATAAAGGAAGGCTGTGATCGTTATAGATTACCTATTTTCATCTTTTTATTACCAAATTTCTTATCGTAATTATGAGCCGCTTACTTTTCTTAAATTACCATGGTTTCCCTCTTTCTGGTTAGGTTCGTACGCATCAATTACCTATTTTAAAACGCTCTTCTATTTTCGTTGATTATCTCCAAATAGTATGGGGCCTTCGGGTTTCGATAAACTTATGGGTTTTACAAAAACTGTAAATATTGCCTGCTGGAGGCTCTTTCTGGTCCAATGTTAGACATCTATCGATGTGTGGTGGCGCCAAGCATACTGAATAAAAAACAAGATCATCATTGAAACTTATCCAGGGGCTTCATTACCCGTTTTTCTTATAACGCAAACCACTCAGGTGATTCAGACCTCCATGCCACCCTTTTTCGGATTGCCATTCCAGCATCACCGTTTAGGCATTTTATTTAAAGCTGTTCCCATATTACTATTTTTGAACGCTAAACACCCATCCATCTTTACTAAACCTTCCATTTTTGTGCTTGGCCTATTCTTTTATTTGATCTTTGTTTTAATCTATGCTCTTCTTGTTTATTTAATCCACTCTTCAAACCTCTTGCGTAAACCACCCCTAAACCACGGACTTCCGGATAAATTTTTATTTAAAAATAAAAACCAACGTTGTCGGCTTTTCCTCTCGCGTCTCTTCCTTTTCCTTGGTGGTGAATTTAATTTGTAAGAAAATGGAATCTTTTAGGTAAAAACTGTCGGTTTAACAAATAGGCTCTAACTCGGCCCAATTATCCCTTTTGTTGTTATTTTATTTGAAGTTTTGTTCTTTTTCAGGGTTATGGTTGAGTTATCCTTACGCCCTTTTTGCTTATTTCTTTTTCTTTTTCTTTTTTGGTTTGGTAATTTTTCTTCTAATAGTTTCGCTACCTTCCTCTATTAAACTGTTGTAATAAATACGCGCAGTTTCTGGCTCTCGTTTTTTGTTGTTGTGCCGATTGGTTTACCTGCTTTCTAAGGACTGCAGGGGTGGCCTCATCGGCTATTATTCACTTGTGCTATCTTTTTCTATATTCTTTTTTTCCACCCCCTTAAATACCCCCCGACCGAGAATTGGCACTGAGCCATTCTTTTCATAAAAATTCCTCATTTTTTTGTTTTCCTTATTTATTAGTGTAGTTAACCCCCTTTTCCCTTTTAACCTGTTTGAAAAAGGTGTAACCCATTTTCTTATTAATTCTGACCTTAATTTCCCGAATCCTAGGAAGTGGAAGGAACTTTTAGATGGATTTACACCCCTTTCCTTTTATCGCTAATTCCTTCGTGCGAGTTAACTTTAGGGCGAGGCGCTCTCGTTAACTCTTTTTAACGTAATATCTTGTTATTTTTCTAATCAATGGAAAATTAATTTGTTTTGTTTTAATAAATTACCTGTATTGGCTTATGTTCTAATTAGGGTGATTTTTCGGGTTTGGTTGACAATTAAATTAATTATTTAACCACCTCATATAGGAAGACACGATATTTTTGTTACTGGGGCTAGGGGGCTTTCTGGCTAGTTTTTCTCGTGATTAAAAAATCCGTGGCAAATCTTGTACTGGTTTTCTAAACTACCCTTATTTCAACTACCAAGAACTATAAGCAGCCTCCACATTACGATTTGTGATTGGGTAGCCGAAAACCGCTGCAACATTTTGTATGACCAGTTTTATTTTTTTTACTGTGGGGTTGTATTTATTTTCGCTTTTAAATTAACAGGAAAAAAAATATAAAATGGGTACCTTTGGGGCTTACCCAACTGTTTTCCCCCACACTTTCGCGTACTCCTGGTAACGTAACTGGACCTTTTCGTTTTAGAGGAGGCATTTTAACCTAACTAAAAGTCATTGATTGGTTAGGGTTTAATTTATTCGATTTGAGCCAGAAACCGGCATTGACCTTGTCGTTAATTAACAAGCCCCCGAAATGGATGATGTTTTCCAGCTACCTAACACTGGTCCCCAAATGGATGATGTTTTCAGCTACCTAACACTGGGTTCCCAAATATGGATGAGGTTTTCAACTACCTAATACAATGGTTCCCCAAATTGGATGAGGTTTTCTAACTACCTGCAACCAAAAAACACATGCGTTATCCTCCCACCTAGCTCCCCAATTGAAATAAACTTTCTAATTTTCCTCATGCGTTACCCCACCTTGGTTTTAAAATTAAGGCCCGTGTATTCCCTACCTGTAGGTGTGTACGTTATAAACTGGTTTATGAAAAATATTACTAACACCATTAGTCCACTTGTATAACGATAATCGCGGGGAATTACAAAGCTACTTATATACCTAATTGACTAACAATGGGCTCAATGCACTTTTATGTGGGAGGAATATTTAAAATAAGTGGTCCCTGAACCGCCTATTCCCTTATATACTAAAGTATGGACATTTTTTTTTTTTATTTTTTATGTGGGTTGTAATTTATTTCGCTTTAAATTAATTAACAAATTAAAATTTTCCAATTTTGGTACCCTTTGGGGCTACCCACTGCTTTTCAATTATTCCCCCACCACTTCGCTGGTTAACGAAACTGACTCCCTATATACTACTGCATTTTATATTGTTCAATTAAAGTTGAATATATACTGCATCTAACTCTTTTATCAAAACACTGGATTGAACCCTTAGTTTTACATTTACAACCATTTCACCAGCCATTTGTTATTGTTGATTTCAATACAATTTTTTATTTTACCCAAAAAAAACCCAAAAAAAATGTTTATTTTTCTCTGATATTCATGGAATTGTGTTCTTAAAAATGATTTTTATATTTTAAATATTGCAAATTTGATACCTTTTACCAGCTGGTTTTTGAAAACAATTCCACTGGAAAAATGCCACTTTACAAGAGTTAAGCCATTCATTGACTGTTAATATGCAAGACTATCATGTAAATATGTAAAGTGCTTTGATTAAAACGTCCGGCAACTGGCTTGATGACCTTGCATGTCGGGGATCCGACTATTTAACTGGTCCACGATACGATTAGGACTAGGCTAGGCACGAAGTTGTCATTGCCCAATGGGACACGCCGAATTCGACCGATTCGCAGCGGCTGAGGGGGTGGGAATCGAAACCCGGGGTGTCCTCCGATCGCAGTCCGACACTCCACCTACTTGAGCTTTAATCCTGGCCCACCTAAACCCACTGGTCATGAATGTCACAACTAAGCTTTCCATACATAAACATACAGTTGAAACTTGATAGATACCAAATTATGAGCAAATGCCCAGAGCTCCTCAGATAAGGTGTGTATTTGCTTAAATTACCCAATTAATAAATTGCTAAAAACCCTGTTGAAATCAGAAGTAGGCGTGTATCAAAAATAAAAGCAATAAAAAATGTTTTTGGTACCTTTAATCATGCTGGGGTGCATAAAACAATTAAACAGAACCACCAATTTTAGCATTATTTTTTACTTATTTTTCTAGTTGTTAGTGGATTTCATTTTACCCAATTACCGGTTAAAATAATGTTGAAATACCCAATTGCTTTCAGCAATTTATGGAGTGACAATTGCTCAATTTACTAATTCCTTATCTGGAGGCCCATGATTTGCCCATATAAACATCATAGGAACTTTACTTTTAGGACTCGGAACGAAAACCTTCATGTTTGTTAATTGATTGCTATCCAAGGATGTACAATGTTAAAACAATGTACAATGGATTTGTACAAGGATGTGAAGGTTGGTCACTCACCGTCTTTTCAACCAACGGAAGTGACATCATTTACTTTTGACCGGCTCGCTAATTATAATTTACTAATCCGCATGTAGGCTGGGAACCATTTTTTTGTTCAACCAACGGAAGGACGGACTGGTTTCGTGATTGGTTTACTGACACCACGACCCTAAGACAAGATGGCCCTACGACACCTCGGCCCATAAACAGCACGGTTCCCAGACTTCGCGTGCATTCCAATTAGCGAGCCGGGTACAAGGTAAATCACGAAACCAGTCAAAGGAAAATGACATCACTTCCGTTGGTTGAAAATATGGCGAGTGACCAACCTTTTTACCTATTATACACCCTTGGATAGCAATAATTAACACATCGGGTTTTCGTTCATCCCATAAAGTGCCTATGATAAACATTTGTTTCTTTGGCCCTTATCTGGTAATTTATCCTACATTGTATTGTGACTTCCAGTTGCTTATTAATAGTAGCTAGCTCTGAATTTATTTGCTTATTAGCTTAGATAATCTCAGCTATACAAATGATATATAGCTATACTATTTCATCTGTCTTTTATATTATCTGTATCTTTATCACTGAGATCCGGCCATTATAAAGTATGATGACAATAACAGCCATTCTGTCCTGGTATTTAATTACGAGCGAGCGGTTTATAGGTCCATATCCACTGAGTAAGCACAAAATGTTCTTTATAGGAATTAAATAAGTATATAATTGTGTCAATATTCCACCAGTTCTAAACATTATGCTGGCCTTTCATGGACGAAACCAGTGGTTTATTTAATTCATAAATGTATTATACACACCATAACACCTCAAGAATGATGAATAAAATGTTCCATAATCCATGTAAATACACGATGTAAGTGAAATGCACGCAAGCATGCGACCATGAGTGTAAGCATGCGTAGAATACAATTGGACATATAATCACCAAAAAAAAATAGTAAAAAAAGGAGCACCATGTGTAGAATAGAACATGTCACTACTCAAATTAAGTATGATGCCCATTTGTCTGTAAAACAAAGCCATGGAGACTGTAGGATGACAACACGAGCCACAGGCACATAGCGTGGCCACCAATGGTACACAGCTGAAAGCACTGTGCTATCGAATAAGAAGAAATACACAACTCCAACGCCATGATACCAAAAGCCCAAACAAATGGGTAACAACAAACCAAAACAGACGACAGGACTCAAACAGTCCTTTTTAGGACTAAAACACGTGCCCGTATCACTGCAATCGAGGTCAGTGACCGTCACCGAATGGGACCGCCATCAGTGATCTGCCTGCACAATTTGCCTCTGCAGCCTTAAGCCTGCGAACTGGTTCTACCCAGATTGCACAGATTCAAAATTTCATTTTGGCCCAAGTTCTTTCCTTTGCTTTCACAGACGGCGTGTAAGTCCATCGAGTCAGTGCGGCCGTTAAATGCAAGCATCAATCTAAATGCATACGATTTCATTTTGACAGAAAAAGAGCCTGTTTGCGTTCTGGCTGTAAGTCACCATGCGTTACAGACAGAGAATTTGGGTTCGTAATCATACTACACAGTCTATCACTCTCATTAAAAGATTATAAAATTGTATGTGTATATGCATTTTGTTTTGGATAGTTTTTGTTGCGCCCGCTTGCGGAAAGCGCAATATAGTCGGCATATTGGCGTACGTACCTACATGTACATTCATCCGGGTTAAAGTTTTTAAGAACACTATATCTCTGAAAACGCTTCGCCAATTCACTCAAAACTGCACAAGTATGTTTATCATCATCCATATTTTCATTCTCTGCCCAACCCGTGCAGCCCGTGTGATTATTTTGAAATTTACCTTCAATTTTTTTTGCATTTAGGTTAAAGTTATTAAGAACCATATACATATCTCTGAAACCACTTCACCATTTCACTCGAAACTTCACATGTGTGTTTATCATCATCCATAATTTCATTCTATATCCAACCCGTTTGATCCCTGTGCCCAATGTCAAGGTCAAATTACTTTGAAATTTACGGTACCTTAAATATTTAATGTTTTTTTTTAAATAATCGATAGTATTTTACGGGTTAAAGCTTTTTTGCATTAACAGTTTTGTTAGTACTATCAAATGCCTCGGCGGGCGCGACATGCGGGCCGCGGCCATCTAGTATGATTTTATTGCCTTTAACAAGGATATCATTCTTTTACATATTTTCAGATATGAGAAAATTTCCAAGAAGTTTGTTGAACGATTTGGAGATTCTCCAACTTTTTATGCACGTGCACCTGGCAGAGTAAACCTGATAGGTAATACATGTATGTGCGAGTGTATGTGCATAGACATGCAGTAATGTTGATAATAGAGGTATGTAAAGTGCATAGACATGCAGTAATGTTGATAATAGAGGTATGTCTTATGACTCACTGTAATACCAAATATCTACGCAAGCCAATATTTGTTACCTATTGTCGAAATAACGACATAGCTATGTTGTGATAACAACTTAGCCGTGTCCTTATTATAACGAAATACTTGTTGATTCTATGTCGTTATTTCAAGATAGCAGAGATTCCGCTGGCGATAAAAATAAACAATCGGCGATAAAAAATTACAATTTTCGGGGAAAAAATGATATTTTTTTTATTTTGATTTTTTGAAGTGGCGATTTTTTTATTTTCCCCTGCGGAATCCCTGAGATAGTTATGTCTTTATTTCAACATAGCTATGTCATTATTTTTATATAGTATGTCATTAATTTTACATAGCTAAGTCGTTATTTTGACATAGCATTGTCGTTATTTCGAATTGTAAATCAATTGTAGGTAACACATTCCGGCTTCATTATATGTTGGTTATGTGATGTGTCGTTCATCTTACTTGTGCCTGACTCTGGAATTACTTAATTTTTCTCATGAACATTTTTCCAATTGATTTTGAAAAAAAAAAGCAACATTTTAAGTAAATGACATCAATAGTGGGAAAACAAAAAATAAATGAAGCCCATCATGCTGTATTCACACAAACTGACTTTTTGTCAAATTTCTACATCAATTGCCGAAAATATTTTCTAGTCTATCTCAGCAATACATGGTCAAACAACAAGGGAGGCAACTTCAGTAGCCGATTTCATCAAAATTGCAAAGTATACTTTAGTAGCAAAGTATACTTTGAAGGAGAAATTTTAAATTTTATGATAAATTTATTAATTTTTATTATACTGAATTTATTACATTATCACAGCCATTTGTGATAATGTAATAAATTCAGTATAATAATTATGCATACTTTTAATCATCAAATATATGCAGTTGTTAGTTTTATATGAAATAATGCATTTCAGGAATAATAAATGATTACACCGTCAAAGTATACTTTGCTAGAATTGATGGATTGACATTTACGGAGCATAGGCTGCATATGCTCAATAAATGTAAATCCAATAATTGTTTACAAGAAAGCATTGTTAATGTGAAATTAATAATAATTTTGCACTTTCGAACATTTTAGTCGTACAGAGTTTAGTGAAACGGGCCCCAGGCCCATATTGTTATCCCTCGCCGATAGACAAGACAGGATAGTCCACGTACGTGTGTATGTACATACGTGCGTGCATTAGTAACTTATGAACCGCTTCACAGATTTTGATAATATTTGGCCACACTGTGTCACCGATGTTTCTCGGTGCTTTGTTTTTCATATGACCCAAGTCTGACTGTCCAAGTGGGTGGCAGGTGGGAGCATGCTATGGGTAATTTAACGATCGGGGTTCATCCTTATTGGAATTCTGACTGGAGACCTGCTTTTGGCCCTCACATACGTCCCCTCACATACGTCTTTGGCATTTTGTATGTGGCAATTGAATCTGGTTATGCCCCGTATGTGAGTATTACGATTATTCGTAATCCTATTTTAGGGGAAGTGGCCAAGTGACTTTGGTGTGGTATGGACCTGGCTACAGGTCAGGTTATTCTAATTTCAGGGCTGAATATATGTTTCTTGATGTAAATATTCCGTTCCGATTTTCAGATTTTCCCCCCAATGCAGCAGGTTAAAACGGCATCTAACCCGTTTACCCGGCCTTACATGACCTGAGCTGTTGATAGGCCATTAAATACCAATAAACAAACAAACAAAAGTGACTGCCCAAGGTCAAAATCACTGAGGACTTGTGTTCCATTTTTGTAAGGCAAATGTGTTAACAAAAATTATTATAATTATTTATTATGATTATTATCAAGGCTCTTGTTTCTATCTGTTTCAGGCGAGCATATAGACTACTGTGGCTATGGCGTGTTACCCATGGCCATCGAGCAGGACATTGTGATAGCCGTATCGACAAATACCGAATCAAAAATCAAACTAGCAAACACAAATTCCAGCTACAGGTATACCTTTCACCTTCAATAACTGGAATGGATTTTTATGTTAATTTACTAACCAATCCAATTGTCACATACTGATTTTCAGACCAGTCCATTTATGAAAATGGGGTGTGTGTTTTTTTCTTCTTAAAAATACGAACATTTCTTGCAAAAGAGGCAGATCCTGATGAGACGGCTCGTCATTAGCTGGCTCATCTTGGGGCCTTTCACTAAACTTTGTACGACTAAAATGTTTGTAAGTGCAAAGTTATGATAGTCTGTAAATATCACATTAACAATGTTTTCTTGTAAACAATTATTGAATTACATTTATTGAGCATATGCTCAATAAATGTAAATCCATCAATTGAAATTTCCAGATGGGAAATTTGCGCTTACAAACAATTTAGTCGTACAAAGTTAAGTGAAACACCCCCCTGGATCTACACAGTTTGCACACACCGCTATAGAGTTCTGTAGTGTTGTAGTGCACACACCGCTATAGAGTTCTGTAGTGTTGTAGTGCACATACCGCTTTAGAGTTCTGTAGTGTTGTAGTGCACACACCGCTTTAGAGTTATGTAGTGTTGTAGTGCACACACCGCTTTAGAGTTCTGTAGTGTTGTAGTGCACACACCAGCTATAGAGTTGTTCTGTAGTGTTGTAGTGCACACAGCTATAAGTTCTGTAGTGTGTAGTGCACACGCTATAGAGTTCTGTAGTGTTTAGTGCACACACCGCTATAGAGTTCTGTAGTGTTGTAGTGCACACACCGCTTTAGAGTTATGTAGTGTTGTAGTGCACACACCGCTTTAGAGTTCTGTAGTGTTGTAGTGCACACACAGCTATAGAGTTCTGTAGTGTAGTAGTGCACACACCAGCTATGTTTAGTCGTATAGTTCTGTAGTGTTGTAGTGCACACACAGCTTTAGAGTTCTGTAGTGTTGTAGTGCACACACAGCTATAGAGTTTCTGTACTGTTGTAGTGCACACAGCTATAGAGTTCTGTAGTGTTGTAGTGCACACACAGCTATATAGTTCTGTAGTGTTGTAGTGCACACACCGCTATAGAGTTCTGTAGTGTTGTAGTGCACACACCGCTATAGAGTTCTGTATGTTGTGTGCACACACAAAAGTTGCTGTAGTGTTAGTGCACACACAGCTATAGAGTTCTGTAGTGTTGTAGTGCACACACAGCTATAGAGTTCTGTAGTGTTGTAGTGCACACACCGCTATAGAGTTCTGTAGTGTTGTAGTGCACACACAGCTATAGAGTTCTGTAGTGTTGTAGTGCACACACCGCTATAGAGTTCTGTAGTGTTGTAGTGCACACACAGCTATAGAGTTCTGTGTGTTAGGCACACCACCGCTATAGAGTTCTGTAGTGTTGTAGTGCACACGCTATAGATTCTGTAGTGTGTATGCACACACAGCTATAAGTTGTCTGTTGTGTTTGTAGTGCACACACCGCTATAAGAGTTCCTGTGTGTTGTAGTGCACACACAGCTATAGAGTTCTTGTAGTGTTGTAAGTTGCACACACAGCTATAGAGTTTGTAGTTTGTTGTAGTGCAATTTCACAGCTTAGAGTTAATATGTTAGTGTTGTAGTGCACACACAGCTATAGAGTTATGTAGTGTTGTAGTGCACACACAGCTATAGAGTTCTGTAGTGTTGTAGTGCACACACAGCTATAGAGTTCTGTAGTGTTGTAGTGCACACACCGCTATAGAGTTCTGTAGTGTTGTAGTGCACACACCGCTATAGAGTTCTGTAGTGTTGAAAGGTTAAAGGAGCTGGTTGACAATTCAAGCCCTGAGACAACGTAAAAATGGACAAATTATATCAAATAAATAATTAGTACATGTATTTCAATCCATGGTTGAAACAGAACAAAAACCTGTCAAACATGTGTTTTATTGCAACTTGTGAAAGTGAAAGTAGAATCTTTGTTGAATGTTACAGGACTCCATGTCTAAAAATACGCGGTCAGGTGATCATCATCTCGCCCTATTACGACGTCACGTCGTACAACAAAATAACAAGATGATGTCAGATATTATTATATACCTTCATATTTGCCCCATTGACTTTGCATTGTTGCTACCCACCAATAAATTGCCGTATTGTACGCTGTCAAGCAGTCGTATTGTCGCCGAATTGCGTCGCGCTCCTGTGTCGTTAAGCTGACCACAGCTGATCGCGAATAAGGAAATCTCCCAATCCAAGGTCCATAAAACTGACATCAGCACCAAAAGATGTCTGTTATGAAATATAGCCTGTATGGGATAATACGATAACGTTACATGCCAAATACAGTTGTTGCCAACAAAAATCGTTTTAACTCCTAATTAGGTGGATCCGATGAAGGCGATGTGGCCTCGCGAGTCGTGCTTCATAATTTTTCGGGACGATTTTGAACGTTTTGTGGAATTAACAATAATCATTGACATGGTCGGCAAATAAAACATGTGTAAAATAAACTTACGTGTTTAACTTAAATTTAAGTATGGCTTTTTATCCAAATTTAACACCTTTTCCCCGGTTTTGTTGCGTCTGTAATGATGTCAGCCATCTTGGTTTTCGTGTATTGTATCGATTCGGGTGCGCGAAATGACGTTGTCAAGTTAGTATTCCTACACGCTACAATTTGCATAAACTGAAGCCATCACAGGTTGACAGGTGCTCGGATTGTTCAATAAATAATAGAGAGTCGCATTTCATCACACTATCGCTTGTCGGTCCAGCCGAACGAACTCGTACGCCAAAATATATTTCCGTACAAATCCAATAACCTATAAATACTGAGGCTTAACTAATCTTGGGAATCCTGTGTTTTGTATGCGAATAGTGTATTATTTTTGTTTCATAATTTGTCAACGTGTTCGTCTAAACACTTAACCCTTTCATCCCTGATTCAATTATAATACTGTGTTTCAGGAAATGTATGAACTTGTTGAAAATTAGGTCGCTTTTTTAGTACTTACATTTGAAGATATAGTTGTGATTGTTTATCATGTGTAATATTTGCAAATATTCCAAATGAAATTGTGTAAAAACCGGGGGCATATTATACTTTATTATCATCATCCATAGTTTCATTCTATAACCCAGCCATGTGCCTTTTATGCCAAATGTCAAGGCCAAATGACTTAGAAAGTTGTTGGTCGGACAAGGCGTCGGCCGGGGTATCCGTGAGCACCTGCTCTAGTTGTATAGTAAAACATGTACTTGGTGCCAAGAATTTGACTTTGAATTATCAGGGGGCCGTGTATAACATTGCACTGTACATCGTTATCAGGCTACATGAGTGTGCTATTTGATCATAATTCCAGCACACAAATATTTACACAATTCCCTAACATTTGATTGGCCCGTCGCAAGTCTGTCCAAAATTTATATCCCAGTAAACTCCCACACTCTAACATTTTTAAGAAAACTGAAAATAAACACATTTTCTTGATGAATTTATTTCAAATGCTGGAATTATAAGGAATGAATGGCCTTTTTGTGGAATTTATCGGGGATATAAACTTGGAAAAGTCGCGGGAATACTGGACGAGGCCTTCCGGCCTTTGTCCAGTATTCCCATGACTTTTCCAAGTTTATACCCCGATAAATTCCACAAAAAGGCCATTCATTCCTATAGTAAATCAGACATATGACTATGCCAATGCATGCATCTGTACAGGCAGTATCATAAGAGGTATATGACACTGTCACACATAAAAGTATACAAAGACTGGGTGCCACAAAAAGGCCATTCATTCCTACAATGAGCTGCATTGGTCATAAATCCCATAAGCCCCATTTCTCCAGTCACAGCCACATTTGTAGCCTGTATGAAGTGGACACACAGAATTACACAATCTCGCGGACCCAGCCGGAGTGGTACAACTACTGCCTGTGTGGGTACAAGGGCCTCACGGAGCAGCTGGATCTGTCGGAGCCTGTGGGCATGAATTGTATGGTGGACGGCACTGTGCCCCGCAGTGCCGGGCTCTCCAGCTCCAGCGCCCTCGTCTGCTGCGCCGCCCTCGCTACCATGCACGCCAACGGGGCCTCGATAAACAAGGTTTGTAGCCGCTTTCGCCATAACACAGCAATAATAATTATTTTCATACCGCAGATCTACCGCGATTTAATTGGTCAGCTTGACGGATAATTTGAGCGGTATATGGCGGTAGTTCGAGGTGTAGTCGAAACAGAACATTTTTGGAAATCACCTGCGAAACATACCGGTAGTCATAGACATTGGTAATGACCTAAGAAAACAAAAGTTAAATTTTGATTATTAACAAATTTATACTTGTGTATGTCGGGATGACGTCAGGTAATATTTTTAATGTCATGACGTCGTGTCATTTTCCGCCATATTTCTATCAGGGCTCCAGATAAGGTGTGTATTGACGTATTTTACGCAATTCTTTTAGCTGAATATGCATTGATTATTAAAAGTGGGAGTACAAAATACGCACAGCAATGTGAAAATACGCATTGATTTTCAAATTGAGTAGTGAAAATACTGTCATAAAGTTGAAAATTCACTTAGTTGAGCTGCAAAAAGCAAACAGTGTTTGCTTTTTGCAGCTCAATTAAGTGAATGTTTATATATGTTATATTTTCTTTATCATTTGTTCCCTATTTAGTAATGAAGAAAATCAATAATCCATTTGTAAAAGTAAAATACGCAATGATTTTGAAATCAGGGGGTATAGTACGCTTTAGACACAAAGCTTTTCTAGAGCTCTGTTCTATGACATTAAACATGTACCAATACACTTATAAAACTCAATTCTGGAGTAATATCAAAAAAAATCTGGGGTATAACAAATACGTTATTGTAATTCTACAAAGTCAATTTGGTGTCATATTGCCTCTCGGCTGCGCCTCGGGTGACTACAAATTCAGACGGGCAATATGACACCATATTGACTGTGTAAAATCACAATAACTTTTTTATATCATAATAATTACATTGAAAAACATCCAAAATTAAACATAAGAAAGCAATAACAATATTGTGGGACGTGTCGCCCATCTCTACCATGTCCCGACTCTATATGACCGTAGCTGTTGCTGGGACATTAAACCCATTCACTGTTCATAAGTATTGACTCGGCCAGTGCTCCAGATTAACCCTTCCTACTCTGTTGACGGAAATTGCCGTCTGCTGTTTTTCATTTTTGCTTTAATTCTTAACAAAAAACTGGTTTTGATAGCACATGAGAATCGTCTCCAGTGGAGACGATTCTCATGTGCTGTCAAAACCAGGTTTTTGTCGAGAAATATTGAAAATAAAACATTTCCAGCAGACGACAGCATTTAATTCAGTGTAGTTAGGGTTAAGGAATGTTGACATTGGCTACGATGGAACCTCTCTAAACCGTGACCAAGTTAGGGAGCACTAAGGGTCTGCTAGGGACTGTAATTCAACAGTTCAATTACGTGTATGGGTTAGGGGTGTTAGGGAACGCTATTAACCCTTAGAATGTTGTGAATGAATTGTCTTTTGCTGTTGTTTATATTTTGCTGTTGTTTATATTTTGCTGTTGTTTGACAGCACTGACCACTGGAAACGATTCTCAAGTGCTGTCGGACCATGTTTTTAAAAATTCAACAGCAGACAACAAAATTTCATTCAGCATTGTAAGGGTTAAGAGTTCTCAGGGTGTTCTATTTAAAGGTCTCACTGTATTTCAACTACATTTTGGCTGTGATAATATAATAAATTCAGAAAATAATAAATAATTTTGCATACTTTTAATCATCAAATATATGCAGTCGTTAGTTCTATATGAAATAATGCATTTTGGTAAAAATAAATGATTACTCCCTCAAAGTACACTTTGCAAGATATAAAGTATACTTTGCAATTTTAGTGAAATCGGCTACTGATGTATTGTGTTTGTATTGCAGCGTGAGCTGGCAGACATGTGTGCGGGCTGTGAGCGTCATATTGGCACCCAGGGAGGTGGCATGGACCAGGCCATATCCTTCATGGCTCAGCCAGGCATGGTATATAGCGAACACCAGGGGGTCGTTTCACTAAACTTTGTACGACTAAAATGTTCGTAAGTGCAAAATTATGGTAATCTGTAAATTTCACATTCAAAATGTTTTGTTGTAAACAATTAGTGGATTTACATTTATTGAGCAATATGCAGCCTATGCTCAATAAATGTAAATCCATCAATTGAAATTTCCAGACGATCCTAAATTTGCACTTAAGAACATTTTAGTCGTACAAAGTTTAGTGAAACAGGTTTAGTTTATCAGGCAAGGCTAGGAAATGCGTAGGAATTTGGAGGCTCGTCGAGGAATTCCTACCGTTTCTGAGCTGAAACTGACGTTGTATGTTACAAGCACTAGTGTAATGTTAGTTTTCTTGAAACTTGTTTACATTGTGTCATCTGGTGATGTCATGTGATGTTTAAGGAATGCAACTTCATGGTTTATGTATTCTAGTCAATACATGAGACAAAATTGTTATTCAGACAGTTCGACTGAGTGGTAACAACATACACTTTTGATGCAGAAATGAGAAAAATTGCAGAAAAATATTTGCATTCCGGTTTTTTTTATACATGAATTACAAATATTTCAAAATGATTGATCCGGCATTGGCCGGACCTGTTCCGACGGCCCTGTAGTAGCTAGCTAACCATAACCCATACATCTAGTTAACTCATAAGTTTCTCATAATCCATGGAAGGTATCATATTTTAAGAGTAGCCATGTCTAGTTGGCATTAGTCATGGATACTAACTTCTTATAAGACTTGTATAGGTGGTCTTGACTGACAACAAAATATCCAGGTAGGAAGCTTGGCTAGCCTTGTAGACTGAGAAAACATTAGGCCATTCAGAATATGTCAATTGAAATTAATTACGCCAGCGCTCTTTGAAATATAATCATATTTTCTGTTATTTCCGATTCAAATTACAGGCAAAGAAGATCGATTTTAACCCACTGAGAGAAGTGAATGTACGTTTACCAGACGATGTGACGTTTGTTATCTCCAATTGTTGTGTGGAGAAGAACAAGGCGGCATCATCGGAATTCAACACGCGGGTTGTCGAATGTCGCCTCGCAGCGCAGGTATGCCACGTGCAGATCACCATCAGTATTCGGCCACCTGCAGATGACAAACAGTATTTGGCCAACTGCAGATGGCAATCAGTAATCGGCCAACTTCAGATCGCAATCAGTATTCGGCCACCTGCAGATCACAATCAGTATTCGGTCAACTGCAGGTCGCAATCAGTATTCGACCACCTGCAGATGACAAGCAGTATTCGGCCAACTGCAGATGACAATCAGTATTTGGCCACCTGCAGATCACGATCAGTATTTGGCCACCTGCAGATCACAATCAGTATTCGGTCAACTGCAGGTCGCAATCAGTATTCGACCACCTGCAGATGACAAGCAGTATTCGGCCAACTGCAGATGACAATCAGTATTTGGCCACCTGCAGATCATAATCCGTATTCGGCCAACTGCAGATCACAGTCAGTATTCGGCCAAAAATCAGTATTCGGCCAACTGTAGATCACAATCAGTATTCGGCCAACTGCAGATTGTAATCAGTATTCGGCCACCTGCAGATCACTGCAGATCACAATCAGTATTCGGCCAACTGCAGGTCACAATCTGTATTTGGCCAACTGCAGATGACAATCACAATCTGTATTCGGCCAACTGCAGATCGCAATCAATCGATATTCCGCCAACTGCAGATCACAATCAGTATTCGGCCAACTGCAGATCACAATCGGTATTCAGCCAACTGCAGATGGCAATCAGTATTCGGCTAACTGCAGATCACAATCGGTATTTGGCCAACTGCAGATGGCAAACAATATTCGGCCAACTGCAGATCACAATCAGTATGTGGCCAACTGCAGATCACAAATCTGTATTCGGTCAACTACAGGTCACAATCAGTATTCGGCCACCTGCAGATCACAATCGATATTCCGCCAACTGCACATGACAGTCAGTATTCAGCCAACTGCAGGTCACAATCAGTATTCGGCCAACTGCAGATGCCAATCACAATCAGTATTTGGCCACCTGCAGATCACAATCAATCGGTATTAGGCCAACTGCAGATCACAATCAGTATTCGGCCAACTGCAGATCACAATCGGTATTCAGCCAACTGCAGATGGCAATCAGTATTTGGCTAACTGTTGATCACAATCGGTATTTGGCCAACTGCAGATGGCAAACAATATTCGGCCAACTGCAGATCACAATCAGTATTTGGCCAACTGCAGATCATAATCGGTATTCGCCCAACTGCAGATGGCAATCAGTATTCGGCCAACTACAGATTACATCAGTATTTGGCCAACTGCAGATGGCAATCAGTATTTGGCCAGCTGCAGATGGCAATCGGTATTTGGCCAACTGCAGATCACAATCAGTATTCGGGCAACTGCAGATGGCAATCAGTATTCGGCCAACTGCAGATCACAAATCTGTATTCATGCATATGCAGCCTATGCTCAATAAATGTAAATCCATGAATTGAAATTTCCAGACGATCCTAAATTTGCACTTACGAACATTTTATTTGTACAAAGTTTAGTGAAACGACCCACAGCTGTGTAACTCTACCATGTGACATTCTGCCTTAAATTGAGCTGCTACAGAACTATGGAGAATTTTAATAGATAATGGATTAAAAGCACGAAAGTCCATAAAATCACATAACATTACCGTAAATAGTGTTATAGTAAACCATTCTGCATACACAGACTAAACACTCAAACTATACCAACATGTATGCCACTCTGGAATGGTCAACAGACAAAAGGGTACTAGCTTGGAACAGTCAGTCATGACATTTGCTTTATGACAGAGGAGGAAACGAAAAACATTGTTTTCTGAGTGCTAGTGTATTGGTACTATACCAATGTGTGAAAACAATACACTTACGCCTAATTTTGGCAAATGTTGGAACAATGTCGCGTCACTTTCACAAACTTCTTTATTGTCCAACAGGAAGCAAATAACAATAAAAAAGTTGAAAATCACACTATAATGACTGTTTTAGTGTATATTACTGTCACATTCCAAGTCCAACTACCTATACATATTTTACAGACACTGCTATAATATTTGACAAATAAATCTGAGAAATCAAGATTTTGAAGGCGTTCGTCCGTCCACGATACGAAGAGAACAAAATTTGTTGCATCGTGAAGTTCGCTCGATTAGTCTTGTGGCAGTAACTTTAAATTATGTTCACGGAGACACAGCTACAAGAAACATAAACTTCCAACTTAAAAATTCTACAGAAAACCATATCTCACATAGGGCCTATGCCAACCTTAGAGGTTTAGAACACACCAAATAGTTTCACTATATAATTTAACCGAATCACATCCAATAAGGCCAGTCTCTGTCCTACTTTCACTATTCGTATGGATGCTGTGGAACCTACTTGTATATGACCTGCAGCCAGTCTGTACTGGTTCTGCATGAATTAAACAATAGGTTCACTTACTCCTAAGAAAGAAAACTCTAACATCGTCATATCCCCCAATATTGTTTACATTTTTTGGCCAAGGAAACCCGCGTGTTTACATCACAGGTGGAATACTCGGACCTGTGACGCAAAGAAAATGAACATTACAAAATAATCCATTACCCCACCCACTTGGTCTCATACAGTACTATCTTCTATTAACGTCATGTACAGTACGATACCAGGTGGTGAGGTGATGGGATTTTTTTAATAGGCATTTTTTTTGGTGTGGTCCGATTCTTCCGTCTGTGGTTTACATCATATAACCAACAGGTTCAGTGTTTTCTTTTATATGCTACACATATGCTGAAAACTGGTGTTAAAAGCACCCCAAAATGTTCCTTAGTGAAACTGGGTAGTACTGGATCATGATTTGCAAGCAAACTGTCTGTGACATCAAAACACCCACACTATTTCTTTATACCAGACTACTTTGCATACCCCCTTGGCGATTTCACTCCATTTAGTATTCTCTAACCTGTATGCTTTCAGCTGCTATTTTGGACAAACGCCAAGGCAGTCCAACCAGAGTTCAGCTATTTCCGTAATTACGCTTCAGGTATTTTCGGGACGGGAGGGTAATATTGTAATATTCCTCTTTAATATTGCTCGCTGCATATTGATGCGGGTGACACAATAGAATATTTGTATCACATGATTTGGTTGACCAATACAATGCCTAGAAATTGCAATGCGGTATCATAAATGTTCAACTAGTCTATGCAGAATACAACAAATTGTTATCAGTCAGGTATTGGGCCAATGCATAAAGCTCCTTACCTGTAGCCGATTTCATCAAAATTGTTAAGCATACTTATCTAGCAAATTATACGTTGAGGGAGTAATCATATATTTTTCCCGAAATGCATTATTTCATATAGAACTAACGACTGCATATATTTGATGATTAAAAGTATGCAGAATTATTATACTGAATTTATTACATTATCGCAGCCAAAATGGCTGTGATAATGTAATAAATTCAGTATAATAAAAATTAATAAATTTATCCTTAAATTGAAAATTTCTCCCTCAAAGTATACTTTGCTAGATAAGTATACTTTGCAATGTTGATGAAATCGGCTACTGATAAACATGTATTTACAGATCATAGCAAAGAATCGCGGGCTGGACTGGCGGAACATAAAACGTCTGGCACACCTGCAGGAGTCACTCAAGGTCAAGGTCGCGGCGGCCATGGCAACCGTGGTGGAAGATGTACTACACCGGGCGGCCTACAGCAAGTCGGAGGTGTGCAGTTTACTGCAGGTCACGGATGATGAACTGGCCAGCACCAGTCTCAGTCCAAACACACTTGACGGTATGTCTCACATTGCACAACAATCTGCCTTCATGTACCCATTTAACCATTAAAGGGGGAAATGAATATTACCGGTTTTATCTGTAGACGATTTCACCAACATTGCAAAGTATACTTATCTAGCAAAGTATACTTTGAGGGAGTAATCATTTATTTTTCCTGAAATGCATTATTTCATATAGAACTAACGACTGCATATATTTGATGATTAAAAGTATGCAGAATTATTATACTGAATGTATTACATTATCACAGCCAAAATGACTGTGATAATGTAATAAATTCAGTATAATAAAAATTAATAAATTTATCCTAAAATTGAAAATTTCTCCCTCAAAGTACACTTTGCTAGAAAAGTATACTTTTCAATGTTGATGAAATCGGCTACAGATATTTTTAATTTCTGTCACACATGATTTGATGATTAAAAGTATGCAGAATTATTATACTGAATGTATTACATTATCACAGCCAAAATGGCTGTGATAATGTAATAAATTCAGTATAATAAAAATTAATAAATTTATCCTAAAATTGAAAATTTCTCCCTCAAAGTACACTTTGCTAGAAAAGTATACTTTTCAATGTTGATGAAATCGGCTACAGATATTTTTAATTTCTGTCACACATGATAGTGGAACGTGAGACATAGTGGTCACAATTCCGGTGTAGACATCGTCGAAAGCGTCATCAATTTCGTCCAAATGTTGAATATCATCTCTGTTAGTTAGATCATTACCACACACCGTCAAAAGCTTCCTTTGATGGCCATCCACCCAGTGTCATTCTGCTGACCTTGACCTTCGTCGGTGAGGCATTAGCCGGCAATCAACTTGTTGATTTATTTATAGTTTTGCTGCTTATGTTATATAATTACAGTGTCTTTGAACACTGATTTCTTAGATTCTTTTGTAGGTATAAACATATAGAATGCTGGAACATTGAGAGCAAAACTTCCTCACAAAACAATATAGAGCATAATATTAAAGGTACAGGCCCACTCAGTACGGGTAGGTTATCATATAGGGAGACAGATAAGTTTTGTATATATTCGGTAGATGTGACATATGTATATCTTATACTTTATAATCTGTCGAAAATATTATATTTTTCCGGTGACTCAGTTAATTAGTATAAATAATTAAAATATCTTGCCTCATGTGCATACAAAAATAGCCCGATACCACCGCAAGTCACTATCAGTAAACTAAATATCACTAAATTATTCTATCTGTATAGCGGGCACTTGTAATTTAGAACTGGTGGAATAGTGACACAATTATACTCTTATTTAATTCCTATAAAGAATATTTTGTGCCTACTGAGTGGGCATGTACCTTTAAAGTTTAAACTTTATTTACGATTACAAACAGGCATGAGAGCACTTAACAAATGTTTTTGTAGGCACAGATGGAGCCATAAGGGTGGTTCTTTATGTTGCATAATTGTAGGATGGATGGACAAGGGAAAGGGGTCTTGTACCAATATGGTCTCCACTCTTGAAGAGTAACATGTGGATGTGGCTGGAGAAATGGGGGCTTATGGGTTTTACGACCAGTGTAGATCCAGATCAGCCTGTGCATCCGCACAGTCTGATCAGTATCTACACTGTTCACCATTCTATCAATGGAATACCTGTGATGCTTCTAACAAGGAATATAGATTGTTATCAGGCTATAGAAGTGTGCTATTTGCCCAGGAGCTACACTGGTCACAAATGCCATAAGCCCCATTTCTCCAGTCACAGCCACATATAGGCCCCATGGTGATGTGGACATGTAATGTGTGTTGTCTCACACAGGTGGAAGACTCGGACCTGTGACATCAAAATAATTCTCATTAAAATAAAATCACTACCCCACCCACTTGGTCTCATACAGTACTATGCTCTACAGTATATACTGTAGAGCATAGTACCATATGAGACCAAGCGGGTGGGGTAATGGATTTACAGTACTGTGCTCTATAGTACAGGAATACTGTAAAGCACAGTACTGTATTAGACCAAGTGGGGTGGGGGAGTGGTATGGATTTTGTTAATGGTAATTTTTTTGTCTCGCAGACCTGTCCGAGTCTTCCACCAGTGTGAGACAACACACATTACATGTCCACATTCACCATGGTGCCTATATGTGGCTGTGACTGTGTTGTCTCAGACCAGCCTGTGTAACTACAGGACATTGCTCTGCACCATTCAGTCGGCGAAGTTGCTTTTAGATTTGGTCCTAATCTCTATAACATGGGACCGTGGAGGGCCTACAATTATTGCAAACATTATATTAATATAAGGTTTTGAGTCTTCCTAGGATGAATAAGAGACAAGCCATGTGATTTTGTACCTTAGAAAATGTGCCATATCTGTATGTAGAAAAATATTTCCAAAGTGTACAATATAGTTTCAATCAATAACGTTGAAAGTTGACAAAATGTTCAGAGCAAATGCGGAATAGAATGCCACATTTGTTATGATAATTTTGAACTTTCAACATCATTTACAAAAAATATCACAGTTTCTGTAAATATTTTTCATGAAAAATCACAGATCAAAGGTACACAGGTACAAGTCACATGACTTGTTCCAGGTGCAAGTCTTCTTTTGCCAAACACAACCTATTTACTGCTTGTATCCATGCAGTTACTTTCCAGTGCAGTATACTGTATTCCAGTGCAGTATATTTACTGTATTCCAGTGCAGTCTATTTACTGTATTCCAGTGCAGTCTATTTACTGTATTCCAGTGCAGTATATTTACTGTATTCCAGTGCAGTATATTTACTGTATTCCAGTGCAGTCTATTTACTGTATTCCAGTGCAGTATATTTACTGTATTCCAGTGCAGTCTATTTACTGTATTCCAGTGCAGTCTATTACTGTATTCCATGCGTTATTTACTGTATTCCAGTGCATGTTATTTACTGTATTTCCAGTGCAGTATATTTACTATTATCCTAGTCTATTTTACTGTATTCCACTGCAGTCTATTTACTGTATTCCAGTGCAGTATATTTACTGTATTCCAGTGCAGTATATTTACTGTATTCCAGTGCAGTATATTTACTGTATTCCAGTGCAGTATATTTACTGTATTCCAGTGCAGTATATTTACTGTATTCCAGTGCAGTATATTTTACTGTATTCCATGCAGTATATTTACTGTATTCCAGTGCAGTCTATTTACTGTATTCCAGTGCAGTCTATTTACTGTATTCCAGTGCAGTCTATTTACTGTATTCCAGTGCAGTATATTTACTGTATTCCAGTGCAGTCTATTTACTGTATTCCAGTGCAGTCTATTTACTTTATTACACATCTTCTTGGTTACAAAATCACATGGTTTTTTCTCGTATACGAGACACGCCATGTGATTTCGTACCTTAGAACATGTACGACATTTTATGAAAAATATTTACAAAATTTACGTCATTTTCTGTAAATGACATCGAAAGTTGCTATGAAAATTTCGTCATCTTTCGACGTAATTTAGATAAAATATCAAAATTTCTGTAAAAATATTTCACGAGATATCGCACATGTTCTTAGGTACAAAATGACATGGTTTGTCTCGTATATTAGTATCTATTTCCCCAGACATGACCTACTAGTATTTACTGTATTGCAGTGCAGTCCTTCAAACTGTATGACCGGGCAATGCATGTGTACCAGGAGGCAGGTCGCGTTGACCAGTTTGCCAATATCTGCAACACCACGATGGACGTCAACATGCTGGGAGCATTGATGAACGACAGCCATACCAGCTGTCGTGACGTGTATGAATGTAGCTGCCCAGAACTGGACAGGCTCGTCGACATTTGTGGGTAAGTTTATCATATCCCACGCCCACCAGTATGATCCGACAACTGGGTATTAAAATATCTTAGCCCTTTCAACACAACAGACCTTTATAGCAGTGTTTCCGAGAAGTCTAGATCCAGATGAGCCGGCTCATAACGAGTCGTCGCATCAGGATTTACACTTTTTGCAAGTAATTTTCTTTTTTATTTAAAAAAAAAACACCCTTGTCTTATAAATGGACTAATCTGCAAATCATTTTCTGACAGTTGAATCGGTCTGAAAATTAACACATCACAGTCCATTCTAGTTATTTAGGGTTCAAAGGGTTAAGGATCTTAACATTGAATGTTACTGGGACTGACAGCTAATGCCAAGTGACCAGTAGCCTATTTCACCAAAATTGCAAAGTATACTTATCTTGTTAAGTACACTTTGAAGAAGAAATTTTCAATTTAAGGATAAATTTATTATTTTTAGCCGGATTTTTAAAAAAAAAAAACGGCTATTGGATTGGCGCCAGCCGGGCGGGCAGTTGTTAGTTCTATTTTGAAATAATGCATTTCGGGGAAAATATATGATTACTCCCTCAAAGTACACTTTGCTAGATATGTATGCTTACCAATTTTGGTGAAATAGGCTACTGGTGTAGTAAGGGTGCCTGTCACTAGACCAGGACACTGTATTTCAGTGCGGTAAGTTTTTATTTTAATTTCAGTGCTTATTGTACAGTGATAGCCTTTCGATTCAGCTTATATTTAAGGGTGGGAATTGGCTCGAACACCTTCCATACCCGGGATATATAGCCCAGTAAAGAAGCAGGCCTATGGTCGTCGGTCTGGTTTATATTTCCGAATTTTGATAAATGTTGCATTTATTCTGGCTCCAAAAATGTGCAACAAATATAGTAGAATCTATGCAGGTATGGTAACGTATAATTTGAGGCCTCCTATAGCACCCATCAGCTTATCGGTGTGTGATATAGTATGGCTGGGTATCGATTAGAGATGATTGAGGGGAAACCAGTCTAATTGACAGTGATACCCCAAGAACATTCTCTTATGTACATGTGTCTGTGACTGGAGAAATGGGGTTTATGGGATCTGTGACCAGTGTAGCTCCTCATCAAATAACATACCCGTGAAGCCCGATATTGATCGATATTGCTTGTTTAAAGCATGACGGATATTTAATAGATGGAATGGCGTTTCGTGCAGAAGGACAAACAGACAAAATCGAAAAAACCATCACTGTATATTTTATATATAGACCAGTCTTATAAACAGGTTACCGAACTTGGAAAATTATTAGTTACTTCCCTAGGAACAACGACTGGATATATTTGATGTTATAATTGACAGAATGAGACAGTTTGACATCACATTGCTTGGGTTAAACTAAACAATATTATATCAAACAGTCAAAAAAGTGTTAATGCTGATGATGCCCTGGAAGTAGTTCTAAGGGAATTTACAGTAATAACCCTAAATATGCGGACACCATTTGTTTTGGGGAAACCCCTTTTTGTCGAGCCCGCTTACGGAAAGCGAGATATAGTGATCACAATGACGTCCGGGTGTCCGTCCGTGCGTCCGTTCGTGCGTCCGAAATCTGTGTTAAAGTTTTTAAAAATACCATCAAATGCCTCGACGGGCTCGACATGTGGGCCGCGGCCATCTGGTTTATAGGTTCGAGTCAAAAACAAAACATTTTGGGAATCACCTCTGAAACATAGTGATATGGATCGGTAATGACCTAACTAAGAGAACAAACGTTACATTTTGGAAATCAGTCCAGAAATTGCCAAGTTATTAACAAATTTCTACTCGTTTATGTCTGGATGACGTCAGGAAATATTTGTAACATCATGATGTCGTGCCATTTGGCACCATATTACATGTATTAATACACTAAATTTTGGAGAAATATAAAGAATCTGCGGTATGACAAATACGTTATTGTGAGTCTACAAAGTCAATATGGTGTCAATATTGCCCGTGTGAAGCTATATTCCCCCTCGGCTGCGCCTCGGGTGAATGTAGATTCAGACAGGCAATATGACACCATATTGACTGTGTAGAATCACAATAACTTATATTATTATTGACAGGCAGTCTGGTGCCCTTGGCTCCCGGCTCACTGGTGCAGGATGGGGCGGCTGTGCCGTATCCATGGTACCGACCAATCAGCTCGCAGAGTTCCTGGAGAAGGTGAAGGTCGCGTATTACACGGGCGATCTGGCTGGTAGGGTCAGCGAGGCATTGTTTGCCACAGCGCCCGGGACTGGGGCAGCTATCTATGTGCAATAGACGTCTTACTGTGTCAAAGAGGAGCTAAACTTTGTACGACTAAAATGTTTGTATGTGCAAAATTATGATAGTCTGTAAATTTCACATTAACGATGTGTTCTTGTAAACAATTATTGAATTTACATTTATGCTACTATGCTCAATAAATGTAAATCCATCTATGGAAATTTACAAACTATTCTAAATCTGCACTTACGAACATTTCAGTCGTACAAAGTTTAGTGAAATGGCCTTGGACAGTAGTTAACATTGGGATCATTTGCTGTTACTCCTGATAAACATTGCTTCAGAAGGGCAATAGGCGGGCAATGGTACACAGGCGGGCAATGGTACACAGGAGGGCAATGGTACACAGGAGGGCAATAGGCGGGCAATGGTACACAGGAAGGCAATAGGCGGGCAATGGTACACAGGAGGGAAATAGGCGATCAATGGTACACAGTGTACTCAATGGATCCACTTTACAAGCAAATAATATATAAATCTATCTTTTCTACATAATAGAATTAGGTGGCCGGATTAGCTCAGTAGGTAGAGCGTCGGACTGCGGATCGGGAGACCCCGGGTACGATTCCCACCTCTGCCGCTGCGAATGGTCGATTCGGCGACACGCTAGCCTAGTCCTGTTAGATGGGGACTTAAATAGTCGGGCGCGACTTGCAAGGCCATCGAGCCAGTACCGTCATTAAATCAAAGCATTTACATTTACATAATAGAATACGTCCGATGATTGTGTATTCATGTTGCCTTTATATACGTGTTTATATACGTGTTTATATATGTGTTTATCCAAGTACATTTCCACAGCTGTGGAGAATCTGAATCGATGTTTAATTTACGCACTTGCTGTGCCATCTGTCTGTGAGCTGGTACGCAGCTAATTTGCATACTGGAAGTAAACACATGTTTGCTCTCATGTGTGTGTATAGACGCTGGTACTCGTCACATGACTAAACTGCATAAAGTATAGTTTTGAGCGTAATATAAAATAGCAATCTGTTTTCGCCAATGAAAGTAATTAGTGCAAGATTTTTTTTCAGTGACTCAGTATATGTCTAAGATGTTGTTTTAACCCTTAGACCGCTATCTTAATTTTGTTATCGTCTGCTGTTTATTTTCTATTTTCCATTTTTATCATCAAAAACATGCTTTGTCAGCACTTCAGAACAATTTACAACATGCTTTGACAGCACTTCAGAATAATTTCCATTGGAAATGATTCTGAATTGCTGTCAAACCATGTTTTTATTGAGAAATAACGCAAGATATAAAAGCAACAGCAGACGAAAATTGTTGTGAGTAGCGGTCTAAGGGTTAATGTGGCTTGATTTGAATATAAATTTCAAGAATTTACTCAATTACCCGCCAATTACCCTCTTTAACAGGTCACCAAATTGTAAAAATGTTGGTCATGGGGACAGATGCAGGCTCCACCCAGACCTCATTTAATAGGTAAATTCCATTTTCTGCCAAAAAGTGTCTCGAAGTGTAGCGATGTGAAATTTAAAACTTGTTTGTCGGTCTGAAAACGCCATTCAATCAATCAACCGTTCATCTGAAGCATTGTTGATCAGACAACAGCATGACAACATTCCATCAATAATCAACATACATGTGGTTCTCATTTGTCTTCATCTAACTTAATTAGACATTCCCAATGTTCTCTCTGCTGGCCGGAGTTGCACAAACATTTTATTTATGATAACGTCATACGTGTAGCATGAATTGTGGAGTGTATCAGATTTACACTAAACCGTAATGGCTAAGTGTATACGAATTATTGTTATTCACCTGGGGCCCATTTCACTAAACTTTGTACGACTAAAATGTTTGTACGTGCAAACTTATGATGTAAATTTCACATTAACACAGTTTTCTTGTAAACAATTATTTGATTTACATTTATTGAACATAGGCTGCATATGCAGCCTATGCTCAATAAATGTAAATCCATCAATTGAAATTTGCAGACGATCCTAAATTTGCACTTACGAATATTTTAGTCGTACTAAGTTTAGTGAAACGGCCCCCTGGTTTAGTTAGATATTGGCTCGGACAAGCAATGTGATTTTGTACCAAAGACAATGTGCGATTTTTCATAAAAAGACATTTTAAAAGTTGACATTTTTGTCGTACAAAGTTTAGTGAAACGGCCCCCAGTATTAGACTCGGTACTTTGCATGTTTCTTTATCATCATCCATATTTTCATGTTATAGCCCATCCATGTGACCTCATACAGATGGTCCTGGTCAAATTAACGACGGGCTTTTATAGTGACCTATGGCACGCTGGCTTGTTTATTGTAATGCCGAACACTGATAGTCACATGGCATATAATTCTTGCACTGCTATACATGGAATTTGTCACGTGGTCTGGGTTTATGATTGTGATAATGGGATTTATGGCATTTGTGCCCAGTATAACTCCTGATCAGATAGCACACCCGTAGTCCGATAACAATCTATTTTGTTTGTCGGAAGCTTGGCGGGAGTTTTATTGATGGAATGGTGAACAGTGCAGATCCTGATCAGACTGTGCAGTGGGTGGCAGGTGGGAGCACGCGATGGGTAATTTAACGATCGGGGTTCATCCTTACCGGAATCCCGACTGGAGACCTGGTTTGGCCCTCACATACGTCTTTGGAATTTTGTATGCGACAGTTGAATCTGGTTATACCCCTTATGTGAGTATTACGATATTCGTAATTCTATTTTAGTGGAAGGGGCCAAGTGACTTGGTGTGGTATGGACCTGGCATCAGGTCAGGTTATTCTAATTTCAGGGCTGAATATATTTGTTCTCGATGTAAATATTCCGTTCTGATTTTGGGATTTTCCCCCCCAATGCAGCAGTTAAAATGGGATCAAACCCATTTGCCCAGCTTTACATGACCTTAGCTGTTGATAGGCCTTTAAGCACTATAAACAAATAAACAAACAGACTGTGCAGATGCACAGGCTGATCTGGATCTACACTGCCCGGTCACAAAACCCATAAGCCCTATTTCTCCAGTCATAACCAGATTGTGTTAAGATGTCTGAATAGAGTGAAATGTAGCCGTAGACTCACTTTAAAGGTGCATGTCCACTCAGTAGGCCGGGCACAAAATGTGCTTTAATAATAGGAATTAAATAAGTGTATAATTGTATAACTATTCAACCAGTTCTAAAAACTGCAAGTGCCTGCTATACAGATGTAATCATTTAGTAATATTTATTTTACTGATAGTGACTCGTGGTAGTATCAGGCCATTTTCATATGCAAATGAGGCATGATATTTTTTTAATTATTTATAGTAATTAAATGTGTCGCCTGAAAAAATAATATTTTCGACAGATTATAAAGTATGATCATTGCACATCAAAAAATAAATACAGAGCATAAATATTAATGTTTGTTAACATCTTAAGGAAACACGGTTATCACATAAGTGTTGAAATTTACGTCTGATATAAAATGTAGAATAATGCCAATCAATACGTGGGGTAATGGTGAATGAATGTTTATTTTGCCAGAAAATGTCTTATCTACAGAATATACAAAACTATCTGTCGCCCTATATTATATCCTGGCGTGTGGGATCCCAGCTTTAAAACTTGAACCTTGTTTCTTCTTGTTTCTTCATTGGGTGATGACCATGCAATGATGCCAGCAGCTGTATGACTGAATACAACCAAACTGGTCAAGCATATCACCTTGGATATTACCAGTGTGCCTTAAATGACCTTAGCTGTTGATAGGCTGTTAAACCCCAACAAACAAACCTATGAATAAAATATGATCCTTTATAATAGTTTATAATAATATAAGTTTATATAAGAAAATGCTTATATCCGGTCTCAAACACTGTATTGGTTGGTAACAGGTTGGTTGTCAGCATTCATGAAGCTTCTGCTTGCGAACGGTTTAGATGAACACTGACTTGGCTACACTGGTCACAAACTGAATAAGTGCCTTAACCCATTACATGCGTAATACACCTTTAACGGTATGAAATGTTTTAAATATTTTATTTCTATTTTTGTTATTTCTCAATGAAAGTGTATGTTGTGACCACTCATCTGAACCGTCTCGACGAGACGGTTCAAATGGTGGTCACAACATATATTTCTGAGCTTATATAAAGAAAATATTCAGGATTTTCCACAAACAAAATATCCTCAGCATGAAATTGGTTAATGTGGTTTGTCACATTTACTCATCCTTTGTCAGAAATATCGCTCTTTACATGTGCTTGTGACTGAAAATATGCGGCTTATGGTATTTGAGCCCAGACTAGCTCATGATCTCCTATACTAGCTCACTCCTAAGGGTCTATACTGTTTGTTACACGCATGACATATATTTCACAGATTGAATGGCTTACAGTTCAGACCCGTGGTTAGTGGTCGGGCAAACGAGACGGCATAAATTAACGGTAGGGGTTCCTCCTTATAGGTTCGCCCCGTGCAGGCAACGGGGCGGGATCAACTGATCCTGAGAATAGTGCTGCAGTAGCCATTGCTTGTCGTAAAAGGCGACTAAACTGGCTTAACGATTGGGTTCATACTTTCCGGAACCCACTATACCGGATTTGGCCCTCATGTACATTTTTGGCTTTCTTGTACGTGAGAGTTGAGTCGGGCTATGCCCCATATATAAAAGTAAGATTAGCGCTAATCCTATTACTTTTAGGGGATGGGATAAATGATGCTGGTGTGGCGAGGGCCTGGCACCAGATCAGGTTGTTCTAATTTCAGGACTGAATATATATTTTGATTGTAAATATTGAGTTCTGAAGTTGGGATTTACCCCCCTCGGACAGGTGGATACGGGACACGACCCCGTTGACCCGTCCGCGTGTAGACTCCCTGAGGCTTGTACCTCTATGTCAGAAAAGCGGACGTTAAACCCTATTCACTCACTCACTCACTCCTCCTTATAAGAATCACAATTTGCCTGGTTTGGTCCTCAGGTACGTTTTTATCTTTGGCTCTTTTGTTACCTGGGAGTTGAATTGGGTTATTGCCCATTATAAAAGTAATAAGATTATTACTGATCCTACTGCTTTTGGGAGGGGCCAAGTGATTCTGGTGTGGCGAGGACCTGGCATCAAATCAGGATTATTATGATTTCAGGGCTGAAGATATAGTTTTGTTATTGTAAATATTCAGTTCTGATTTTGGGATTTTCCCCCCATTTGTATATGTACTTGTACATGTACATGTACTTGTACAGGTAATATATGGGATTTAGTATAAACCCATTGACCCGGCCTTAAATGACCTTAGCTGTTGATAGGCCATTAAACCCCAACAAATAAACAAACAAACAAACAGTTCAGACCCTGATCAGAGTAATGCACGGATGGTGTGAGTATACTGGTCCCAAATGCCATACAACCCCATTATTAAATTACACTCGCACGTGTTTCTTCCTTGTTTTGTCCATTTTAAAATGTACATGTCTATGGTAGAGGGGTACAAGGATCATTAGCTAGAAGCAATGTGACTGAGGAACGGGGCATTGACGTTCGTGGCCTGTGGGTGGTTGGTCGGGTGAATGCGATGGTGTAAATTAACAGTGGGGTTCCTCCTTATAGTAATCAGGATTTGCCTGGTTTGGCCCTCAGGTACGTTTTTATCTTTGGCTCTTTTTGTTACCTGGGAGTTGAATTAGGTTATTGCCCATTATAAAAGTAGGTATGGGAGGGGGCAAGTGATTCTGGTGAGGTGAGGACCTGGCATCAGATCAGGATTATTCTGATTTCAGGGCTGAATATAATTATAGTTTTTTTATTGTAAATATTCAGTTCTGATTTTGGGATTTTCCCCCCATTTCTACATGTACTGAACATGTAATATATGTGATTTAGTACTAAACCCATTGACCCGACCTTAAAGACCTTAGCTGTTGATAGGCCGTTAAACCCCAACAAACAAACAAACAAATTTTCGTGTCCAGCTCTGCTAGTAGGTCTATGCACCCTGATGATGATTTGTGCCAGTTGGTAGAAATATGGAGGGTGTTTCAATAACTGAATGGCACATAGTGCATGCCCTGATCTTACTGTCCGAATACACAGGCTGATTTGTGTCTACACTGGCCATAAAGGTCATAAGACCTGTTTCTGCAGCCATGGTAACAAATATATAAAGTTTGGTAAATAAAAGTAACAATGGTAAATTGTGTGTATATTGTTTTATCTTTCATGAAATTGCCTGAAACTTCAAATATGCATCATGATGCTTCATTGCCTTATCACTTGCTCTAAACAAACCAATACTACAAACATTAACCCTTAGACCGCTACTCACAACAATTGTCGTCTGCTGTTGCTTTTATATCTTGCCTTATTTCTCAATAAAAACATGTTTTGACAGCACTTCAGAATCATTTCCAATGGAAATGATTCCGAAGTGCTGTCAAAGCATGTTGTAAATTATTCCAAAATGCTGTCAAAGCATGTTTTTGATGATAAAAATGGAAAATAGAAAATAAACAGCAGACGACAAAAAATAATAAGATAGTGGTCTAAGGGTTGAACACCATTAAATCAAGTCAAATTAGTGATCACAACATATACTTTTGCTAAGAAATAAAGATGATAGTAAAGTGAATATGCCTAATATAATGGCTATGTATTTTATTAATAATCTCCACATTCATCGTGGCGAGTCGATATTTGACTAGGTATGACTACTGTCTGTTTCACGAAAGCGGCCCAAATTTTACGCCCATATAAACAATTCGAAAACAATATTTTTTTCGATAATATTAAATGTTATCAAAATTTAAGAATGAGCCTTCTTTTTATTTCGTGAAATTTGGTGAAATATTGATTTTATTGCGAAAACAAATTTCCCCATGTTAAATTCCCATAGACATCTTCACGGATGGGGATTTAACATGGGGAAATTTTTTTGAATTTCAGAAATACTGGACCGATTTTTAAAATTTAACTTTTGTTTTCTTAGTTTTGATTATATCCAAGCCATCTAGTCAGGTTTTGGAGTCAATTTCCAAATTTTTTCGTTTTTTGACTTCTCCCACACTTCCTTACCTCTTTTTCCCCCCATGTTAAATTCCCATAGAGAAATAAATTTTTCGTAATAAAATCAATATTTGACCATATTTCACGAAATAAAAAGAAGGCTCATTCTTAAATTTTTCTTTAATTTAATATTATCCAAAATAAATTTGTTTTTGAATTGTCTATATAGCCGTAAAATTTGGGCGGGTTTCGTGGAACAGACTTTATCCCGTCAACACAGTGCGTACATGCCGTGAAAACGGTGCCGTGAAACATTTTCAATGTCTTGTCGATACGACCCAATCACTGTGTATGAATATGTGCGGTTGTCATACTAGTCGATTCTCCGATTTTGACGATGCGGCTGGGGTTATTTTTTGCATTTTAAAGCTGTTTGTATGTGTTGACGGGATAAATAGAATAGTAGGTTAGTGCCGTGAATGGGAAACATATCTGGCACGGCACGGAAACGGGGTGTGCTCGTCAGAGCCTCGCCCATCCCGTTTCCTAAGCCTTGCCAGATATTTTTCCCATTCAAGGCACTAACCTATATTCTCTATATCGTAGTATCAATCCCATAGCATATGACTGAAGATGGCCTTATCTCAATACCAAAACTAACAGACTGTTTATGGCTATACAGTTCAAAGAGGGACATGTATACTATACGAAATACCTTGACATCTACAGAATTGTGTCACATAATATGCCATCAGGACACAAAGTTCTATTTTCTCTCGTACAGCAGCTGCCCCGAGAATGATGTGACTCTAAACCTCTCATGACCAAAGACGCTTGTGCCGGAGGTCTGTTGTACCCAGATGGACTGGCCATGTTTCGCATGGACGATCACGCTATTGCTGCCCTGGACGTCCTGGTTCGAGGTGATCCCTTCCGCGACTGCCCCCGCTATGGCCACCCCATCCTGCATCAGGTCCACACGCAGCTCGTGTTTGTGGCGCACGGCGATGACAAAGGAGAACTGGTACACGCCAGTTAATGGAACACTGGAATAGCAGACGACACTAATTGGCAGCTTGTGTTTGTTTCGCATGGCAAGGACCATTAACCGACATGTACCAATATTCAGATTTCATGACACGGTGAGGACAAACAAGACCTTGTACACGCCGCTGACAGGGACATTGCAATAAGTTTAAACTTTATTTATTTTACAACGATTGCAAACAAGCCCGAGAGCACATAAATATGCTTTCGTTGGCACAGATGAAGGCGCAAGGGCGGTCATTAATGTGGGAGGAAACCCACTTGTCCGATCTGGCGACTACCATACCATCTCGCATACTGCCCCTGCCGAGGAACGAACCCGGAGTCGCATTGATGAGGAGGGCGCTCGTTACCGATTGCGCTAACCGGACACTAAACTAGCAGAAGACGATACAACGTGTTGTCAATCAGCGTGTATTCAGTCGGTACATAGACACCTATCTGATCAAGTGTGTTTAACTGCCCTTACACTTACGTGAAGACGCCAGTGTGCTTGTTATAATTGTTCAAGTCGTCGATGAGCTCGCGGTCAAATTTGATGTGCTGTCTCGGGCCCAGGCGGCTGTACGGGTGGCTCAGGTAGACGAAGAACGTCACGTGGTAGTACTGCGGCTTGTAGTACGAGTGGCTGCGGCCAAGGGTCAAGACTGGAAACACACGTTCGTTGGTTGGTGGGTTGGTTTCGGTGGGTTGGGTTGGTTTTGGTTGGCTGGGTTAGTTAGTTGGTTATGATGGTTGGCTGGCTTTGTTGGGTGGTAACTGGTTGTTTTGTGTTGATTGAGTTTTGTTTGTTGGAATTAGTTGGTTTTAGTTAGCTAGCGAGTTACTTTGATAATTAGTTCACTATAAGACTGAAATCGGGCTTCCTGGTCTATCTAGCCCATGAGCTGCTAGCACACTCATGTAGGTTCATGTGTATATAGAGAATAGTAGGTTAGTGCCGTGAATGGAAAAACATATCTGGCAAGGCTTAGGAAACGGGATGGGCAAGGCTCTGCCGAGCACATCCCGTTTCCGTGCCGCACCAGATATTTTTTCCCATTTACGGCACTAACCTACTATTCAATGTATCCCGTATCCCGTCAACACCTACAAATTGCTTTAAAATGCAACAAAAATAACCCCAGCCACCGCACATATTCATACGCAGTGATTAGGTCTTATTGACAGGATATCAAAAATGTTTCAAGACACCGTGTTTCACGGCACATATGCACTGTGTTGACGGGATAAATAGACAAACATAACGGTGTTTAAAGACAAAAAGGGAACAGTACATGAACTGACCAGAAAATGGGCTTAACCCTGTCGCCCCTACGTAACTGGAATGGATTTTGATATGGCCATTTTGCAACCGGAATCCATCCGTCACAAAATGATTTTCAGACTAGACTATGGAACGCCATGACTGTCTTATGTAGGCTCACATCAGTTGGTATTGTGGTCCCGTCATTTGGTAATGTGGTCGCGCCATTTGTTATTGTGGTCCCGCCATTTGGTAATGTGGTCCCATAATTGCTAATGCGGTCCCGTCAATTGGTGATGTGGTCCCGTCATTTGGTAATGTGGTCCCGTCACTTGGTAATGAGGTCCCGTCACTTGGTAATGTGGTCCCGTCATTTGGTATTGTGGTCCCGTCACTTGGTAATGTGGTCCCGTCATTTCAAATGTGCTCCCGTCATTTGGTAATGTGGTCCCGTCACTTGGTAATGTGGTCCCGTCACTTGGTAATGTGGTCCCGTCATTTGGTAATGTGCTCCCGTCACTTGGTAATGTGCTCCCGTGGTCCTGTCATTTGGTAATGTGCTCCCGTCACTTGGTAATGTGCTCCCGTCATTTGGTAATGTGCTCCCGTTAATTGGTAATGTGCTACCGTCATTTGGTAATGTGCTCCCGTCATTTGGTACCCGTCATTTGGTAATGTGCTACCGTTATTTGGTAATGTGGTCCCGTCATTTCAAATGTGCTCCCGTCATTTGGTAATGTGGTCCCGTCACTTGGTAATGTGCTCCCGTCATTTGGTAATGTGCTCCCGTCACTTGGTAATGTGCTCCCGTCATTTGGTAATGTGCTCCCGTCCCTTGGTAATGTGCTCCCGTCATTTGGTGCTAACTTCATTCGGTGATGCTAACTTCATTCGGTGCTAACTTCATTCGGATAAATGGTTCCGGATAAATTCCGGATAAATTATACTGAGCACCAAATGACGGGAGCACATTACCAAATGACGGGAGCACATTAGTGACGGCAGCACATTACCAAATGACGGGAGCACATTACCAAGTGACGGGACCACATTACCAAATGACGGGAGCACATTACCAAGTGACGGGAGCACATTACCAAGTGACGGGACCACATTACCAAATGACGGGACCACATTACCAAGTGACGGGACCACATTACCAAGTGACGGGAGCACATTACCAAGTGACGGGACCACATTACCAAATGACGGGACCCCATTACCAAATGATGGGAGCACATTACCAAATGACGGGACCACATTACCAAGTGGCGGGACCACAATACCAAATGATGGGACCACATTACCAACTGATGTGAGCCTACATAAGACAGTCATGGCGTTCCATATGTCCCACGCGCATTGATAGCGGGGTGGTTAACCCTTAGACCGCTACACACAACAATTGTCGTCTGCTGTTGCTTTTATTATATCTTACCTTATTTCTCAATAAAAACTTGGTTTGACAGCACTTCAGAATCCAATGGAAATGATTCTAAAGTGCTGTCAAAGCATGTTGTAAATTATTCTAAAGTGCTGTCAAAGCATGTTTTTGATGATAAAAAATGGAAAATAGAAAATGAACAGCAGGCGACAAAAAATTAAGATAGCGGTGTAAGGGTTAAAACGCAACAGGAATAGCTTTTGTGACCGGAGTATATATAATGTCCAATTACAAGGTTAGAAGACACCAAATGGTGCGAAACCGCCCAGGGTGTATGCAAAAGTAGTCCGGTATAAAAAAATAGTGCGGGTGTTTTGAGGTCACAGACACCGTTTGCTTGCAAATCTTGATCCATTACTACCCAGTTTCACTTGAGGAACATTTTGGGGTGCCTTTAACACCAGTTTTCAGCATATTTGTAGCATTTAAAAGAAAACACTGAACATATTGGTCACTTGATGTAAACGGAGTTTCCGTGGCCAAAAAATGTACACAATATTGGAGGATATGACAAGGTTGAATTTTTCTTTCTTAGGAGTAAGTGAACCTATTGTTTAGTTCATGCAGAACCAGTACAGACTGGCTGCAGGTCATGTACAAGTGGGTCCCACAGCATCCATACGAATAGTGAAAGTAGGACACTTTTGAACAAATGGGCATTGGATAAAACAGTTTAATGTGTATAGCGGCAAGCCCAGTATCGGACACATATCTATATATTTATATCTATTTATTTCTGCCACACGCCCTCGCGGGCATCATCGGGCAGCTGCACGTCGGTGTCAAATTAGTAAAAGTATAGCAAACAGTAGAATAGCATGGAAAATAAAGTAAAAGTAATGTTAAAAGTATGAAGGAGGATAAAAAGTGGCTAAAAACAGCCATATGCACTTACGGTTTTTGGTGCGTGATGCGGCTGACAGAAAGCTTGAACGAATCAAGATCTTTAATATGCTGATTTTTCAATCGAGTCGTGGTTGTGTTACATGAACGGCCATTATTAGAAATTCCCATATAATAGGAAAATTGTTTTTACGCAATAAAATCAATATTTGATAAAATTCCATCAAATCATATTTCTTTTTTTTTTTGGGGGGGGGGGGAGGAGGATACGAAGCCCCACAGGGACGTATAATTCTTTTTTTATTAATTAGTTCCCACGAAATAACAATTCGTTCCCTCAATTTAACAATTCGTTCCCACGAAATAACAATTCGTTCTAGCGGGAATGAATTGATAAATTGAGAGAAAGAATTGTCATTTCGTGGGAACGAATTGTAATTTCGTGGGAACGAATTGTAATTCGAGGGAACGAATTGTTAAATTGAGGGAACGAATTAATAAAAAAATTCCATGTCCCCTGCAGGGCACCGTAGGAGGGCGACATTTTGTGTTATTGATGAAAAAGTACTTACATTTATATATGTATGTTTGAGATTTAATTTGTTCGGTTTCCAAAAGTTCATCGACAACAATACGTGTAACAGACAGTAACGTTACTTACCACGCTCCAGACCAGTCTCCATAGGCACCAGATCGTCAGTGTCCCCCAACGCCGGTCCGCTCTTCCCGTCAAATGTATGTGGATCTGCTACTCCGAGTTCGACCTCCTTTGGGTCAAGGTCAATCTCAAATGACATCCCGTGACAAATGGCAACCGCCGATACCCACACACACACAAGCACGCTGGCATACATAGCTGGACGTCGGGTTTTGATCTTGGCCGCTCACTTCGACGATAAGTCGCCTGTAAGTTTCTAATAGAAGACAAGCCAAGTGGGGGCCGTTTCATTAAACTTCGTACGACTAAAATGTTCGTAAGTGCAATTTTGCACTTACGAACCTTTTTAGTCGTATGCAGTCTAGTGAAATGCCCCCCCCCCCCCCCCCCCCCCTCCCCCCCCCCCCCCCCCCCCCCCGCAAAGTGAAACGGACCCCAGATGCTAGACTGGTCGCAAATGTCGTAGAATTACATGACAAAGTCAATGGATTGCTTTTTATCCAAAATATATGTTTTTGCCAACCGACCCGATATATCATAGCTTTCACAACAAAACAGCGTTTTCAATGAGGTCGGGTATTTTTAAAAACTGCATCTGATGCATTTAATATTTTCGCCGTAGACATATTTCCGTGAATGACATTGAAATACTAAATATTTCTCTGCGACAAAAATGTGCGTATTATGCTGGCGGTCAGCGTAGTTCCAGATAAGCCTGCGCATTTGATCTGGGGCTACGCTAGTCGCTGTTGCCTTGTGAAAACACTCACCTCGATCAGCCTCCTGTCGTCGTCTCGTGTCGAGTACGGTTCACAGGCCTATTATATGTCTGAGTATACATGTATGTGCCATCCGGACACGGGGTGACACCACCTACTAGAAAATGGGCGGCGGATGTCGACGTGTGCGTAACGTTCAATATGACAAAATGCTCATAGAACAGGTTGTGGGAATATATAGAGAATACCAGTCTAGTGTCGTTTGATATCAAGTTTATCATGGTTGGCTACGAGGCGTTTCAGAGCCGAGTCTGGTACAATACAACATTCGTTACATGAACAATAATGGTATCTAGTTGGCCGTCATTCCGTCCATTTCGTCCGTCACAAACCTTAACGCGGTGTAATTGTCTTATAAAGTATTCTTCACTTTATAAAATTACAACTGCTAAATGATAGTTCACACACGCATGCCTATGGTGGTTCTGCATCATTTTGTGACATATCCTGGTATCAGTCGTCTCCGCTCTCCGCTAATTACCGCTGTTATCGGTAATTTTAATATGATTAAAACTTAAAAACCGGAAGCCAATGTTAAGTGTAATACGAGTTGGGTCCGGCTCTGGTGATTGTCTCAACCCACACACTCGGAATTTGTAAAAAAGTCTTCATAAAACAGGATATCATCTATATCGATCGGCTTATGTTTAAGGGTGGGAATTGGCTCGAACACCCCATACCCGGAACATCTATCATTAAATGTAAACTATTTAAAATCTGGTCCAGTTAACGGATATAACCAATGCTAAAAGTCAACAATACAAAGTTGAATATATTTGAAATACATGTATATGCATTTACATGTGACTGACTGGAGAAATGCTGATCTGATCAGGATCTGCACTGGTTGCAATTCCAAAAAATAAAATGCCCGTCATGCTTTTAGATAGCAATATAGATCGTTAACAGGCTGTAGGAGTGTGGTATTTCATCAACAGCTAGACTGGTCCCAAATCCCACAAGCCCAATTTCTCCAGTCACAGCTACATACTAGTATATGCTGATAAATAACTGGTAATATCACGGCTATTATGTTCGCGTTGTTAACGTGTTTTTTCTTTTCAGTGTTGACTGTATTGCGAAACATATAATCGACTGTTTTTAGCTGCGTGTATACAATGTTTATTTAATGGAACAAATGTTCACTCAATGTTATTATTATTCACAATTTTGGGAAAATCCAAATACTCACCAGAATACACAATACACCCTTCTGATTTTCAAATTCTTCGAGCGGAATAAGATCTTCGCATCCACATGACAATAAAACACGATGGTAAAATTGTGATCCACTAACACTCGGTACATACTTCATGGCGTTCTAACCATTGTATAAGGAGCAGACCGTGACCGAGGGGTAACACCGTCGGACTGCCACGCTGGCCACCCGGTTCGATTCAGGGTTCAGTTCCTGGGCGTCAGTATTTCTGAGATACTTTGTATGTCCTGCTCTACTAGTCCTTTCGGACTTTAAACGGCGGTCCTGTGTATCAGATTTGAAGGAGAGTCTGGGCACATTAAATAACCAGAGGGGACTATTCTAATAAGAGCTAGCCCCCACCCCCCTGGAGCCGGTTTCCTCTGTATCCACCTCCTTCATTTCTCCCCTTCTTGTGAGACGACATTCATAGATGGGAGAATCAGTGCCGTCGTTAAATCCAAGCATTTACATTCTACCCTTGTATAAGTTCTCATTTTCCAGTCAGAATGTCAACATTATGTCACAGACTACTCAAATGACACACTGCTTGTCGAGTTAGACAATATAAACTGACGGACAGACGGGTGAATGAACAAACAAATAATATCTGGCTGTGACTGGAGGAATTAGGATTATGGGTTTTGCGACTAGTGTAGATCCAGATCAGCCAACGCACCCACACAGTCCGATCATGATCTGCGCTGTCCGCCATTTGTAGATATGTTATACATTTCAACAATGAAACACCCGTCATGATAACTAACACGCAATTAGATCGTTATTACTAATGGGTCTCCCTAAAACGCAGACGCTATTGCAGACACTATACAGCGTATAGGGATTATCGGGAAAACGCAGACAAAAGGCTTATATAGTGATTTCGGAAAACGCAGACAAAAGGCTTATATAATGATTTGGGATATTGCAGACAACATACTTATATAGAAAGAAATACCCATGTGATGTGCTATTTGAAGTAAAAAAAAAAAAGGACCTTACAACATATAATGATTGATATTTAAAAAAAGAAAGGACCTTATAGGATGTACAAGTGTAAATTGATGTTAATTGATGTTAATTGGCTGATAAAAGGGGCCTTATATGACTCATGTCATTCATTCATGCTGAGAATTTAAATTTGTGAACGAGGAGTGTCAATTACATATAACATGTGTAAAAGGACCTTACAGCATGTATAATTGTAGATTATATGGTAATTGGATGATAGAGGGGACATTATGACTCAAGTCAATCTAGCAAATTAAAAAAGCAGAGTATATGCACATAATCATTCAAGATTGGTGAAAAGGGACCTTACAACCAGTATACAATGGTAATGTTCATTTGGGTTTGAACAAATCATAACAGCACATAAAGACAGTCTGATCACTTTTATTTGTGTAGTTGTACCATACCATACATCATTAACAACATATAGGATATGGCATATTTAACAAAATACATGGATACATGGATACATGCTTAACTATTTGCATGCTGAGTGAAATGAACGATAAAAAATACATCAAATATTTGCGGCAGAAGACTATGAAAATATGTAACGGAATTTCATTGGAATTGCATCGTTTGGAGTTAAATGACATAAGTCACAGTTAACATAAAGCACATAGAAATTCTTGATCAAATGTTGAAATATCCGATGGTGCATTTAAACAATGTTTGTGAAACCATGAGACACATTTGTCGCATTGAACCATGTTGTCCAAACATGCTGGCAGGTTACAAATGCAATAATTTTCAATACTAATTATTTTAATTTTCTTTGTTCGACGAACGCTGATTTGTTTACGTGTGATTGGAAATTCCGACATAATACCCGCCTCAAAACAACTTATCAAGTGTGAACGCATTTTTGATGTTTCGAAAATTAGGTCTAAAACAATTCTTTTCTGAGGCAATATGCTGTTATAAATGCTATAGCAAACAATCCACAGTCTTTGTTGTTATCTTGTTTCATTACTAATGGTAATATAATTGTTTTTTTTCGTTTCCGTATATTTGCGCTAATTGAATTTTCAGTCCATCTGGAATATGATTGTTTTTATATCGATCAGTGCCCAAACTGTCTATTAAATATATTACATTATTGTGGCAAATAGATGCTACCCAATGATCATTATGGTTGTGGTGTATTTGACATGCTGGTGACTTTGACGGTTGGAATTTATTTCTTGATACCCATCTATTTTCCTCATCACTGAATACGGGGATATTAACTGTCGGCTGTAACCCATTGATTGAATGACTGATTTGCTTACGTAACAGAATATTGACTGCTTCCATATGATTTGAGTTAAGTTTTCCATTATTTAATAATTCGTCCTTATCGTTTATGTTGAGATATAAATCCGATTTCCAACTATTAGATTCTATTTCATTTGCATCATAGTCATACCTAACCGAGTCGACTTCTAATATTTCTTTATCTTCTATTATAACGGATAATTATATAAATTGTTTTCTAATTTTGGTATTTTATTATGTTCATTTAATATGTTTAATTTTCGTTTCTTATCAGGCGTATTTGGTGTTGATGAATCAAATAAGTTTTTTTTGCTTTACAAATTGACCGGGGAGTTAAAATGGATTTATCACATGTTGGGAGGTGTCGCGCAGATTTTATTTGTACTTTTTAAAACTGAATCGGGTGCCGCATTTATTTTAATGTCATCGTCATATAGCAATAAATCGTTCTACTATATAACATATAGTGTCTGCGTTATTCACAACTGCGATAATGCAGACATATGATTTATATAGCGAAACCCGATATTGCAGACACTATACGTTGTATAGCAATAAATATCGTCTGCTTACATATACATATGATATCTGCGTTATTCACAACTGCGATATTGCATAAACATATATAATATAGAGACGATAATTGCAGACATTATACGTTTGATATAGTTGCAATAAATCGTTCTACTATATAACGTATAGTGTCTGCGTTATTCACAACTGCGATAATGCAGACATATGATTTATATAGCGAAACCCGATATTGCAGACACTATACGTTGTATAGCAATAAATCGTTCTACTATATAATATATGTCTGCGTTATCACAACTCGATAATTGCAGACATATGATTTATATAGCGAAACCCGATATTGCAGACACTATACGTTGTATAGCAATAAATCGTTCTACTATATAACGTATAATGTCTGCGTTATTCACAACTGCGATATTGCAGACATATGATTTATATAGCGAAACCCGATATTGCAGACACTATACGTTGTATAGCAATAAATCGTTTCTACTATATAACGTATGTGTTCTGCGTTATTCACAACTGCGATATGCAGACTATGGTTTATATACGCGAAAACCCGATATTGCAGACGCATTATTGCAGACACTATACGTTATATAGCAAAAACGAGTTCTACTATATAACGTATAGTGTCTGCGTTATTCGCAACTGCGATAATGCAGACATATGATTTATATAGCGAAACCCGATACTGCAGACCTTATTGCAGACACTATACGTTATATAGCAAAAACTAGTTCTACTATATAACGTATAGTGTCTGCGTTTTCCTCAACTGCGATAATGCAGACATAAGATTTATATTGCGAAACACGATGTTGCAGACGCATTATTGCAGACACTATATATATACGTTATATAGCTATAAATCGTTCTACTATATAACGTATAGTGTCTGCGTTATTCACAACTGCGATAATGCAGACATATGGTTTATATAGCGAAACCCGATATTGCAGACGCATTATTGCAGACATTATACGTTATATAGCAAAAACTAGTTCTACTATATAACGTATAGTGTCTGCGTTATTCGCAACTGCGATAATGCAGACATATGATTTATATAGCGAAACCCGATACTGCAGACCTTATTGCAGACACTATACGTTATATAGCAAAAACTAGTTCTACTATATAACGTAGTGTCTGCGTGGTGTTGTGCTTTACGCGCGATGTCACATTAGTATACATGGATTTAATTATATTTAACATTTTCCCTCGCACTCCAAGTTTTATTAATTGTATCCATAGATTATCACGCACCACATAATCAAAAGCCTTTGAAAAATCCACAAAAGCACAATATAATTTCTTACCCTTATTTAACATATGTTAAGCGACAAATTAACAAGTTCCATACGATATGTGTAAAGAAAAAGCGACAACAAAGCTCCATGCAATATGTGTAAAGAAAAAGCGACAACAAGCTCCATGTAATATGTGTACAGAATAAGCGACAACAAGTTCCATACGATATGTGTAAAGAAAAAGCGACAAAAAAGCTCCATGCAATATGTGTAAAGAAAAAGCGACAACAAGCTCCATGCAATATGTGTACAGAATAAGCGACAACAAGTTCCATACGATATGTGTAAAGAATAAGCGTCAACAAATTCACAGTGGCTGCAGCACACATAGTCCAGGCCGAGGAATACGCACCAGGGATCGCGGCGTCACGACATGCCTCGTCGTAAGTGGGGCAAACGAGTGGGAAACGTTGGTTTAAAGGGTCATTTTCGTAGCAATGCCTCCTAATCACAAGTTCCAAGCAAGTCCTAACCCTAATCTCCAAAGAAAGACCTTCATGACCGACAAGACCAACAGACAGGGCATGGAACAGACAAATACCATCACAGGAAACACTAACAGGGGTAAAACCAGGACAGAAATAGTTAAACTATTAAGAATTGTATATGAAGGTTCATGACGTGTTAGAAAATTTCCTCGATTTGAGCACCTTCCAATAAATTTCCGCTATCTTTCTTTTCTTCTTAGAGCTCCCACGTTTATTTTTCGTGGCACCGACGTATGTCGTATAATTGTTGGATTCCAACTATGTTCTGTTCAGTTACAGTGTTACATTTGTGTTGCTATTTAATAGTGAATTATAAGTTGTGCTTCCTAATAATTTTTGCTTATATTTAACGGCGGCACTGGCTCTAGGACCTTGCATGCCGTCTCCCAAGAATGGGAGAAAGAACGGAGATAGAGAGATTTTTTGAGAGAAGCCGGTAATTCGTATTTACAGAGCAACTACGAATTATCGGTACCCATTTACAGCTGGGTGAACTGGAGCAGTGTCTTTAAAGTGTCTTGCTCAAGGACACAACGCACGCCGCTAGTCAGGCTCGAACCCACGACCCTTGGATCAGTAGTCCGACACACTAACCATTACGCCACGGCGCTCCCAGCTTCCTAATAACGAATTTACAGTCCTATTTATTTATTTATTTGTGAACGAGCTATTTACATTACACAAGTTAAATGTAGTTATTTATGGTGTCTTCGGTGTCGATTCACAGGTCCTTCTTTCTTCTTCTTCTTTTATAATAATTGCAAACAGTCGTTTACCGACTATTATGGCAATGCGTGGGGGTTAGTACAGTGAATGCCATGCCACCAAAGCTACTCAGTCCACCTTGGTGGACATGGCAAGAGATACGATTGTGCAGTCCTAAAAATGATATGCAAGAACTAATTAAAAGCCTATAATGCACCTGTACAATATGTATATTGAGAAGTGTGATATTAATGGTTAAAAGATAAAAGCAGAGTGTCAACTTATGGAGTGACAGTGCAGCCAGCGCTGACTTAAATCCTAAGATCGTGTCAGCACTGACTACATTGGCAGGGAGTGTATTCCACACAATGACGGTTCGTGGGAAAAATGAGTATTTATGGTAGTCGACTGAAATTGTAGGAATTTGATAGGCAAATTGGTGATAGTGTCTGGATTGTCTGGTGTGTGGAGTTAAGTACAAATTTGGGGATATATCGACGTGATTGTGAACAATTTTGTAAAAAAGTGAGAGGCGGCTATTTTGCCGTCTAGACTGTAATGACTTCCACTGTAAGTCCGACATTATGTTAGTGACCGTGCCCGGGCTTTTGTCATAATTGTTAGTGACAAACCTCGCTGCCCGTCGCTGTACTTTCTCTAGCTTTTTGGGTATCTTCTGGGTATATGATCCCAGGCCGATGAGCTGTATTCTAATGTCGGCCTGACAATGGAAGTATAGGCAGCTTGTTTAGTTTCTGGCTTGGCTGAGTGTAGGTTTCGTTTCAGAAAACCCAGAGATTGGCTGGCTTTACCTGTTATTTTGTTAATATGGGGAGACCAAGATAAATCTGATGTTAACTCCACACCCAAATAGGTAGCTTGCTTGACTGTTGATAGAGGTTGATTTTGGAGGTAGTATGTGGTCTTAGAGACATTTCTGGACCTTGAAACATGCATTATGTGGCATTTATCAATGTTGAAGGACATCCTCCATTCCGCTCCCATAATGATAACTTGTCCAAATCTTCCTGAAGCTGTGCACTGTCCGACTGGGATTTAATTTGTCTGTAAACCACACAGTCATCAGCAAATAGTCTGACATTTGAGCTGATAGCTTCAGGTAGGTCATTTATGTAGAGCAGAAACAGAAGAGGCCCCAAACTGATCCCTGAGAACGCCCGACTGTACATCTGCTTTTGTGGAGATTGCACCATCTACTACCACCTGTTGAGTCCGGTTACTAAGAAAAGCTTTTATCCACTGGTTCCCGTGCCCCCGTATGCCATAATATGATGCCTTGTGCAATAGTCTGTCATGATCGACAACATCAAATGCCTTGCTGAAATCCATAATTGCTATGTCAACCTGGCCTTTCTGTATGTGCTGCACAAGATCATTAACAAACAATACAAGCTGGGTTTCGCATGAACGGCGGGCACGGAAACCTGTTGGTTGTCTACAAGAATTTTATATTTATCCAAATGGTCCAGAATGTTGCTAACTACTATGTGTTCGAGTAGTTTGCATGCAATACATGTCAGAGAGACCGGCCTATAGTTTACTTGCTTTGAATTTTTCACCCTTTTTGAAAATAGGAGTCACATATGCCTGATTCCATTCTGCTGGCACTACACCGCTATCCAATGATTTATTAAATAAAATCATAAAAATTGGCGCAATCTCTGAGGCGCATTCTTTGAGCAGTCTAGGTTTAATGGCATCAGGGCCGGCCGCTTTATGGGGTTTAAGGTTCATGAGCAGTTTTTTGACGCCGTTCTCTGTGACATGTATCTTGGTCATATCCGGGTATGTGCTTGGGCCGAGGTCTGGTAGGGGCGAGTTATCTTTCCGAGTAAAAACCGATGAAAATTGTCTATTTAATATTTCAGACTTGTCGTTAGATTCAGACATTAGAATGCCATCATCTCTAAGTGGTGCCACACCACACGAATCATTTTTTAAACTTTTAATAAAACCCCAAAACTTCTTTGTTGTGCCATGTTTTTGTTCAGTTGTGTCACAAATAATATATTCATGTAGTCCCAGTAAGCCTTTCTTGTCTTTTTTTGAATCATAGTCTTGATTTTCCGTAATTTTTCATGTTGGCTTACATTTTACTTTTTTTTGCCTTACTGTAAAGTCTGTCTCTTTTTTTCATCAGTTTTTTTTATATCGTAACTCAGCCAAGGAAGGTGTTGCTTGCCGGTGACAGTTTTGGTTGGGATATGTTTAGTTTGGCTCTTTCCACATGCAGGCGGTAGATGTATTCGCGACTGATTAGTTCAATCTGTTCGATGATCCGACTTGTATCCAGAATACTCGCGATGTCCGGGTGTGAGGAATCCAGCGAAAACTGCAAATTTGCTTAACCTTAACAAGACTTTGAGGGAAAAGTAAGCGGCTGTAACTCGCGACATGCAACAACAACAACAAAAATGGCGTCAATCATGCGAGTATTTCTCACGTGTAGAGAAAAACACTGTTTTCTTGCAGATAAGCTGTCAAAACATGCATTAATAACTACGCCTACACGTGCAAGTGCAATCAGAAACACTTTCTGCACAAAATCAATTCATAAAACTAACCCTCGAACTTCTGATGGTTCACAAATCGTTTCGAGGAGATTGCATCACCAGAAAGATGAAACCTGTATTCTGCACAGGACAAGGTCAGGACATAGAACTACAGCATGTGCGCAAAAAGTTCTGGCCCCGCTGTATGGATCTAGTTTAGCTAATGTCGGTAGAGCAAATTCTGTAAATTATGACTTGTTTACGTCTCGCGTACAAGTCCGTTGTTTCAGCAGCGATGCGAACGAAAATAATTCTGCTGGTGACGAGGATGGTGCAGAAAAGCCGGAGCCTGAGGCAGAACAACAAAAAGCAGAGAAGGCGACATTTAAAGTCCAGTACCCGATGGGTGCTCTTATGACGAAGGCTGTACCTGAGAATCTGTCCAAAATACCTGTCATCGCAATCAATCGGAACCCTGTGTTCCCAATGTTTGTCAAGATGATAGAGGTAATCACCTTCTCATATTTGTATACCCTGCAACGATAGTGGAGGGGGCATTTAGTGTTACTTTTGTCCGTCCGTCCATCACCAATCTTGTAAGTCGTAAAACTTTTTAACCCGTACTAGCTACTAATTAGTTCAGAAGGTAACTCTTGCAAAATCCGTAGGTAGAGTTACGATTCCACTCCTAAGTTAATTGTGACATATTTGAGATATTTTCCATCTGGAAAAAATATTAGTACACTGCAGCTCCATTATAACGCGATCGCGTATAGCGCGATCTCCATTATAATGCGGGTCTCTCATGGATCCCAAAAAAATATTAAAAAAATAGAGAAAAAGAAAAAGGAAAAAAAATCAAAAGAAAATCGTCGGACGTCGTAGTCATCGTGTAATTAGTTGATTCGTGATTTCTGTAAGTTTATTCAAACAACGACATTCAAAGTCCATGAAAGAATTATTATTATTATGTTAGCAAATGCAATACCTTTAATCAGGTGTGGCAGAATTGATTTTTTTGTTGGGTCCGAGCTGAGGTGGGAACGAAGTGCGATTTACAAGCAAGAATATTTTACTTACCCAGTGCAATTTCTAGGCATTTTCACTCATAACAGGCAAATGGATATATGTTCTTCATATATCCACTGTTATTTATGGATGACATTGTCAATTTCTGGTGTGTAACACGTTTTTTTAGCAAGGAAACCAACCTCTTGAAATTCATGCGTCAGGTTCGAAGTAAAAGCTAGAATGAATTTGATTGGTTGAAATTCCTTGTGGTCAGCCAATGAAATATTTACAGTGACCAAAAGGGGTCACGAGAGGTTAATCCTGTTGACCAGTATATAAAGGCCAGAAAATGCCTATTTGCCGGTGGACTCATATTTTTCACCACTGTGGAAAAAAAACTCAACTTTTTGCTTACCCAACCTGGAAACCTGGAAAGGTAGTATTCCACCATTAAAATAAACGTTCCTAGATAGGTAGGAGTTCACCATTAAAACGAATTGCCAAAAATCAGCTCTAGTAAACTAGATAGCCTACATAGATATATATACAAATACCTTGCTCATTAAATCGTATTAATGCTCGTGATTTGAACTAAAAGATAAATTGTTAAACTTCATTGTCTTTCTTTTCCCTTCAAAATAAATGACAATGGCAGCCTGACGTAAGAGCATATAGTTGTCAGACAGGCTTGTCTTGCCGGACCATCCTGACTGATAATTAGGCAGCTATTTCCGTCTGTCACTGTATGCCAGCCAATTTCCATAGCCACAAGTCAGATTGAAGACCAATGACTTTAAATGGTCAAATAGAGAGCTCGTAGGATGCGATCTCTCTAGTTGGCCATTTCAACACGCCACCCCGGCACTTCAATGTGATTTACTTCCCCACCCACTCCTCAAACAAGAGCACAATCTCATACTGGTTGTACCCAGTACTGTCAGTCAGCAGTTCACCCCACTTAAGCAGTTTACTGCGGGGTCAGCAGTTCACCCCACTTAAGCAGTTTACTGCCCGGTCAGCAGTTCACCCCCACTTAAGCAGTTTACTGCCGGTCAGCAGTTCACCCCCACTTAAGCAGTTCACTCCCACTTAACTCGTTCATTGCCTAATAAGCAGTCACACCCATGCAATTGCAAGGGTGGTGACACTCCTGTAACCGTTTATGTTACTTTGGGACTATATCCTAAAAGAACCTGAACGATCACGGCCTAGGGTAGTGTCCCCAGCGGGGTAACATCTAAACAAAAATCAACGCGAAGTACTATTCCTAACGTAGGAACCACTAGGGGCCTACTACACAGGTAATCATGTTAATATGCATACAGTGCGACCCCCCTATTGCACGGAAGTCCGGCGACATACGACCTTCCGTGTTGCTTATCCGAACCATGCAATATCAGTGCCAGGGGATATGAATTCCAAATCCAGATGCGATTACACCCGACACATATTACACAGACGAGAGATGTGTGATGCTTTGTGCAAAAAATCGATACATCCAGCTGTATTAATTAATGCAAGAGCTAGCCTCATGTCAGGATGGCTCAAATGAACTTAACTAATACTACTATGTGACAGAGTACTAAGTTATTTAGCGTGACGGGAACTAACTGGTTATCTGAGTCGACAATAGGTCACTAGCGGTTACTGACAATATGAGTGGGTCAGTCGACTGACAAGTTAGTTAATGATTTGCGCAGCTCGCCTCTTTCATATAGACGAGATGCGAGCAGCAGCCGTGCAAGCCCCAATCAAATTTCCCGCTGCAAATATAGCTTTAACCAATCAGTGCTCGGTAACCAGAGATGCTAAATGAAAAATGTCTGCCATCCCAAAGAAACAAAATACAGCCATCAAAATCACACAAATAAACATGTCCCCTAGACTAGTGACCAGATAATCGGTGTGGGCGCTAATGTGGCTGATCGCTATGGATCAGACTATTGTAATGATACATAAATTATTGGTTGAAACCCCTTACAATAGGCTGCTCGCACGAAAATAGGTACGAAAATACGCAGTGAATTCTGTGGAAAATCATAACACCCAGCTCCCCAAATTCGTCTCTAGTACACCCAATATGAACAAATAGCGTGCAAGCCATTACTTTCCAGCATCAGAAATGAATAAGCAACAATATGATATAAGATTAAGGCAGTCATTGTCAGACACAAGAAAGATATCTGCTTCAATGTCGAAATGTCTGGTGTCAATTTGATATACAGTACCAGTACTCGTGATGACCAATAGTCGGCAACACTCGTAATAATATGCGGCCGTCCACTGGTTCATACAGTCTCCGGGATGGCACACTACAACTATGATCCTTTACAACACTTCCGTGTACTAATAATAAAGGATATACCGGTATGCATATTTGACATGCTGGAGCCTGTTGTGTAAATAGTGAATATCTGTGTCTGACCATGATGGCCGAATCTACTGAAATGGAACTGATGGTTCCATTACATTCCCCCCACCTTAAAATCTGCACAACTTCCACGTTGTGCGTTTGTGTAAGTACATACGGACAACATGTTGCATCTGAATCGTTTGCATAAGTCCACTTTAAATGATTCATGATTACCCTAGCCATGTTATAATTTTCCCAGTTCTATTCAATTGTCAATGCATGGGACATCATCTTCACCTCATAGTTTCTGTTCTCCGAAGGTGGCTATTTTTAACGTGTACACATTAATGTAGGATCTTTTACATTTCGCTGTTGTAGGTAATTTAAATTACATATTAACATTACACAGTTCAGGTAATGCACACAGAGGACATTCCACATTTGACATGCCCAACGCTAGCGAATCACAATAGCCCCAACATATGGCATACTCTAACAAATAAAATAAAATGTAATGACACCAGTATCAACACACAGGACCCTTAGATTGGCTCTCCATGCTCACTTCCTTGTAAGCAGGTAATTAGCCTCACTCAACTATTATCATCATCATCATCATAGCCCAAATATAAACAAAAACTTTAACACCATAATAGTAGTCCCTAATAGTGCATCGCTAGCTACTCCGTATACCATTTCCAATGTGGAGCCACCCCTGCCCATTACGTGTACATTGTAATCACAAACGCCTGCCTCCCAGTTATGACTACATTTTACATTAATAAACCCATGTTATAAATGCCACCTTCTGTAGAACATCCTTAATTACTTTACATGCCAAGCCATTATCCTAATGCACAGCCTTGCCTACTATTATGCGGTTACTGGAACCGTTCTTAAATAAATTAAACACTGAAATATAACAAATCAATAAAGTCAACTATACATGTCCTTTTCATACAAATATACATATCGATCAGTCCTAGCAAATTCCACTACGTCCATGCCGGTTTTTGTTGTGACCCAAACTGACTACGGTAGTTTTTAGTCCCCATGTATTCATACTGCATTTGGGAATTTCTAAGGTCACTGGCTTGCCAACCGTTCAGCCAGCCTTGGTTCTGTATCGGTTTATCTGCAAATGTACCATATCGCTGAGATCCCGTTATTTCTCGGACATCTGCTGTCGATAGCTCCCTGGACGCTAACATTTCGGATATCGACTTTGGTTCCGAAGTCTCCACGTCGGCAGTTGATGGGACTTCTGACATCACCATACTACAGGTTGATGAACTTCTCGATGCTGCCATGTTGACTGTCGGAGGGTGCTCTGACGTCACGCTCGGAGTATTCTCAGCCAGTTTTTCCCTCTCCATCACTGCACAGGTTGGTGATGGCAGTTCAGCAGTCCCCATATCGAGTATTGCTGCTCGATCTAGAAATTGGTCACCTACTGATTCCACCACGGCGTGTTGGATACTACTACATTGGTCTTCCGTTGCCATTAATCATATATGAGAGGACGATAATGGTGATTCTGCCACTTCATGTAGTCCTTGATTGTCCTGCCGATTACTCGGACAATCCTGGATGAAATGTCCTGGTAAGTGACAACCGAAACAGGTGGGAGGCCCTGATCGACGCGGAAATCTTTGCTGCCATTGTTTTGGTGCTCCCCAGCGTTGTGGTAATCGCCTCAAAATGTCTGCATTGGTCTTCTCCAATCTATCCAGTCGGTGATTAATCTGATCTAGTGAGTGCTCCATTTGTTGGAAGAACTGTAATTCTTCATCCTGCTGATATGTCGGTTTTACATTCACCATTTTAATGGTGGATTACACGGTCGTCTGTGGTTCAGGAACACAATAGAGGTACTCGTACATCTGGATTACTTCCACGGCGCTCTCCACTGTCTTACATCCCTGTAAAAGGCATTGGTATTTCAGATCTCCTGGTGCTGATTTCAGAAGTTGCTGCATCCCAAGTATATCATGTGCCTCTGTGCCCAGGTTTCCGTAGGCCTTCCGGGTCAGCCGCCTTACATCGTCTCCAAATTCAGCCATGGATTCACCTGGTTTCCGTGAACGATTTTCTAGCTGAGACGCCCAAAACCCAAAATTGCCCTTGTTTGAAACCATTGAATCGTCTTTCCAGTTTGTCGACGAGTGTGGCATACGTGGCCTGTACACTATCCGGTATATTCAGCAGATAGAGTTGTGCCCATCCCCTCATACATGCCAAAAGGGTTAGTGCCTTGGTTTTTGGCCTCCAGTGACCAAGTTGTGCACACACCTCAAAATTATGAATGAATGACTCCCATCTTCATCGCCCGAGTAGGTTTGTGGTTCCATAGTAGGTGCCCCATTACATATATCATAATGGTAATCTTTAGCAAAGTCCAAATCCGGTGTTATGTAACAACTATGTCTGGAATAGTCAGTGAGTCCATCATCACCTGAATTGCCACTGGAAAAGTTTGTTTGTGTTGCGAATTACTGGAATAATCAGTTTGACCGCCCTGTCCATTCTCCATCATGTTCATCTCTACTTCAGAGTCAGAATCAGACATTTCCCCAGTAAATTTTCTTATTGTTGTAATGAAATCTGTTTGAATAAATGTTGTGTGTCCCTTCTCTAGGAACTTATTCTTGTATAATAAATTTACAATAATGTTCTATGTTTGTGCTGTTTTATTTTTCAACGCACTTGCTGCTAATTTCTTGTTATATCACCTATTTATGTCATATCATAACATCGATGTTGCTATTTTCTTGTTACTTCAACTATTCCTGTCATATCACAACATCGTTGTTGCTAATTTCTTGTTACATCTGTTTTCGTCACATTGTATAACACCGTTGTGGCTAATTTCTTGTTACATGTACTTTCGGTTTTGATCGGTAAATTTACCGCCACGCTGAATAATATTTCCAAAATTAATGAATAATAACGGTAGGCGTGAGTTCTTTTATGTTTCGCTAATAAACATCGCGCACTTGCTGACACCATTTGTAACCAACACCCCGGCCCTGGTTGGCAGCACGGTAGTGTTATTACTGTCTATCTGGATTTCAAGTTAACAACAACAAGCGTCTGAACTCATACATATTTATTAATGCAAGAGCTAGCCTCGTGTCAGGATGGCTCAAATGAACTTAACTAATACTACTATGTGACAGAGTACTAAGTTATTCAGCGTGACGGGAACTAACTGGTTATCTGAGTCGACAATAGGTCACTAGCGGTTACTGACAATATGAGTGGGTCAGTCGACTGAAAAGTTAGTTAATGATTTGCGCAGCTCGCCTCCTTTATATTGACGAGATGCGAGCAGCAGCCGTGCGAGCCCCAATCAAATTTCCCGCTGCAAATATAGCTTTAACCAATCAGCGCTCGGTAACCAGAGACGCTAAATGAAAAATGTCTGCCATCCCAAAGAAACAAAATACAGCCATCAAAATCACACAAATAAACATGTCCCCTAGACTAGTGATCAGATAAGCGGTGTGGGCGCTAATGTGGCCGATCGCTATGGATCAGACTATTGTAGTGATACATAAATTATTGGTTGAAACCCCTTACAATAGGCTGCTCGCACGAAAATAGGTACGAAAATACGCAGTGAATTCTGTGGAAAATCATAACACCCAGCTCCCCAAACTCGTCTCTAGTACACCCAATATGAACAAATAGCGTGCAAGCCATTACTTTCCAGCATCAGAAATGAATAAGCAACAATATGATATAAGATTAAGGCAGTCATTGTCAGACACAAGAAAGATATCTGCTTCAATGTCGAAATGTCTGGTGTCAATTTGATATACAGTACCAGTACTCGTGATGACCAATAGTCGGCAACACTCATAATAATATGCGGCCGTCCACTGGTTCATACAGTCTCCGGGATGGCACACTACAACTATGATCCTTTACAACACTTCTGTGTACTAATAATAAAGGATATATGCATATTTGACATGCTGGAGCCTGTTGTGTAAATAGTGAATATCTGTGTCTGACCATGATGGCCGAATCTACTGAAATGGAACTGATGGTTCCATTACAATATATATGTTTTGTCAATAAATGTTGATAGGCCGTTAAACCCCAACAAACAAACTCCCCTTTTGGACTTGGGATTTTGCCTTGTTTACTATCAAAGCAATATGTGGGGCATACGTGTTCTATGAACACCTTTTCTAGTTTATTTGATGAAATTCCATCAAATATTGATTTTATATAGTGAAAGAATTTAATATGGGGCAAGAAAGAAGCTGGTTACACGGGTCATACAAGTTATCCAACAGTCAGTTTATCGGAAAAATGAAAATACCTGTTAATTAAGCGCATTCTTTTGATCAGATTTAACCCAAAAAACAAACATTGATCAGATTTAGCAATGAATACATCTAAGTCACGCAGGTGCTTGCTGTTTCCATGCCAGTGTGACGAATGTAGCGCCATGGTAAACATTTAATAGTAAAATGTGCTGAAAACATTCCCCAACTCTGTCCACAAGTTATTTACAACGTCAAAAGTCGTGCACTGGCTCGATCGAGTGCGCCCATTACGTCATTGCAGAGTTCATCTATAAATACAATAAATTCTATAAGTACAGTGTTTTCAAAGAAGCGAAGAGTGATTGTTTTTTCTGAAGAATTACACAATTCTGTTGAACTGGTTTACAGGTGATAAAATTATGATTTCAAGGTAAGAATAGAAGTTAAAAGACGATTATACATTTGTACGGATAACTGATTATCAATGTTAATTTTGTGACAATCTTACGACTGAGTATCTGACCCAATTTTAAGTGAGAAAAATGGCACATTTTGCTAAATAGTTCACATGCGTTGAGAAAGCAAGAACCGAGCCTTGTTCTGTGAAAATGTTATGCCCGTAGCTGCTATTGTAAGAAAAATATCGGGGGGAAACTGCAATTTTTGTCCGATAATCTGGAGGATCCCTGGAGGGTCGAAAAGCAGAACAAATTGGAAAGTGAATCCGAAACCTGCATGGTTAGATAGCTTGGAAATTATGTAACTACGGTAATGAGAATTAGATCGGTCCACACATTCCAAATTATTTAAAAAATGTATATAGTCTTAGCCCCCATGTTAACTTCCCACAGGAAAATTGTTTTTTTATGCCCCACCACAATAGTGGAGGGGGCATTTAGTGTTACATGTACCCTTGTCCGTCCGTCACCAACCTTGTAAGTCGTAAAACTGTTAAACCGTAATAGCTACAGACCTGAAAGTTGGTACATTGTATGTAGCTTCCTTATGATCTGTAGATGCACAAAGTTTATTTCGATTTTTGATTCGACCTCTGGGTCATGGATTATCTCCCCCTTTTCGACTTGGAATTTGGCAATTTTGCCTTGTAAGTCATAAACCATTTAAACCGTACTAGCTACAGACCTGAAACTTGGTAAGTAGATTCCTTATAATGGGTAGATACGCAAAACTTATTTTGATTTGACCCCGGGGTCATGGATTATCTCCCCTTTTTTTGACTTAGAATTTTCCAATTTTGGCTTGTTAGTCGTAAAACTTTTAAACCCTAATACATGTAGCTACGCACCTGAAACTTGGTATGTAGCTTCCTTATGATGAGTAGATGCGCACAGTTTATTAGATTTTTGATGCGACCCCCATGTCATGGATAATCTCACCTTTTGGACTTGGACTCGTTTATTATCAAAGCGATATGTGGGGCATCCGTGTTCTATGAACACATTTTCTAGTTTCGCAATAAAGTCAACAGTTGATCATGATGGAATTTCATGAAATAAAAAATTTGGAGGATGACTTTTGTTATTGTTAAAAAAATACTTACATTTAAATATGTCTCCTGCACTCTTGTTTAGGGTATTTGATTACAGTTATAGAGAATAGTAGGTTAGTGCCGTGAATGGGAAAAAATATCCGGCAAGGCTCAAGAATTTCTTTATTTCTCATCAGAAGTATATGTTGTGGCCACTCATTTGAACCGTCTCGCCGAGACGGTTCAAATGAGTGGTCTGGTTCAAATGAGTGGTCACAACATATACTTTGGTTCAGAAATAAGGAAAATAGATAGAGAATAGTAGGTTAGTGCCGTGAATGGGAAAAAATATCTGGCAAGGCTCAGGAAACGGGATGGGCGAGGCTCTGCCGATATTTATCCCGTCAACACCTACAAATGGCTGTAAAATGCAAAAATAGTATTGACTGGATATCAAAAATGTTTCACGGCACCGTGTTTCACGGCACATACGCACCGTGTTGACGGTATAATTACAAATATCACCCCTATTCCTTGAGCATTCTACAGTGGTTAGAAATTGAGTTTTTAATTTAATTTCCATTGGAAATGTTTTTAAAGTGCTGTCAAACCAATTCATTGTTTTGATGAGAAAAATTAAAAACAGAAAATAAACAGCAGATGACAAATAATTCAGCTAGTTAAGGCTTAATCACATCCATGTCTTAATTTCCAGATTACAGACAAAAACCTGATTGATTTACTGAAGAGGAGACAGAAACTGAATTTACCATATGCTGGTGTTTTCCTCAAACGCGATGAGAAGTATATTTTGTTTCTTACCCGTGTTTTGCCAATACTTATTACACCCCTGGCATACATATAGTATGGTATGTCGAGGGTATATAGTTTTCGTCATCCCGTAAGATTTGCATTAAAGTTTTCGGGTACCCATTGACTGCAGCAGTAAGTCAGATTGACTTGAAACTTCATATACATGTACTTTGTTATCATCGTCCATAGTTTCATTCTATAGCCCACCCATGTGGCTTTCATGCCAAATGTCAAGACCAAATGACCTAGAAAATATTTGTTTGGTTGGACAAGGCGTTGGCCAAGGGTATCCTTGAGCCCCTGCCTACTTGCTCTAGTACATGTATCTGTAGTATTACAGTGCAGGACCAATTCTGACATGCGTGCACTGGGAAGAGATTTATTTGTCCAACTTTTGGAGAGCTTGGCCGAAGCTCTTGTGTGTTTCGTTTGCAAGCGGCAGATTTGGATCTACGCTGTTTGCAAACACTGCTAAAGAGGTCTGTAGTGTTTAAAGGGTTGGGTTAAACCAGTATTAATGTCATAACAAAAAATACTTTAATAGTATTTTCATCCCACTGGTCAATCGGGTGACACTTGAAAAGCGAGGCATTGTCTCTATATGACGTTCGCTATTGCTGGGACGTTAAACCCTTTCACGTTTTATTTCAGCAATGAGAAGGAAGTAGTGGACAAACTGTCGGACATTTATGAAACAGGAACGTTCTGTCAGATCACAGAACTCAACAGCTTAGACGATAAACTCCGACTGATGGTGATGGGCCATCGACGGTAAGTGTAAGCCAATGAGGAGGGTTAGGGTCATATACCTGGACAGTATGATGATTCTGTTTTATCATGTTCTCATTTCTTTTGACAAAAACATAGACAGTACCAGGCCTCGACAAATCCACTCATCTGCTCTTATTGGTAAGTGATATTTTTATTTGGACGAGTTGTAATGTGAAGAGACGGCGGCATTAAAGGTACATGCCCACTCGGTAGGCACAAACTGTTCTTTATAGGAATTAAATAAGTGAATAATTGTGTGTCACTATTCCACCAGTTCTAAAAATTTCAAGTGCCAGTTATACAGATATAATCGTTCAGTAAATTGAGTAATATTTATTTTACTGATAGTGACTCGCGGTGGTATCAGGCTATTTTTTTAATTATTTATACTAATTAAATGTGTCGCCTGAAAAAAATAATATTATAAAGTATGATCATTGCACATCAAAAAATAAATACAGAGAATAAATAGTAATATCCGTTAACATTTTAAGGAAACACAGTTATCGCCCCTGATATCAGTGTGTAAATTTACGTCTGATATAAAATGTACATGTATATAATGCCAATCAATACATGGGGTAATGGTGAATGAATGTTTATTTTTCCAGAAAAGGTCTCAGATGATGCCTTTGATATAAAGAACATTTTGTGCCTACTGAGTGGGCATGTACCTTTAACCCTTACTACGCTGAATTATATTTTGTCGTCTGCTGGAAATGTTTTATTTTCAATATTTCTCGATATAAACCTGTTTTGACAGCGCATGAGAATCGTCTCCACAGGCAAAAATAAAAAACAGCAGACGACATTTTTAACATTAAAGCATGTTGGAATCAGGGCTTCTAAAATTTCCGAATGCCAATCGGTCCAGACGTAACTGTCGACACTCGTATCTATAGGTCGAGAACGCATAAACGCGAGATTGTAACATGGCCGGGCAATAACAGGACACCGAACATGTTTTGGCAGCATATGAGAATCGTCTCCTAATACAATTGTTTGTGTCCTGTTGGGGACACGTTACAATCTCGCGGTTTTGGTCTTCGCTAGTCGCATATCCAATAAGCCCGGTTTTGTCCGATCATGTTGTACATAAAATGCACGTGCGGTTGTAATCATTACTGACTGTGACATGGTGGCGGGTGAGACATCAAAGGTTACAAAGTCATGCCGATCTGACCTTTGATACCAACGTGATGTCAACAGACACACATTTACACATATTTATCCATTTTGCGACACTATCACACATGGAATAACATACTCTATTTAGTAAGATCTGGCTCTGGAATTATCTTTCGCATATAATTATTCCATAAATTTATGTCGTCGAAAGTTAACTAATAAAAGTCGGGAGGTGCAGAATCCCCCAAAAAAAAAGATAAGGCAAAAACCAGCGGTGCAATGCAGTAACCAATAACACATATCAAAATGTGTTTTTTCCTGAATAAACATGTATTGGTAAGACATGAGTCTTCTAAGATGGCGATTATCATATTTTTGTCAAACTCTGCTGTTGTTGTTGTTTTTTTGTCAAGAAATATTGGTGTTTGTCCACATTTGTCCTACTTATTAATAAAAACTTATTTCTGCACATGAGTATTTTTTTATCGTCTCCGAAGACTATTTTTACGTGTCCCGTTTGGGACAGTTACAATCTCGCATTCTCGTTATATCGCGTATGTGTTGATCCGGAAATGCGAAGTATGGTTGCGAGATTACGAGACGAAAACGCTCGATTCTATCTTATTCAAACTTTTTCGCCGCTCAATCTTGTGTTTTTGCTTCGCGATCTCGCATCAACATGCATGAACAAAACTAATCCGAATGTTCTGTCTGTAATGCAGGGTGCGTTACCTGTGTTTTATAATTCGGGTTACAGCAAAATGTATTTCCAAAAGTGGACGGCGAGATTGCGAAAACGCGAGATAATTCTCGTGTCTTTAGAAGACGATTCACATGTTTTCGCAAGACGGAAACATTGCGAAATGACAACTCTAGACGAATCATAATGCTTAAAGGAGATATAACAAGCTTCTGTTTTCACGATACGCTTATGTATTCATCATTTATATATCAAATAAAACAAATTTTACAGTAATCCGACCAGTATGTGCCGTTCTTTTTATGGATTTCATATTCCGGACAACCAGTTTTTCCAGCCGTCACTGCATGACTAGCTTCCCCTTATTTTGCTTACCACAGTTATTTCCCTTTTCAGTCACGTGGGTATATGACGTATCAGTAGAACTTCCGAAATGTATGCATAATACGATTATTACACGTAATAGTTCAACAGACTACCGGTACTTAGAACTCCAGTTTATTAGACCGCTGATATAAATATATGGGACTGTACTGCACTGTAAAAATATAAGAATGACCTAGTTACAAACTACATTCTGAAATGCGACAGTGGGTGACAAAATGGACATACTGTGCAATTTTCAACAGCTGTAGGATACCAGTCTGTACATGTATATACATTTATTTATATTTACATCGTCAGGTTACAATCTATGTTTTCCCCGATAGTACGTATATATAATGCTAAATCAGACGGGCAACAGAGTAGACACTTATCAGAGATGTCAGGTGCATAGATGGATCTGGTGCTATCCTGGCCAAACTGTCATAACGTCATTCTTGTAGGCCATTGTCCACTTACAATGAAACAATACTGTACATGGGGTCCATTAAGGAAAGCCTGGGGTGACAGCAGTGGGAAAATTAGTCGCTCTAATTGCCACGGGGGGTGGGGTGTTGTTTGAAGATTGTGTTGACATCCGCTGTGCATTGCGACTGAGAAGGTGCAATAAGCCAAACACAACACGGGGCTTATAGGGCGTTTGCGACCTGTGTTGATCCAGTTCAGCCTGTACATTCGCACAGTCACGAACATGATCTGCACTTTTCGGCATTCCTTCAATAAAACACACTAACATGCAATCTAGATCGTATTTAGACTACAGGAGAGTTATATTTGATTAGGACCTACATTAGTCACAAATCACACAAACCCAATTTCTCCAGTCACAGCCACATATAGGACCAAGCTTCGACGTAACCCACATTTGACAAAACAGCGATTTTCTTCTGGAAAATATCTTTAGTTTTTATCATCAAGTCCAAACATTTAATATTTATTTGAAACAAGTCCGTAGGAAAATAGATTAGAAATAGTAAAGAATTTAAGTAAAGAATTTACTGTACATGTGAAAATAGAATATATACTTTTAATTCTTATCTGTCAACGAACAAAATATGTGGTTTAGTTATATTTTAGTATTCAAAAACACTATTTACGGAAAAATAAGCGAGTGGATATTCAAGTTACACAATTTTAGTCCTGCAATATAACATTCATCCATGTATAAAAATGTGTGTGAAATTGGACTCAACCAGTCAGCTTGGCATAGGTGTGGCCTCGTGGATTCAATATACACCTGCCGCATTATTGTTGATATCCGTTTGTACGTAGCTTCACACGTCTGTCACTGACTAGGACAGATGAACAAAATGGATTTAACCAATCAGCATAGAATAGGTGTGGCTTCATTGAATTCAGAATACACCTGTCCCATGATCCACTTCCCTATTTGCCTGCGGTCAAATCATCGGATAAGTTGTTTGCTATTAATGACCTCCGGCGGCATCTGTTTGAACATAGCTACACACGCGTGTCACTGATTATTTCAAATTGTCAAAGCACAAGTATGCTGAAGTAACATTGTGCAAAGCAATTTACGAAATGTCGAAGATTAGCATTTTGTAAAAAGAAAATAGAAATATAACATTTAATTTCACATTTTTTTCTGTTTCTGGCTCTGCTGTCTGTTTGACCATGAATTACAACCGACCTCCGCACAGATAGTCGTCGCCGATGATTGCAACCAACGTATAAATAATCCAAGTGTATGATGTCCGTAAATCCAAACGATATTATATAAGAAACCTTCATCCACCAATCAGGTAAGCTGTTCTACTGCTACGTCATAGCTGTTATTTTTACAGCGCCACCTCGCGCCAGTAGGTCACAGTAACAGGAGAGATAAGCGATGACCATTGCATGGCTCTGTATAGGTGTCGGATAAGGTGCGATATGAGAAATCTCAATATCACAAAAAATACAAACGAACCGGAAATCGTTTATTAGGGTCGCCGTTGTTGTTTTTAGCGCGTTTTGAAGAAAATAAGTGATAGTTTGTAATGTGACCTTTAATGTATTATTTTGGATTACAGATAAACGCTTTTAACATGGCAGACGTACCTTTGTCCTTTATCAAAATGTTTGCAAACTGTAGATCCCGATGAGCTGGCTATTTGCCGTCAGTCTCATCAGGATCTACTCCATTCGTACTTAAGCCTACTTTATGTATACCAAAAATAGTCCGAGTCCATTACTTGGGGGTGAAAGGTGTACCGGTAATATAAATATTACACACACGGAATACCATAGTACATGTTCTTTATGTTATTTTAAAATCCTCTGAAATGGCTAGTCTATCTTTACGCTAAAGCCAGTCTATTTACACCTGTCGCAATTAACACGCACGCGTTATGAGAAATCGATACTGCGAGAAATGTGTTGAAAGGCGACCAAACACACAACGTTTTATTACCAGACAATGTTTTAACATTGATATGCCCCGGATATGTGTCATAAAATGGACATTACTTGGTGTCAAAATCGGTACACTTGCACAGTTTAATACCGAAATATCAGCTGGATTGGCATTATTTTCGGACCAAATTTTAAGGATTAGTTTGCAAATCTCAATCGGTCTGAGAATTCAAAATTATGTCCAGAACTGACATACTGAACATTTTAGAAGCCCTGGTTGGAATGTATGAGTTGAAATGCAATCTGGACGAGTGGAACATTTAAGAATTTGTCGAGATATGAATACTAGGGTCTTTTGATATTCAAATTTATCAGGCAAAGCTAGGACACGCGTAGGAATTGTATCGCGTTGTTATGACATTGTATTCAACCTTGTTGTGACCTTGCAATTTACCTTGTTGTGGCAGAGTATGTGTTTGACCTGTAAAATATGGGATTCAACATCGATAACCCAGCCTAAAACGACCATAGCTGTTGACAGGCCGTTAAGCACCATTAAATTAAATAAATAAATTGACCGGTGGCTATGTGACAGGGTTTTACCTTACTGTGCCATTATGTGGTGTATGACCTTGCAGGATTTCCGCCCTGAGTGTGCTGCCAGATGAACCGGATGCTCCTGATGAACCAGACGACATCGTTGCACTTGGTATGTACACATTTTTATGAAACACGTGATGTGATTTTTATATGACGGGACGTATTATTTATTCACCATGTACGGGCAGGTAGGCACAGCTTGTCCACACAATAACTAGAGTTCTACTTGACGGATCGTAACCAAATTCGGTATACATGTTTATCACGACAAGATGAACAATCCTTTTTATTTTCAAAAAAATTGGATGACTTATCTCCCCCTGGTGGCCATTTTTAGCTCGACTATTCGAAGAATAAGTAGAGCTTATGTTGTCACCCCAGCGTCGGCGTCACCGTCACGCCTTGGTTAAGGTTTTTAGTCAAGCTTGTATATGGAATACTACTGGCCCTACACCCACCATACTTGGACAACTTCATCTCCTAGTGATGTACATCAATAACCCCTGATCTATATTTCACCTTGACCTACATTTCCTCTTGAATTACTTGGTTAATTCCCCTTGGTTACGGTTTTTAGTCAACCTTGGTTAAGGTTTTTAGTCAAGCTTGTATATGCAATACTACTGGCCCTACACCAACCATACTTGAACAATTTCATCTCCTAGTGATGTACATCAACAACCCCTCACCTATATTTGACCTTAACCTACATTTAACCTTGAATTACTTAGTTCATTCCCCTTGGTTAAGGTTTTTACTCGACCTTGGTTAAGCTTTTTACTCAAGCTTGTACATGTACATGGAATACTATTGTGCATACAGACACCATACTTGGACAACCTTTTGTCATAGTGATGTACATCAATAACCCCTGATCTATATTTGACATTGACCTACATTTCCTCTTGAATTACTTACTTAATTCTCTTTGGTTAAGGTTTTTAGTCAAGCTTGTAGATGGAATACTCATGGCCCTACACCAACCATACTTGGACAACTTCATCTCCTAGTGATGTACATCAGCAACCCCTGACCTATATTTGACCTTGACCTACATTTAACCTTAAATTACTTACTTAATTCCCCTTGGTTAATTTTTTTGTCGCGCCCGCTTGCGGAAAGCGCGATATAATCGGAACTTTGGCGTACGTACGTATGTTCGTACGTACGTACGTGTGTCCGGTTAAAGTTTTTGGTTAAGTTGTTTGGTTACGTTTTTTGGTTAAAGTTTTTGGTTAAGTTCTTTGGTTAAAGTTTTTCGTTATACTATATCTCTGCAACTGCTTTGCCCATTACCTTGAAAACTTCACATGGGTGTTTATCATCATCTATATTTTCATTCTACCCCCCTCCCGTGCGGCCCCTGTGCCCAAGGTCAAATTACTTTGAAGTTTTTGGTTAAGTTTTTTGGTTAAAGTTTTTCGTTAAAGTTTTTCGTATATACCTATACTCTGCAACTGCTTTGCCCATTACCTTGAAAACTTCACATGGGTGTTTATCATCATCTATATTTTCATTCTACTCCGCCTCGTGCGGCCCCTGTGCCCAATGTCAAGGTCAAATTACTTTGAAGTTTTTGGTTACGTTTTTTGTTTTTGGTTAAAAGTTTTTTTTAAAAGTTTTTGGTTAATTTTTTGGTTAAGTTTTTTCGTTAAAGTTTTCGTTATACTATCCCTCGCAACTGCTTGCCCATTACCTGAAAACTTCACATGGGTGTTTATCATCATCTATAATTTCAATTCTACCCCCACTCCCGTCGGCCCCTGTGCCCAAAGTCAAGTCAAATTACTTTGAAAGTTTTTGGGTTCCGTTTTTTGGTTAAAAGGTTTTTGGGTAAGTTTTTTTGGTTAAGTTTTTGTGTTAAGTTTTTTGGTTATTTTTGTTGGGTGGTTAAAGTTTTTGGTTCACGGTGGTTAAATTTTTTTCGTTTATATATATCTACTCTGCAACTGCTCTTTTCCCATTACCTTTGAGTTAAACTTCACATGGTGATTTTTTAAATATTACAAACCTCATCTATATTTTCATTCTACCCCGTCAATCCCCGGTGCGGGGGGCCCCTGTGTGGCCCAATGTCAATGGGTCAAACAAAATTACTTGAAGTTTTTGGTTAAATTTTAATTGTTTTTTTTTTCGCGCCCCCTCCGCTTGCTGGAAAGAAACGCGCGATATAGTCGGCACTTTGTTGTACGTACGTATGTGTGTCCGGTTAAAGTTTTTGCTTAAGTTTTTTGGTTAAAGTTTTTCGTTATACTATATCTTTTTTTTTAGTGTCCATGCCTCGCCACAAGGCGCGACATGCAGGCCGCGGCCATCTAGTTACTCAACCTTGGTTAAGGTTTTTAGTGAAGCTTGTAGATGGAATACTATTGTGCATACAGACACCATACTTGGATAACTTTTTCTCATAGGGATGTACATCAATAACCCCTTACCTTTATTTTACCTTCACCTACATTTAACCTTCAATTACTTGGTTAATGTTTATAGTCAAGCTTGTATATGGAATACTTCTGGGCCTACATCAACCATACTTGGACAACTTCATCTCCTAATGATGTACATCAATAATCCCTGACCTATATTTCACCTTGACCTACTTTTATCCTTGGATTACTTTGTAATCTCCACTTGGTTACGGTTTTTAGTCAAGCTTGTATATGGAATACTCCTGGGCCTACAGCAACCATACTTGGAAAACTTTATCTCCTAGTGACGTACATCAATAATCCCTTGGTTAATGTTTTTAGTCAACCTTGGTTAAGGTTTTTATGCAGGCCGCAGCCACCTTCTTTGTCAAGCTATGTGTACATCGACAACCCTCGTAGTCGAGCTATGCTGTTCTCCTACAGCTCTTGTTAGTTTTTGCACTCTGTATCCTTGTCCACGCAATAAATCCAGCTCTACTTAATAGCCGATCGTAACCAAATGTGATATACATGTTTATCATGACAAGACGAAGAAGCCTATTGAATGTGAAAATTTTCTGCTGACTTATCTCCCCTTGGCATTCATTTTTACACTAAGTTAAAAAGGTGATATTTTTGTTAAAAGATATTCTTTCGGCATAAAAACACCAAGGCCGCATTTACAAACAGTTTAGTCATAGGAAGTTTAGTGAAACGGCACCCGGAATTGCTTGAATATGTAATTTTATACCTACGTGTATTTCAGAACAGAAATTACGACAGAAACGATCAACTGTAACGAAGTCGAGTCGCAGAAACCGGCGGAATGGTCGCAATCATCGCAATCATCGCAACTCAATGTTGAAGGAGGAGGAGGACGTTGATAAGTCGGTAGAAACCACGACAGAGACGTCCGTCATGGACGATGTTATTGATACTATTGAGGTATTAATGTTTTATCATAACTGGGTTTGTCGTCCGCTCATCATTATCCCCACCTGCAATGAGTTGTTGGTGGTGGTATTCTAGGGGCCGTTTCACTAAACTTTGTACAACTAAAATGTTTGTAAGTGCAAAATTATGTTAGTATGTAACTTTCATCACATTTTAAAACAACTTTTTCTTGTAAACGATTATTGGATTTACATTTATTATGCTCAATAAATGTAAATCCATCAATTTAAAATTCCAGACAATCGTAAATTTGCACTTACGGACATTTTAGTCGTACGAAGTTTAGTGAAACGTGCCCGAGGAGTCGTATTGTTTGTTTGTATCACAAAACTTTATGTAACAGATAAACTCCTTATAACATCGGTGGGTGGTTGGTCGGGTGAACTCGATGGCGTACATTAACGGTAGGGGTTCCTCCTTATAGGAATCACGATTTGCCTGGTTTGGCCCTCGGATACGTCTTTTCTCTTTGGCTCTTTTGTTACCTGGGAGTTGAATTGGGTTATTGCCCATTATAAAAGTAGTAAGATTATTACTGCTCCTACTGCTTTTGGGAGGGCTCCAAGTGATTCTGGTGTGGCGAGGACCTGGCATCAGATCAGGATTATTTTGATTTCAGGGCTTAATATATAGATTTTTTATTGTAAATCTTCAGTTCTGATTTTGGGACTTTCCCTACATTTTTACAGGTAATATATGGGATTTAGTACTAGACCCATTGACCCGGCCTTAAATGACCATAGCTGTTGATAGGCCGTTAAACATCTGTCTCCCTTCACAAAACATTTCAATTGTTCAAACAGTCTGTCTAATGGTCTTCTATCATGCTATGAAAAATGACTCTAACACTGGCTGTCTGAAGGTCAAATGCATTCAAAAAAAAAAAGCAAAGGGGGTCAATTTCTTACAATTATTTGTTACTTTCATAGAATCATCAATATCTTCATGTTTCACACATACATTCCTCTAATGCTCTTCTACAGTGGAACCTGTCTAAACCGGACACCGTGGAAACATCTGAAACCATATTTTGATGGGTTTCTCGGTCATTGAGCTCCGATGAGAATGTATGTTCCCGATTTCAAAGCACACAAACATGCCTTAGAATGGTCAAATGTCTGATTTACAGTGAAACATCTCTAAATCGGACACCCTGGGGACCTCCCAGGGTGTGTCCGGTTTAGAGAGGTTTCACTGTATCAGGCTCTTGACAAATATACGGCCGCAGTCCCCCGCTAGTCCCAAGGTCCAGGTCACATTTTTTTGCGGATCCTACTAAACCGAATACTCACTTACCTCTATTCCCAATTGAAGAAAATTCTACCTACTTTCTGTTTCCTTTTATGGAACTTTGGGATTCTGTACTCGCTTACTGACAAATCTAGTTCTATTCATACGTCATATTCCATGCCACTGCGCATTTTTCGTGCAACACGTCCTACTGGACTGTATCGACTTTGTCAATATTTGTCGAAAACACTTTAAAGTTACTTCACTTGCGGAGTTATTCGAGGTGGAGAACATTGAAGGTTTGCTTAGCTTTCTCCATGAAACCAACTTGTATCGGAAAATTTAATTTTTTCATTGTATACATGTTTATCAGTATTTTTATTAAATTTTCGACCACATGGTTTTAATAAAAAGAGTGACTTAAAAACAATGTGTATTAATTTATTTGTTTATTAGTGTTTAACGGCCTATCAACAGCTAAGGTCATGTAAGGCCGGGCAAACGAGTTCGATCCCATTTTAACCTGCTGCATTGGGGGGAAAATCCCAAAATCAGAACGGAATATTTACATCGAGAACAAATATATTCAGCCCTGAAATTAGAATAACCTGACCTACTGCCAGGTCCATACCACACCAAAGTCACTTGGCCCCTTCCCCAAAAATAGGATTACGAATATCGTAATACTCATATAAGGGGTATAACCAGATTCAACTGTCACATACAAAATGCCAAAGACGTATGTGAGGGCCAAACCAGGTCTCCAGTCGGGATTCCGGTAAGGATGAACCCCGATTGTTAAATTACCTATCGCGTGCTCCCACCTGCCACCCACCAATGTGTATTAAATGTGCTTCCCTTCAGAGGTTATTGGAAATTACTACATGTTTATGATTTCTATAATTTTATCATTGTATACATGTTACTCGTTTATATTGCTCATCATATTTTTATTGCTACCCTAATCATCTGATTGCCTGCCACATCTAGCATACTATTTTACTATTATTTTTATTCTTCATCTACATTTCTTGGCCCTAAATGATACTCTTTTGTGTTGATGGGCCGTTAAGCACCATTCCATTCATATGTCATGGTCACGTCGAATGTGTATTTACCTAATACATGTATCTTGAATTTTATTATATCTCAATGGGACAATTCACAATGTATCTTTGGTGAAAAATGGGGAACAATAAAAAAAATGTGTATATTCAGCATGAAATGGGTTAAGATTGCGCCTCAATAAGTTTTATAAATACATGTAGGTTTTCAAACACAGAAAATGACTTTTTACTTCCATTAGAACCACTTCCACTAGGCATTATCAACTTTAGAACTGGCGGAATTTGCCAGTTTCAAATATTAAGCAACGTCGCATGAAATGGACAAATTGTGCCAATTCTGGCGATGAGGATTCATGCCACAGAAGTAGTGCTAAGATTAAGCAATATGACATTAACCCTTACACCCCTATCTTATTTTTTTTGTCGTCTGGTGTTTATTTTCTATTTTCCATTTTTATCATCAAAAACATGCTTTAACAGCACTTTAGAATAATTTACAACATGCTTTGACAACACTGTCGACTTTTCAATGTTAACTTTTCGCGTTTACAATGTTAAGTTTTCTTGTTTAAGTCCATTTCTTTGGTACTGTACCACCTAGGACCACCAAACTTTCACAGCTTCATAACCAAGGGGTGCCCACCACATAAAACTATCCAACATGTGACCATTTATTTTACCTTCATCTATTATTTCTACGTAATTGACTTAGCCATTTTCAACGTTAACTTTTTAACGTACGTCTGGTTAAAGTTTTTTGGTTAAAAGTTTTTCGTTATACTATATCTCTGCAACTGCTTTGCCGATTACCTTGAAACTTCACATATCATCTTCCATATTTTCATTCTACCCCCCAACCGTGCGGCCCCTATGCCCAATGTCAAGGTCAAATTACTTTGAATTTTTTTGTTAAAGTTTTTTCGTGTACTATATCTCTGCAACTGCTTCACCCATTACCTTGATACTTCACATGGGACCGCCCCATGCAGGCACCGGGGCGGGATCAACAGATCCTGAGAATAGTGCTGCAGTAGCCATTGCTTGTCGTAAAAGGCGACTAAACTGGCTTAACGATTGGGTTCATACTTTCCGGAACCCACTATACCGGATTTGGCCCTCATGCACATTTTTGGCTTTCTTGTATGTGAGAGTTGAGTCGGGCTATGCCCCATATATAAAAGTAAGATTAGCGCTAATCCTATTACTTTTAGGGGATGGGATAAATGATGCTGGTGTGGCGAGGGCCTGGCACCAGATCAGGTTGTTCTAATTTCAGGACTGAATATATATTTTGATTGTAAATATTGAGTTCTGAAGTTGGGATTTACCCCCCTCGGACAGGTGGATACGGGACACGACCCCGTTGACCCGTCTGCGTGTAGGCTCCCTGAGGCTTGTACCTCTATGTCAGAAAAGCGGACGTTAAACCCCATTCACTCACTCACTCACTCACTCACTTCACATGGGTGTTTATCATTATTGTCGCGCCCACTTGCGGAAAGCGCGATATAGTCGGCATTTTGGCATACGTCTGTCCGTACGTCCGTGTGTCCGGTTAAAATTTTTGGTTAAAGTTTTTCCATCTACTATATATATTTTTTAGTGTCCATGCCTCGCCCCAAGGCACGACATGCAGGCCACGGCCATCTAGTCTACAAAAAGTGGGTATAATTATGTTATCCAAGTGTCTATGCTTGGAAGAAACCTGGCCTTCGTGGCTTTGCCTCGTTTCTTGTTGAGAAATAAGGCAAGATATAAAAGTAACAGCAGACAACAATTGTTGTGAGTAGTGGTCTAAGGGTTAACCCTTTTCACCCCTAAGTAACTGGATTGGATTTTGATATGTTAATTTTCCAACCAATCAGACTAGTCAATTTATGATCAGGGGGTGTTTTGTTCTCAAAAATTGGAACATTACTTGCAAAATGTGTAGATCCTGATGAGACGGCTCGTCACGAGCCGGCTCATCTGGATCTACACTTTTTGCCAATACCACTATACAGGCCTGTGGTGTTGAACGGGTTAAGCTGACAAACTCAACGCATCTGATAGCAAGGATGCCACGGAAGTAGTTTATTTCCAAGTTCGGTAACCTATTTATAAGACTGACCTGTTACCAGGCGGTGGAGGACGTGACAGCAGAGCCAGAGGTACAGCCAGGCGCGGAGGGAGTGCTGCTCGTGGAGTCGGAAAATGTCCTGAACGAGGCGTATGAATATAACAACGAGATCAAGGTAAGACAACACTGGAAATCCGTGAAGTATCTAGATCTCAGATCCGAGGGGACAATTTCAGTTTTTGCAATGCATCCCGTTTTAATGGAACACAAATACAGTTACACCACAGTTTGTTTATGGCCCACAAAAACAATCGGGGGAAAAAAATGATAAAAAAGTTGTCAAGAGAATTTTGGAAAATTGGATTTAGAAATTGTATACATTTCCCGGTCCGACAATTGGATCTGGTCCAGTTCTTTTACATCCCAAAGTTGTCAACACCGCTAGATGGTTGCCATTCTAATGCACCGAAAATAGAAAGCACGCATCTGATTGGTCAATTGTAATTACAGCCTATAAAATATGAAAAATCACCGCATATAAAATCTCAGTTTTGCCAGTCTGTCGCTGTGTGTTACAGCTTGACACATTTATATAATCATATGTGCTTTTGTTTACAATGACGACGAGGAATCCAAATTTTCGGCACATTTTCAGTTATCTATTCTGCCAACACTAAGCAGAAAAAGAGCATCAACCAATGAAAATGACGGGTGGTCCTTCAACAAATTCCCAAAAATAGTCAGTACCCCACCCACCCAAAATACATGTATTCAGAAGAATCTAGTGATCAAATGCAAACTCAATATGCCAGTACCAGCCTATAATTTTACGAGTTCTTCATATTCTTCCTTATTATCATCCATATATTCTTCCTTATTATCATCCATATTTTCATTCCATACCACACCCATGCGGCCTTCATGTCCAAGGTCAAATTACTATAGGAATGAATGGCCTTTTTGTGGAATTTATCGGGGTATAAACTTGGAAAAGTCGCGGGAATACTGGGCGAAGGCCGGAAGGCCTCGTCCAGTATTTCCGCGACTTTTCCAAGTTTACCGGTATATCCCCGATAAATTCAACAAAAAGGCCATTCATTCCTTATAATTCCAGCATTTGAAATAAATTCATCAAGAAAATGTGTTTATTTTCCGTTTTCGTAAGAATTATTTTAACTGCGCCTCACGTTTACGGAAAGTAGTTTGGCGTGGGAGTTTACTGGGATATAAATTTTGGACGGAGACTTGCTACGGACCAATCAAATGTGACTGAATTGTGTAAATATTTTTGTGCTGGAATTATAGATTTGTATTTATTTATTGGCCCAGGCGGCGGCCGGGGGTATAGGTGAGGCCCTGCTCACTTTCTCTGGTTCAATATGAAAAAAGGCAGTTCAATAAAAATACATAATTACTCCCTCAAAGTACACTTCACTAGGTAAATATACTTAGAAAGTTTGGTGAAATTGGCTACTGATACCGATATCCGAGTTACAGCGAATTGAAAACTGGCATTTCATTTGTCGAACGGTGTCTGTGTAAGGACGCAACATAAACAAGTCTGTGTTCTTTTCAAGTTATCCGGCTTGGCTCGGAAACAGTAATAATTCCTTGCCTTGCCTGATAAAGTTGATATCAAAAGACACCAGCCTGGTATTCTCATAAAGTTATATGTGGCTGTGACTGGGAAATGGGGCTTCTGTGAGTTATGACCAATGTCGCTCCTGATAAAATAGCACACTCCTGTAGCCTTATAATGATGTATAGTCATTGTTAGAAGCGTGACAGGTGTTTCCTTGATGGAATGGCGAACAGTGCAGATCCTGATCAGACTGTGTGGATGCACAGGCTGATCTGGCTCTACACTGGTCACAAATCCAAGCCCCATTTCTCCAATCACAGCCACATATAATAATGGATATTCTGGCATCTGAGATGCGATTGGATATGTCGAGTTTCTTCAATCTGCCACTGGGGGATGTTCTATGCCGATACGCCACATTTTCTTGTTTTTCAATGTTTTCAAGTTTCAAACCAGTTTCTTGTTGAAAGTGACACAGCAAAATTACAAAAGAAACCAGTGTCCATTGAAACTCATGTCATCTGTAAACAGGATATAATATGGGTAACCATATGTAGAATTGAACAAAGAACCTATAAATTACAGCAATCGAGCCAATTCCAACCCTTAAATATAAGCCAAATCAAATAAATTATATTACACCAAAAGACAGCTTACTAGTATTTCACAGCCGTATATTTCAGAGCTCCAGTTAAGGTGCGTAATTTGACCAACTTGGGGTGAAATTTTGTTAATTCTTCATCAAAAATGGCAAATTGGGAGTCCTTTAGAATCGTCTCATTGAGACGATTCTAAAGCACTCCCCACTTGCCATTTTTGATGGAGAAATAAAAAATTTACCTCCAAATTACGCACCTTAACTGGAGCTCTGATATTTGTTACAGGCGTTGATAGCGGAGACGGTGAAGACAATACGGGACATCATCTCCCTGAACCACCTGTACAGGTAACATCTTGTCACAATATTGACCAGCGGCCCGTTTCACTAAACTTCTTAGACTAAAATGTTCGTAAGTTCAAATTTAAGATCGTCTGTAAATGTCAATTTATGGATTTACATTTATTGAGCATAGGCTGCATATGCAGCCTATGCTCAATAAATGTAAATCCAATAATTGTTTGCAAGAAAACATTGTTAATGTGAAATTTACAGACTATCATAATTTTCCACTTACGAACATTTTAGTCGTACAAAGTTTAGTGAAACGGGCCCCAGGCATATAAACTTGGAAAATCAGGAGTAGCTTCACTAAAAAACTACAGCATTGACATTGGATATGGCAGAATTTGCCGGTTGGACATTATGTTGCTTAGTTTAAACTAAGCCAGCGGAATTCCGACTGGAGACCTGGTTTGGCCCTCACATACATCTTTGTCATTTTGTATGTGACAGTTGAATCTGGTTACGCCCCTTATTTGAGTATTACGAATATTCGTAATCCTATTTTAGGGGAAGGGGCCAAATGATATTGGTGTGGTATGGACCTGGCACCAGGTCAGGTTATTCTAATCTCAGGGCTGAATATATTTTTACTCGATGTAAATATTCAGTTCTGATTTTGGGATTTTCCCCCCAATGCAGCAGGCTGAAACGGGATCAAACCCGTTTGCCCGCCTTACATGACCATAACTGTTGATAGGCCATTACACACCAATAAACAAACAAATAAACTAAGCAACATGATGTCCAACCGGCAACTTTCGGCAATTCTAACTTCTTGGGTATCATCGCCATTAGAATTTGTCGGTTTTTTGCCACGTTTAATTGAGCAGCTTAATGTCAAACCGACAAACTCCGGCAATTCTAATATCTCGAAAGTAGTTCTAAGAGAAGTTACTCATGATTTTATTAAAGTTAGTAACCTATTTATACGACTGATCTAAATGCTATGAAATATTAGCATTGCATTCAAAGATAAATAGTTCATACATGTGATATGATAGATGTTTATATTCTACAAAATTGGTCACATTTATCGTCAGTAATCAATGATTGTATATACATATAGCTATATATAAATTATATTATACATGGGATACAGCAGATAATCTTTAGAATACATTATACTGGTTCCAAATTTAGTTTGTTTTTATCTTCTGTTCTGTTTACAGAGACCACCTGGCTCACACAATGGAGTCTGGACAGAGGGCCGTGCTTGACGACCCTGTCTATATCGCCGACCTTGGTAAGCTGACCACACCACACTGACCACACCTCACTGACCACACCACACAGACCACACCACAATAACCACACAACTGACTGCACCACACTGACCACGCCAGACTGACCACACCACACAGACCCCATCACACTGACTACACCACACAGACTACACCACACTAACCACACCACACTGACCACACCACTCTGACCACGCCACAGACAACACCACACTGACCGCAGCACATTGACCGCACCACAATGACCACACCACACTGACCGCACAACCGTTACCTCACCACAATGATTACACCACACTTACCGCACCACTGACCACACCACACTGCCCACACTGACCACACCACGCTGACCGCACCACACTGACCAAACCACACTGACCCCACCACACGGTTATCGCCCCTGATATCGGTGTGGAAATTTACGACTGATGTCAAACGTAATAATGCCAATCAATACATGGGGTAATGGTGAATATATGCCAGAAAATATCTCTGACAGATGATGTCTCTGATATAAAAATCATTTGTGCCTACTGAGTGGGCATGTACCTTTAACGGATATAGTAATTTCAGCCCTGAAACTGCGGCGTGAAAATTCTGGAAATCCTGACATAGAACACCATTGTATCAAGTTAAAGGATACATGTACTGAATTTACAACATTCCTAACATAATGACCCTTAACCTGTCTTAACCCTTTCAATCCTTTGGGCCAGAAAGCGAAGATGTACAAACACTACTGGTCCAGATGAGACGGCTCGTAATGAGCTGTCTTGTCACTGTCTGCAGCATTTGTCACTATCATTCACCTCTGAAAAAATCTTGTCATTAAAAAACAAATTTTGTCATTAATGGAATAGTCCAAAAATTAGTAAGAAAAAGCCATTGTAGTATATCTAGGATTGAAAGTGTTGAATGACTAATGTACTGAATTTACAACGTTCCCAACATATGAATTTACTCTTAACCCTTACTACGCTGAATTAAATTTTGTCGTCTGCTGGAAATGTTTTATTATACCCACTTTTTTTGTAAAAAAAAATGGGTATATTGTTTTCGTCACGGGTGTCCGTCCGTCCGTCCGTCCGTCCGTACGTCCGTCACGTTTCTTGTAACTCGAAAAACTTTTTCACCTTCATACCTACGCGCCTGATATTTGGTATGTAGCTTCGTTATCATGTGCAGATGCGCAAAGTGAATTCGGATTTTTCATCCGACCCTCCATCATGGATTATCTCCCCCTTTCGGACTCAGAATTTCCCATTTTTTCCTTGTAACTCGAAAAACTTTTTCACCTTCATACCTACGCGCCTCATATTTGCTATGTAGCTTCGTTATCATGTGCAGATGCGCAAAGTGAATTCGGATTTTTCATCCGACCCTCCATCATGGATTATCTCCCCCTTTCGGACTTAGCATTTGGGGAAAGTGGGTATATTGCGATGGCGCGCCATCGACTTTTTCTAGTTTTCAATATTTCTCGACAGAAACCTGTTTTGACAGCGCATGAGAATCGTCTCCATTGGAGATGATTCTCATGTGCTGTCAAAACCAGTTTTTTGCTAAGAATTAAGGCAAAAATTAATAACAGCAGACGACAATTTCTGTCTCCAGTGTAGGGAGGGTTAAACCAACATAAACCCCAGTTCTATCAATCTTCTATATCTGTGCATTGTAGGTGCGGCATTAACGACGGCCGAACCTTACCTAGCCCAGCAGGTGATTGAGGAAAGAAACGTAAGTCAGCCTCACTGGAGTGTTAGGTTGTGGCTAGGGGTTACAACACTTCCAATCCGGAGGTTGTGGGTTCAACAATATTTTTATACCCACATTTTGTAGAAAAATGGGTATATTATGTTCGTCTCGTGTGTCCCTATGAAAATTTACATTATAAGTTGTTTAATTTCGAAACTGTAATTGATGGTGCTTAATACTTGGTATAGATACTGGAAATGAATTTCAATTTTAAATCCAACCCTTGGCACATTGATTATCTTCCTTTTTAAACCTAATTTGTCTGTATGTCCGTCCTTCACGTTTCTTGTAAGAACTTTAAACCTTTTTACCGTAATAGCGAGGGACTTGCAACTTGGTGTGTGCCTTTCTTATGGTGTGTAGAGGCGCGCCTTCGACTGTGCTCTAGTTTAAAAGTATTTCCATGCCACTGATCTTTTGGATGAGGCTTTAAACCGAAGTCCCATCAATAAATGACCTTAGCTAATGCTGGGACGTTAAACGCATTCACTTTCTGTCGGATCAGACTTTAAAATGTTATCCCGTCTCTATGACTGGCTGTTGATGAGCCATTAAACTCATTCACTTTATTTTACAGATCCCGAAGCGTTTGCTGCTGTCTCTATCACTGCTGAAGAAGGAGTTTGCATTGAGTGAACTACAGCAGAAGATCGGCAAGGAGGTAATACAGCTACATTAACTCATTTTAACCCGTCAAATCAGTGCGTATATGCCGTGAAACACGGTGCCGCGAAACGTTTTTGAATCCTGTCAATACGACCTAATCACTGCGTATCAATATGTGCAGATGTCGTACTAGTCAATTCTCCGATTTTGAGGATGCGGCTGGGGTTATTTTTTTGTATTTTAAAGCTATTTGTAGGTGTTGACGGGATAAATAGAATAGTAGGTTAGTGCCGCTAATGGGAAAAATATCAGGCGCGGCACGGAAACGGGATAGGCGAGTCTCTACCGAGCCCATCCCGTTTCCGTGCCGCACCAGATATTTTCCTAAGCCTTGCCCGATACTATTTCCCATTCGCGGCACTAATCTACTATTCTCTATATAGGCCGTATACCATTACAGTAGTATGAAACTTGTTTTCCATTTTTTCCCCACTATTTTCTCTATTTCTGTTTGAAGTATATGTTGTTACAACTCGTACGAACGTCTCGACGGCCACATTTTCTTGTTTCAGGTTATTTCAGGGACTGGCTGGCCATTTCATCTTGTATTTTCATAATTGCTTGGAACCGTTTTATTTTTTAATGCTATGAAAGAGAAATAACCCGAACACGATAGTAAATAACACCAGAGCTCAGATAAGTTGTGTGTCTAAAGAGTACTATGCCCCCAGATTTCAAATTCAATACGTATTTTACTATTACAAATGTATTATAGATTTTTATGCCACTGGGTTTCGAAGAAACGGATGGCATATAGTGTTTGGACCGTCCGTCCGTCCGTCCGTCCGTCCGTCCGTCACACTTTTCGGTTAACCACTTTGTCACAGTTTCTCAAATATGCTGCAGGTGGCATCCGCGTTCGACAGACGCATTTCTTGTCTTCCTTATTATATAGGGAACAAATGATAAAAAAAAATAAAATATTTGAGCTGCAAAAAGTGTTTGCTTTTTGCAGCTCAACTATTAAAGTAAATTTTCATCTTTATTACAGTATTTTCACTACTCAATTTGAAATCAATGCATATTTCCACATTGCTGTGAGTATTTTGTACTCTCATTTTCAATAATCAATGCGTAATCTGCTAAAATAAGTGTGTAAAATACGCCAATACGCACCTTATCTAGAGCTCTGTAAAACAGTTCAAAACAATTATGCCAATACAAGGGTCAATGCCCTGGGACCCGTTTCACTAAACTTTGCACGACTAAGAAGTTTATAAGTGCAAAACTAAAATTGACCGCAACATTTGTATTACTAGGCAATTTTGGTAAATGTTTAGTGCAATTGTTCAGACTTTATGACATCTATATGTAGGTGGAAAAGGTAGCATCAATGAATCACATTAACTCTTTCAACCCTAAATAGCTGAATGGATTTTGATTTGTTACTTTTCCAACCAATCCGATTGTCACAAAATGAGTGGAGGGTCTAAAACGTGAAAATTACTTGCCAAAAGTGCAGATCCTGATGAGACGGCTTGTCATGAGCCGCGCTCATCTGGATCTACACTGTTTACTAACACCTTGTTAGTGTTGAAAGATCTTGCTTGTGTTGAAAGGGTTAATGTTTGAAGTCAATTAATAGAAATATTTGTACGAACATTTTTATCACAATATACAGGGTTCCCACTGGTCCTTAAATTCCTGGAAAGTCATGGAATTTGTAAAAATGGATTCCAGGCCTGGAAAGTCGTTGAATTTGCCTCTTTTTCTGAAAAGGTCATTGAAAGTCATGGAATTTGGATTCCAGTCCAATTATTGGTGTTGTTGAGGAAAGTTCAGTGCAATTTCTTGTTTTCGAGCCAACCTATTTGGTGTGGTAAGGGCACCTGACACCAAATCAGGATTTTGTAAATTCAGAACTGAATTACTACTTCTCTCCCCATCACAGGCTCGAAATGCCTTAAGTTATGAGTTGGTAAGCCGTAAAACACCATTTCATAAGCATCATCCACGCAAATATGGGTCCTTGAACTTCGAAAACTGGGAAAATAAAAAAAACTTTAAAAACAATTCGAAAATTATCATTTTTTATCGCCAATTGCGAAAGTGGCCCCTGCAAAAGAGTGTGAACCCTGAATATTTGTCGTGATCGCCAGGTGGAGAACAAGGTGAAGAAGCAGCACCGAGAGTACATGCTGCGGGAACAGCTGAAGATCATCAAGAAGGAACTCGGCATCGAGAAGGACGACAAGGACGCCATCGAGGAGAAGTTTCTCGATAAAATCAAGGTACGATAATCGGATTGTGTGACTGGAGGACTGGAGATACGTCACCCCATGTCCCTGTATACATACAATACTTGTCATGGTCCTCACATACTGAAGGACGACAAGGACGCCATCGAGGAGAAGTTCCGAGGTGACTGTAGTGTTTGTAGCAACTTTTTCTTATCCGCGGCCCACTGAGCCAGTGAAACTTCTGGCCCAAATTTTATTTTACAGGCCCAAAATTAACCCTTACACCGCTGTCTTAATATTTTGTCGTCTAGTGTTTATTTTCTAGTTTCCATTTTTATCATCAAAAACATGCTTTGACAACACTTTAGAATAATTGACAATATGCTTTGACAGCACTTTAGAATCATTTCCATTCAAACCATGTTTTTATTGAGAAATAAGGCAAAATATAAAGCAACAGCAGACGACAATTGTTGTGTGTAGCGGTCTAAGGGTTAATGCTATTCAGTATTCATTCCATAGTTGTTAAACATATAGAAAACTGTAAATTATCAAAAATGCAGCTGTCAATAAACTTTTATTGGTCCAAATCAAGTTTTTATGGCCTGAAACATAGTCATATAGAACCAGTGGTTTCTTGTAAAGACCGGTAACTGGAGAAATGTCATTTCACGAAACCTGCCCAAATTTTATGGCCATATAAACATTGCAAAAGCAATATTTTTTTCAATATTAAATGTTGAAATGAGCATTCTTTTTATGTCGTGAAATTTGGTCAAATATTGATTTTATTACGAAAAATTGATTTGTCTGGGAATTTAACATGTTGGGATAAGTAAAAAAACAAAAAAAATTGAAAAGTGACTCCGACATTGATAGCTTAGAAATGATCTAAGAAAACAATAGTTAAATATTGAAAATCTGTCTACTATTTTTGAAATTTGAAAAATGTCCCCATTGTTTTTATTCGCCCATTTTTTCGTATTCTGTATTCATCTTGTACGGGCGGTGGGTGGCAGGCGGGCAGGCAGGCACAGCTTGTCCACGCAATAAATAGAGCTCTACTTGACGGATTGTAACCAAATTTGGTATACATGTTTGTCACAGCAAGACAAAGAAGTCTATTGATTTTCAAAATTTCCGATGACTCATCTCCCCTTGGCGGCCATTTTTATTTTTCTCACTCTGTATCCTTGTCCACGCAATAACTCAAGTTTTACTTCACCGCTCGTAACCAAATTCGGTATACATGTTTATCACGGCAAGACAAAGAAGCCTATTGATTTTCAAAATTTCTGATGACTTATCTCCCCTTGGCGGCCATTTTTATCTTTCACACTCTGTATCCTTGTCCACGCAATAACTCAAGTTCTACTTCACCGATCGTAACCAAATTTGGTATACATGTTTTATCATGGCAAGACAATGACTTATCTCGCCTTGGCGGCTATTGTTAATTTTCTGACTCTGTATTCTTGTCCACTCAATAACTCAAGTTCTACGGATTTTGACCAAATTCAATATACATGTTTATCACGGCAAGAACCCGATTAATTTTCACTGAGTTATCTCCCCTTGTTAACTGGCCTTGCCTCGACGGCAATACCAAAATCAGAACAGGATATTTACATCAAAATAAATATATATTCAGCCTTGAAATTAGAATAACCTGACCTGGTGCCAGGTCCATACCACTCCAAAGTCATTTGGCCCCTTCCCCTAAAATTAATACTGGTAGGATTACTCTTATATGGGGTATAACCAGATTCAACTCTCAAAGACACGAAAACCAATGACGTACACGAGGGTTAAACCAGGTCTCCGGTCGGAATTCTGGTAAGGATGAATCCTGATTGTTAAATTACCCATCGCTTGCTCCCAACCAACCACCACACCTACAGGCCATAAAGCCAACTTGCACAAACACTGTAGATCCAGATGAGGCGGCTCGTAACGAGCCACCTCATCCGGATCTGCAGCATTTGTCGATATTAGTCAAATCTGAAAAAAATCTACATTTCTCATTAATGGGATATTCCAAACAATAACATGGAAAATCCCATGTTGGATATTTAGGGGTGAAAGGGTTAAGCAATAATCAAGTCTAACCATTGCAGGACCTCGTGGTGCCGGATCACGTGATGTTGGTGATCAACGAGGAGCTCGCCAAACTCTCCACCCTCGACAACCATTCCTCCGAATTCAAGTAAGTCGTCTCTCTACCCTCGACAACCATTCCTCCGAATTCAAGTAAGTCAACTCTCCACCCTCGTCAACCATTCCTCCAAATTCAAGTAAGTCAACTCTCCACCCTCGACAACCATTCCTCCGAATTCAAGTAAGTCAACTCTCCACCCTCGACAAAGTAAGTCAACTCTCCACCCTCGTCAACCATTCCTCCAAATTCAAGTAAGTCAACTCTCCACCCTCGATAACCATTCCTCCGAATTCAAGTAAGTCAACTCTCCACCCTCGACAACCATTCCTCCGAATTCAAGTAAGTCAACTCTCCACCCTCGTCAACCATTCCTCCAAATTCAAGTAAGTCAACTCTCCACCCTCGACAACCATTCCTCCAAATTCAAGTAAGTCAACTCTCCACCCTCGACAACCATTCCTCCGAATTCAAGTAAGTCAACTCTCCACCCTCGACAACCATTCCTCCGAATTCAAGTAAGTGAACTCCACCCTCGACAACCATTCCTCCGAATTCAAGTAAGTCAACTCTCCACTCTCGACAACCATTCCTCCGAATTCAAGTAAGTCAACTCCACCCTCGACAACCATTCCTCCGAATTCAAGTAATTCAACTCTCCAATCTCGACAACCATTCCTCCGAATTCAAGTAAGTCAACTCTACCCTCGACAACCATTCCTCTGAATTCAAGTAAGTCAAACCACTTCCACTTAACAACTCTCCACTGTTAACAACCATTTCTCCGAATTCAAGCTGTTGCTGTTTACCCTTTCGCTAATCTTCCGCTAGCTATGGTCATGTCTGTGCTTCTTAGTCTCAGGATACAATACACCAAGTGCTTAAACACATGCGCATGCGTGACAAAGAATCTCAAAAAGGCATGTATCAGTTGCCCTCTGCCAGTAACACTGATGTCCTCGATATTCCCGAAGTGCACACTCTCAAGGTGATATACCCAATGATGATGTCAAACCTCTACAACCCTCCACCCTTGACAACCATTCCTCCGAATTCAAGTAAGTCAACCCTCGACAACCATTCCTCCGAATTCAAGTTAGTCAAACCTCTTACAACTATACACCCTTGATAACCATTCCTCCGAATTCAAGTAAGTCAAACCGCACAGCTCGGCCTCAACCAATGAAACTTCCGGATTGTGAACATGGATCCAGGATACCGGTATAATATATTGTGACTTCATTGCTAAAATTGCAATGCAGACACATATCATGTATTATGTCTCCCCCATATATGGGGAGACATTGTTTTTCGCATGCTTGTCCGACCGTCCCATCTGTACGTCACAAAATTTGTGTCGCACCTTTCTCCAAATGTATTTGGGGTTAAGAGTCGCAAAAATTTATAGGAATAGTTTTCATCATGTGTAGTTGTGCTCCTGGGGGCCGTTTCACTAAACTTCCTGCGACTAAAATGTTCGTAAGTGCAAAATTATGATAGTTTGTAAATTTCACATTAACCTTGTTTTTGTGTAAACAATTATTGAATTTACATTTATTGAACATATGCAGCCTATGTTCAATAAATGTAGATCCATCAAATACAATTTCCACTTAAATTTGCACTTACGAACATTTTAGTCTTACGAAGTTTAGTGAAACAGCGCCCTGGGGTTTTAGATGCGGATTTATCCAGTATTCAGAATTATGGTCCTTGACTTAGTGAAACCTGACGATTTTCAACTTGTGTCGTACATAACTGAAAAACTATTTGAGCTACAGTCATGAAACCGTATAGGAATGTTTATCATCATGTGAAGTTATGCACCTGGGGTTTTACATGCGGATTCATCCAGTATTCACAGAGTTATGGTCCTTGACTTAGTGAAAGGTGGCGATTTTTAACTCGTGTCGCACATAACTGAAAAACTATTTGAGCTACAGTCATGAAACCTTAATGAAATGGGGCTTGTGGGTTTTGCGACCAGTGTAGATCCAGATCAGCCTGTGCATCCGCACAGTCTGATCAGGATCTGCACTGCTTGCCATCAATGAAACTCCCGGCATGCTTCTAGCAAGTAAAATAGATCATTATCAGACTACAGGAGTGTTCTATTTAATCAGAAGCTACACTGGTCACAAATCCCATAAGCCCCATTTCTCCAGTCACAGCCACATATAGCCTTGTTGCATGGACTGCCATCAATCAGTGTAGCTCCTGATTAAATAGTACACTCCTGTAGTCTGATAATGATCTATTTTACTCACAAGCCCCATTTCTCCAGTCACAGATACATATAGCCTTGTTGAACGGACTATGCCATCAATCAGTCTGCCCTGCTATCACCCTGTCCTCGTGTGTCCTCCAGTGTGACGCGGAACTACCTTGACTGGCTGACCAACCTGCCGTGGGGGAAGTTCAGTCAAGAAAACCTTGACCTTGAACACGCACGCCTGATCCTGGACGAGGACCACTACGGCATGAAGGATGTCAAGGACAGGATTCTGGTATATAGAAATAGAGGATCTTACATGAGTGATGATTTAATATGATATTTATTATTGTTGACCGATTTCATAAGAATCGAGACTGTGTCGAAATTAGTCATCACACATGTTAGATTCTATTAATTGCATGAAGCACATTCATTGTCATACCTTGAAGCTGTACTGGTCACCAAACGCGTTTTCTGTAACGAGCTAATTTGCATATTTATTACACTTGTGTAATATGACACTGCGAGCGCCCATTTTATGCAATAAATATCTCATACATTTCCAACGCCAAATGATTTATCATTTAGGGCAATTCCCGAATTGTATGGGGTGAGTGGTAGGCACCTGAATGTTTTATTTATGGGTGGTGGGTTGAAAAAATGCTGCCCCCCATGCATTCAGTTAATTCGTGAATTTTTCTTACACAATTCCAACCTTTGATCAGCATTTCCTTTGGTCGCGTGTGGCCACATACAGGCACATCGCAAGAGTTCATACATTAATAAACTTTTGAAAAAAAATTGTTCTAAATTTCTAATACGAATAATGCAATATTGTGAAGAATTACTTACATTTCGGCCTTGCGGTCTTCAAGCAGTAAAGTTTAAAATGTATATACAGTGAAATCGCGATGGCTCGAAATGCAATGGCTCGTAATGTCAGGCTCGCTCGAAATAGCATCGCGGTCCCGATAAGTTTCCCTATATCGATGGTCTAGTAACTAAAGCATAGCAGTTACGACCTTATGTTACTAGACCATCGATATGTTTAATGTAATTTACATGCGATGGCTCAAAATTCAACTCCTTGAAAAATGCGATCCCTCGGACTCGTTTCTCGCCATTTTGCTATACGATGACTCGAAAGTCATGTCGAAGTTTGTGTTTGGCTAATTTTCACACCTCCGCATCCGACTTATTACGATCAAAGGCCGAGCCATGCTCTACCTGTCTATGAAATGTTGTTTCTTTTCAAGTCCAGTTAATTGCCTAAAGTGGTGCAATTTGATTGTTAACGTTGGTTGCGATCAACGATATACAGCGATTTCTTAAATATTCTGGGCTTCGGCCACTCGGCGCATTTAATAAAGTCTGTCGTAAAACATTGGTCGTTTTATCGTGGTAACTCATGGGTTATACTCGAGTAACCCGAGTATCACAGGAACAACCAGAGTCGTTGCTCGGGTTCAAGTCGTGTTGAAACCCTAGTAACCCATGTTCTAGTGGTCCTCGTGTTATTCTACCCGGGAGTTACAGCGAAAAACTCCCATTAATAATACCACACTTCCTAGTTAGGCAGAGATGACTGGTCGTAACAATTAGGATTTCCGATCAGTGCAGCATGAAATCGGCCTGAACATTCAGTTCAGGACCTGAAATGTTTGTCCTCGACAGCTATTCATGATGAATAATATAGTGAAATAGTAAACCCATATCAAGTTTCAGGAGTCTGCAAGTTGATGAGCGTTTACACTGGCCACAAATTTAGTGACTGATTCCCGATTTTTTTATGTGCGCTGTATAACAACATTGTTTGAGCTGGGCCCATACACTACTGTTTCGAGTGACGTCCCAACCACCTGCGACATTAATTATGTGTGCCACTATTTATAGTAAATACTGGAGCTTTTCTTCTTTGATAATAATTGAAATAAAGACAGTTTTGTAAATACATTTAAATACAGTTTATTTAATTTCACATGCTAACTTTAGTCTGCGAATAAATACTATTATCATCTAAAACATGGATACACTCTATTATGCTTCGTTATTTCCTAAATCCGACGGGTCCAGCAGGGATTCCGCTGGGGAAAATAAAAAAATCTTTCAATAATTTGTAATTTTTTATCGCCAATTGTTTATTTTTATCGCCAATTGCGAAAATGGCGATCGCCAACGGAATCCCTGGTACAGTAGTCGACAAATATACAAAAATCGCAAGATGCGATGGCTCGAAAGAAGCGATCATTCGAGAAAAAAAAATACAGGCCCGTGGCATTTCGAGCCATCGCGATTTCACTGTACCAATAAATTATTTTGCATTTCTAATGCATTTCAAAACAGATGTACATGTGTAACCTGTTCAACCATGTATCAGGTCAGCGTGTAAGTGCACACACAAACGAACACGACAGCTTGGTTCCAACCTGTCGTGTTCGTTCGTGTGTGCACTTACACGCTGACCCCACCTGTCGTAATGTGGCTGTGACTGGAGAAATGGGACTTATGGGATTTGTGGCAAGTTTAGCTCCTGTAGCAGATTACACCAACATTGCAAAGTATACTTTGTGGGAGAAATTTTCAATTTAAGGATACATTTAATAATTTTTATTATACTGAATTTATTACATTATCACAGCCAAAATGAAATAGTGAATTTTTGGGAAAATAAATGATTACTCCCTCAAAGTATACTTAGCTAGATAAGTATGCTTTGCAATTTTGGTGAAATCGGCTACTGATCAAATAGCACACTCCTGGGGTCCGTTTTACTAAACTTCCTACGTCTAAAATGTTCGTAAGTACAAAATTATGATAAATTTCACATTAACAATGATTTCTTGTAAACAATTATTGGATTTGCATTTATTGAGCATAGGCTGCATATGCAGCCTATGCTCAATAAATGTAAATCCATCAATTGAAATGTACAGACTATTCTAAATATGTTCTTACGAACATTTTAGTCGTACAAAGTTTAGTGAAACGGGCCCCTGTAGCCTGATAATGATCATATATCTTCTTACATCTTACCAAATGTTTAGGGGTGTTTACGGTACTGCTGTCTTGTGTCGGTCTGTCTAACTATGTGTTAATGAACACTTGGGATGTTGGACGCTGTGTGGACGCTTAACATAGAAAAGATATGGTCTGGCCTAATGGACAATTGTGTGCAACATCATGTTGCACAATGATGTTGCACACAATTGTCCATTAGGCCAGACCATATCTTTTCTATGTTAAGCGTCCACACAGTTGACCAAAGCCTACCTACGTATCCGGTAAAAACAAAGGCTTGAAAAAAACTAAGGTAAATTTATGTTAAAAACTGTCTCGGACAATTTAAATTTCAGCCAGCAAACTTTAGAAAAAAGAAGAAAATACTCTTATTATTATGGACATTCATGAACGGATTTAATACGGATTTAATGAGATTTAAAGTCCCCAATCAGTTTTCATATTACTTCACCAGTAAATAGTGTAAAAGAGCATACACATTGTGTTTGTTTCTTCACTGAACCACTTTCAAAACATACCCACTTCACTGAACCACTTTCAAAACATACCCACTTCACTGAACCACTTTCAAAACATACCCACTTCACTGAACCACTTTCAAAACATACCCACTTCACTGAACCACTTTCAAAACATACCCACTTCACTGAACCACTTTCAAAACATACCCACTTCACTGAACCACTTTCAAAACATACCCACTTCACTGAACCACTTTCAAAACATACCCACTTCACTGAACCACTTTCAAAACATACCCACACGCGGACGCTTAACAGAGAAAACACTTGCTATGGCCTTAGTGGTGTCCATCAGAAACTGACATAAACTGACGTACATGTATACCATGCAACTTTAATTTTTTACCATCCTGCATACCTGCATTCCTTACGTAGTTTTGTTCACCTTGTTCATTTATTGCACACTGAAGCAGACACTAACAAGCGTAATATGTCTTGATCTGTCGCCTATTTCACCAAAATTGCAAAGCATACTTATCTAGCAAAGTATAGTTTGAGGGAGTAATCGTTAATTTTTCCAAAAATGCATTATTTCATATAGAACTAACGACTGCATATATTTGATGATTAAAAGTATGCAGAAATATTATATTGAATTTATAACATTATCACAGCCAAAATTAAATGGCTGTGATAATGTAATAAATTCAGTATAATAAAATAAAAATTAATAAATTTATCCTTAAATTGAACATTTCTCCCTCAAAGTGTACTTAGCAGATAAGACAACTTTGCAATTTTGGTGAAATCTGCTACAGGCATATTCTGTGATGTGAATACTGTGTTCAATTATTTAAAAGAAATATTTTTGTCATAGTGGCAGTATAACTAGCAACACTCATGTTTGCTATTCACAGGAATTCATCGCGGTGTCCCAGTTGAAAGGTTCCACCCAGGGCAAGATTCTGTGTTTCCACGGGCCGCCCGGTGTGGGCAAGACGAGCATTGCCAAGTCCATCGCCCGCGCCCTCGGCCGCCAGGTAAGTTGGCAGAGGACTGTTTCACTAAACTTTGTACAACTAAAATGTTTGTAAGTGCAAAATTAGGATCGCCTGTAAATTTCACATTAACAATGTTTTCTTGTAAACAATTATTGGATTTACATATGCAACCTATGCTCAATACATGTAAATCCATCAATTGAAATTTCCACACGACCCTAAATTTGCACTTACGAACATTTTAGTCGTACAAAGTTTAGTGAAACGGTCCCCAGATCCGGTAAAGATGCGAGCTTGTCTTTCCTGCTCACTTTGTCCAGAACACCAATCAAACAATCAATAATTTTCGCCAACCTCGTGTTTGCTCGTGTAAAAGTGAAAACACAAATTAACCCTTTTTGTCTTTAACTATTCGCCATAGACTTCTGTGTTAATTTTCGGACTGTTTGGATGTTTCTGAGTTGGTAGGCAGGTAAGAGGGAAGGCTAAGGAATTGTGGCTACAAAATCACTTTCTCCAACCTTTGTGTTGGCTAATGTACAAGTGAAAATGCCAATTAACACAACTATTTACATGTATGTTAATTGTCGGACTTTTCCATTTTCAAAAAAGAATTTTCCATTATATTCAATATTAATAATTGCCCAAAAGTTTTGCAACCACAATGACAGTTTTTAATCCAACCTGTTATTAATAATATATTGTGCTCTCCTCATTTTCATATATCTCTTATTTGTTAACAGAAACATGTCTTATACTATGAATTAATAGTATTAGTTGTGTATCCAGTCAAATACTTCTACATATCAGCATGACTGCCTGATGCATTCTAACATGGGTCTGACTATAGCTGCTGAACACATAACTATAACCTGTCAGATAGAAACCTGCCCTATTGTTGCAGTATTTCCAGTTCTGTGTGGGAGGAATGGGTAAGTGTTGTGTTACACTGGTGATCGATTTGAGATGAGCCATGTGGTTTTGTATATGGTATATATGCAGCTATAACCTAATAGAAACCTACAGGAAACCCACCCTATCGTTGCAGTATTTCCGGTTCAGCGTGGGAGGAATGACGGACGTGGCAGAGATCAAAGGTCACCGGCGCACGTATGTGGGGGCCATGCCTGGCAAGATCATCCAGTGTCTGAAGAAAACAAAGACAGAGAATCCTGTCGTGCTGATTGACGAGGTGGACAAGATGGGTAAGGATGCTGTTGCTATAAGGATCAATATGATAAGTATCAATGTTCATGCCAGCCAAGATCATACAGTGTCGGTAGAAACAAAAATTGGAGTTTCCCGTTGTGTTGATTGATGAGGTGGACAAGATGGGTATGGATGTGGTTGCTATAAGGATCAGTATGTGGCCAGCCATCACAAATCTGGGCCTGTGTTTATGAAAAAATGTACTCTGTTGTCGAGTCGAAATCGAAATCAGGAAATTTGTCGAGGCTGAGCCTGTTCTTGTTAATGATGAGGCATAATGCCAGATATCCAGTTAACCCATAGACCGCTACTCACAACAATTGTCGTCCAATGTTGCTTTTATATCTTTTCTTCTTTCTCAATAATATTTCTCATGGATTAACAGCACTTCAGCATGTTGTAAATTATTCTAAAGTGCTGTCAAAGTATGTTTTTGATGATAAAAATCGAAAATAGAAAATAAACAACAGACAACAACAAAATTAAGATAGCGGTCTAAGGGTTAACCCTTTCACCACTAAGTAACTTGTGTGGACTCTTCCACATAGACTTTAACTATTCTATTGATCAGAAAAGGTGTGATTATATGCACAAACAGTGCAGATCCTGATGAGACGATTCGTTTCCAGCCGGATCAGCCGGATCTATACTGTTTGCAAACATTGTGAAAGCGGTCTGTAGTGTTGAAACTGTTATGGGTTGCCAGCGAGACACTTATTTTTGATGATGAATTTTGACCCTAGTTTGACCTCAATGTGAAGGTTACCAGCGAGACACTTATTTTTATACGACCGTTTTAAAAAAAAAAACGGTACGTATTATGTTTTACCGCGGGATGCGCGGGCGGGCGGCGGACAGAAAACTGCATAGTTTGCGAACTGCATAGTTTGCGTACACAACTCCTCTGAAACCGTTCAGGGCTTTTCCAGAAAAATTTCCCTCCCTCGGGGGGGGGGGGGGGGGGGGGGGCTGGCTTTTCTTTTAGGGGTATCACCACCGGAATTTACATAAAATGATACGTCATTTAAAATATCAATATGTAGGGGTATTTTCTTTTTATCCTTTCTGGTGGTGGGGGGTTAAGTTCCCCTATGATGTTGGTGGGTGGTTATTTTCTATAAGTATTAAAGTGGGTGTCGGTGTATCAATTTAAAAGTGTCCGTAAAAAAACACCGACATTGAATGTTCACTGGTCAACGTTTAGCGAAAGTTATTAAGAGTTGTCGTTCTTGCAATCCAGCGCGTTCGGCCTAGTTCGATTGGCTGTCAGACATCTCGACCCCAAGACATTTCGTACACGAGTGTTCGTCAGTCTCCGCGTAAACAAGTTTGCGTTGTTTACGCGGAACCGACGAACATGAGTGTATTATTTCACGCTATTCAATCCTGAACGATTAATTATCCTATTTATTACATTTCTACTACTTAATTTCCTTATTTTTAATAATATTTGTGTTTTATTGAAGAAACTATGTGCGTATGAATGTTTATGGGCGTGTCTTATTTACTACGTGTTGACGTCACTCATTCGTAACAATTTTGGATTCATAAAAAAATGGCGCCTTTCTGTCTAATGGACTTCTGTGGATTTTAATATTTATGGCATACACGTATAGGGTAAGTACCAAGTCAATGGTATTACATGTACGATACTACTACTACCTGAATACACGACTGTCTGGCCCATCTTCGACAGGCATATTTTGTGACTTACAGCACTCTTGTTGATGATGCATTTTGACCTTAGTTTGATCTCCATTGTAAAGGTTAACAGGGAACCAATTTGATCTTTATCTGAAGACTACCAGGGTAGTTGTTTCTGTTGATGCCGTTGATCTTTGTCTAACCTCCAGGTCAGGGTTACCAAGGAAAGGCTTAATTATTATTAATAATGTTTTTGACCTTCAGGTAAGGGTTACCGGGGCGATGATTATTACTAAAGATACATTTTGACCTTTGTCTGACCTCCAGGTAAGGGTTACCAGGGCGACCCGGCGTCGGCCCTCCTGGAGCTGCTGGATCCGGAGCAGAACGCGTACTTCCTTGACCACTACCTGGATGTGACGGTGGACCTGTCACATGTGCTCTTCATCTGCACGGGCAACGTGACAGACACCATCCCCGAACCCCTGAAGGACCGCATGGAGATGATTGAGGTGTCTGGCTACGTCGCCGAGGAGAAACTCGCCATCGCCGAGGTAACGCCGCCACTCGAGATATAGACACTGACCGCCAAGTGTTGATTAACTTCGCATCATAGATCTCAAAAAGAACAGTTCAGGCCATTGCAGATTTGCAAATTTATTTGTTAGTTAAACGGCGAAAGCATGTTTGCAAATGCTGTCATTGGTAGATAGAGGATCGAACCTGGTCGCATTGATGATGTAATATATCGAGACTGTGAGCCTAAGCTGACGGCCCTGTGATGATGCTAACACAGGGCTCCAGATAAGCTGTGTAATTTGCTTAAATACCAAATTAAAATTGCCAAAAACCCAGTTGAAATCAGAAGTAGCGAGTATCAAAAAGCAATACAAATTTTGTGGTACCTTTATCATGCTGCAGAAAACAATAAACAGACCACAACTATAGCATATCTTTCTTATTTTCCATGAAAACACATCTTGGTATGTAGTGACAATACTCAATTACTAATTCCTTATCTGGAGCTCTGCTAACAAGATGCAAGTAAGCAAGATCCAGCACTTAGTAATATCGTGACATCATAGACATCATGGGTTCAGGTTAAGGTTTGGACGATGTTGATAACAGACATGACAGATGAGAATCTTGTTTATTCATTAACGCTTGCGCTAACATGACGACCATGTAACCCAGTTACACGTCTATATTTGACAAATTGCAATTAACCCTTACACCACTATCTTAATTTTTTGTCGTCTGCTGTTTATTTTCTATTTTCCATTTTTATCATCAAAAACATGCTTTGACAGCACTTTAGAATAATTTACAACATGCTTCGACAGAACTTCATTGGAAATGATTCTGAAGTGCTGTCAAAACATATTTTTATTGAGAAATAAGGCAAGAATTAAAAGCAACAGCATACAACAATTGTTGTGTGTAGCTGTCTAAGGGTTAAGCAATCCAATTTATTTCCCATACCAACATGATTTCAGCGGTACCTGGTTCCTCAGGCCCAGACCAACTCGGGGATCAGCCAGGAGACGGTACAAATCACAGAGGACGTGCTGCAGGAGCTCATCAAGAGTTACTGCCGTGAGAGTGGAGTCCGTAACCTACAGAAGCAGGTGGAAAAGGTATCCGCAGTAGACAAGTCTCATACGTTGGTTACAAACTGGGATAACGTAAAACCAACAAACTGCGCCCCGTGTTCTAAGGATGCCCAATACCCAGGAGGCCATTTCATTAAACATTGTACGACTAAAATGTCGTAAGTGCAAAATTATGATAGTCTGTAAATTTCACATTAACAATGTTTTTTTGTAAACAATTAATGGATTTACATTTATTGCATAATTATGCTGCATAATTATGCAGCCTGTGATCAATAAATGTAAATCCATCAATTGAAATTTCCAGACGATCATAAATTTGCACTTACGAACATTTTACTTGTACAAAGTTTAATGAAACGGCCCCTGATCCAGTGAGTGTATGAGGTTTGAGCTTCCTCTGTGAATGATATGGTCAGGTTGTGCGTGGCCCGCTAGGCAAAATAATGATAGCAATTGACTACCTGCCAGATTCGTGGCATATAGAGTAAGAATTGTTAAGTATTTTTTTGTATCAGCCATCAACAAGAATTTGACCGACCGTGTAGACCCTGATCAATCTTCACAAATATACGGGTACTTATCTGCACCTGTTGCAGAATTGAACTCTCTCTCTCATTTGCCTGTTTTGATCTGTCTAATCACAAATGGATGTTTCAGATCAGATTTTCTGCCATACATCATTTACAATTCATGTCGGATATTCTGAGATCCCTTTTGTAAATGGTGTCGGAAGTTGACAAACATTTCAGTGCACACACGGAATTGAATTCCGTGTGTGCTCTGAAATGTTTGTCAACTTACTACACTATCTACAGGCAATATCACATATTTTCGGAATCACTATCAGCGAAACACAGAGATGTAATGAAGCAGAAAAGCCCATATATACACCATGACGGCCACATATAACGTCCGTGTGTATCGTAGGTGTTCAGGAAGGCGGCGTTGAAGCTGGTCACGGAGGAACAGAAAGAGATCAACATTGCCCTGGACACGTTCGAGGAATATGTCGGCAAGCCCAAGTTCACCTCGGAGAGAATGTATCCAGTGACCCCACCTGGGGTTGTGGCTGGACTGGCATGGACGGCAATGGGTGGGTGTTTGATTAATAATTAATACTATCATATCACAGAAAATTTGGGGGGAAAAAAAAAAAAATCTTATTTCTCATTTAAAGTATATGTTGTGACCACTCATTTGAGCCGTCTCAACAAGACGTACTCCCCAGCCTAAAATGATTTTGGCTAAACTCCATTAAAGAAATAAGACTATCAATTTAATGCATTTGAAAAGGGATTTGTTTAACCTCTGACAGTACAAACAATATAAGTTATAGAAGAAACTGTGGGTGGTTGGTCGGGTGAACGTGACGGCGTAAATTAACTGTGGGGTTCCTCCTTATAGGAATCACGATTTGCCTGGTTTGGCCCTCAGGTACGTTATCTTTGGCTCTTTTGTTACCTGGGAGTTGAATTGGGTTATTGCCCATTATAAAAGTTGTAAGATTATTACTGATCCTACTGCTTTTGGGATGGGGCCAAGTGATTCTGGTGTGGCGAGGACCTGGCATCAGATCAGGATTATTCTGATTTCCGGGCTTAATATATATATTTTTTTATTGTAAATGTTCAGTTCTGACTGGGATTTCCCACCCCCACCCCAATTTGTACATGTACTTGAACATGTACATGTACTTATACAGGTTAAATGTTGGATTTAGTACTAAACCCATTGACCCGGCCTTAAATGACCTTAGCTGCTGATAGGCCTTTAAACCCCAACAAACAAACATATAGAAGAAACTACCGTATTCTTGCGATTATAGGTCGCAAGAGTGCATAAGAAGCACCCCTATTTCCAGTCCAAAATCTGGGGGAAAATGTCTACATGAGATTATAAGACGCACCCAATTTTCCTAACAAAATGAAACAAAAAAATTAAAAAAACTCGCCAAGTTGTTGTTATTTATTCCCCCACACTGTTTTTTGTACCTTGGACGTTTTTTGTCTGTATTTTCCCGATCATAGTTTGCTATGTCCGTAATTTGCCGACTCTATGTCCGTGATTCCCCGGTCCGTATTATACCGTTTTCTAGTATCTTCAATTACACTGTGAACTCGGTAGTACACTCTTCACTATAACACGTGCTCGGTTAGTACACGGTTGTGCATTGGCTCCCGATTTGTTTGCCTATTTGTATATCAAAATCGTGTTAAATGTGTAACAGACTATTGTCATAAATCGTGTTATATTTGCGATCATATTGCTGCCGCAATTGGTATTATATTGTTAATTATTGATTGCGGTATGTATTATCTCTTTTCAACACCATTTACGGAAACTATTTTCAAAATCAATATCGGCGAAATATGGCGACAGATCTGCGTATAATCCAGAGTGTTTTTTTAACTCGTTCCTTTCTGAATACACATTTACGGATATGAAATTTATTAAATATTTTATTTTTGTTATTTCTCACAAAGTATATGTTGTGACCACTCATTTGAACCGTCTCGACGAAACGGTTTAAATGGTGGTCGCGGCATATACTTCTGAGTGCATAGAAGGAAAATATTTAGGATTTTATCCTCAGCATGAAATGGGTTACTGATGCAAGGATGAAAGCCGCACGTTCGCCACATCTGCGGCACACATCAAAAAGCGTGTTGACCAATCAGTGCAATTTCAAAACATAGCCTAAAGGTCACACAGTTTACAGCCTCGTGCTGAATGATGACATAAGATAAGCGCCTGTTGGTTGACACGGTTGGGTGTTATCAATTTTTTCCACAAAGCAACACACAACTTTCGCCTACAGTATGTACTATTTCAAAATCAGTTGTATCTTCCGTAAATGACGCTGAAAGCAGCCGATACTTATGACGAATTTGCATTGTCCGCTGACGTAATTATAATATTTTTAATTAGAGATTGGTGAACATTGTAAACCATGTGCAGACTATGCGAATCCACCGTCTGGTCTGGCCGCTAATGCAATAAGCCGGGATTTGTCGGAGATGGAGACCCCATTCACATAAACACGTTTGCCATGTCATAAATAGAGTCTGGTTCTCGGTAGTATTGTTTCACTGGGACGCATCAGACAGGGTACCAGTTTAGTGACGAATACGAAACTGACGTCGGCAACCGCGTGTGTTGATATTTGATATGGCTTTGTGTTGTAAATCTTGACACGCTGTGTGTTTGATGTCGGCCAGCTGACTTAGGCTTGCCACTTTCATCAGCATCGTGTAAACACACAGTTTCGAAACTAATGATGGAGTTTTATAACTTTCGTGGATATGGGCCCGGTAAATGTTTTCAAAAGATAATTAAAATGACAGAAAATGTCGACCGGATCTGATCTTGGTATACACTGTTCGCCTTCGGTATAGAAAATGTGTACCAAATGTGACATAGGGCCGGAACGAGTAAGGCGCGAGTAAGGCGCGAACTGTTTAGAATACGAATCCAATATTCCAATACCGGATTTTACCCCAAAGACTAACAACAACAACAACAAATATAGCAACGCATTATATTTTTTTTATTTTTGGTCGTTTATGTCAACATTTCGGGTGGAAAAAAATGCTCATGTATCTACATGTATTTATAAGACGCAGGGGCTTTCTGGGATACAAATCTGAGTAAAAAAAATGCGACTTATAATCGCAAGAATACAGTAGACCTGTCACCTGTCCCATTTCCACTTTTATGTACCTCAGAAAAATTATACATTTAGACGCCACCCTGTGTCTGTCCGAGATTTTAGCTACCTGCTATGTCTGTTACCGTGAGTCTGACTGGCTAGAAACTTATTTGTAATATTCGTATGTTCATTTTATAGCCGACCCATGCGGCCGACCCCTTTGCTGACGGTCAAAATTACTTAATGTTTTTGAGGGTTACATCCATCAGTCTTACTAATTTCTTGTATTATCCAGGTGGCTCCACATTGTATATCGAGACCGTGCTTAAGCAGAAGGTCGCGAGTGACGCGAAGGGTGACCTTGAGGTGACGGGTAACCTTGGCAACGTGATGAAGGAGAGCATACAGCTGGCACACACGTTTGCCAAGTCGTATCTCGCCCAGATCGACCCACATAACGAGCTCCTACACAAAGGCCAGCTCCATCTACACGTGCCCGAGGTCAGGCCACAACACAAACTCTCTTTAACCCTTTACTTACCTGTATAGTGGTGTTGGCAAAAAGTGTAGAACCAGATGAGCCGGCTCGTGACAAGCCGTCTCATAGGATCTGCACTTTTTTGCAAGTAATTTTCATATTTTTGAGAACAAAAACAACCCCTTTTCATAAATGGACTAGTCTGATGATCAGTTGGATTGGTCGGCAAATGAACACATCAAAATCCATTCCAATTACTTAGGGGTGAAAGGGTTAAGTCAAACTACTGATAATTCGAGTAAATTCTTGGTCCCAAGTACATGTTGTAGATATAATAACTCTCATTAACTCAAAGTTTTTCTTCAGTCGCCTGGACTTTGAGGTAGCAGGTGGGAGCGTGTGATGGGTTATTTAATGATCGTGGTTCATCCTTACCGCAATTCCAAATGGAGACCTGTAGCCTATTTCACCAACATTGCAAAGTATACTTGTTAGTTCTATATTAAATAATGCATTTCAGGAAAAATAAATGATTGTTCCCTCAAAGTATACTTTGCTAGATAAGTATACTTTGCAAGTTTGATGAAATCGGCTACTGGTTTGGCCCTCACATATGTCTTTGGAATTTTGTATGTGACAGTTGAATATGGTTATACCCCTTATGCGAGTAGTCAAACTTGTATTAAGCGACCACCCAAGGGAGACACCAAAAATTGGTCGCTTAGAACAATGGTCTCTTAACACAAAATAGAAAAAAAATGGAAATCCGGGTACATACTGGTATGTCCGGTTATATGGTTTAACATTAGGAATCAGGAAATCGTGAATATTAAATATTAACATAGAAATAAATACATTAGAATACTACCGGTATTTACCGGCTTTATTTCATCAAAATAGATGAAAGAATTTGAATGTTATTGCAAAATAATATCTCCCAGCTGAAATCGCAAATAGGCAGAGAGTGACTGCGATCACTTCGGACCAGACGTGTTTCGTCCCGGTGACTGACAACCAAACCAGCTGATAGAAGAATGATTTATTAATGCAGTGTTCTGTATATACCAAAGTATTTGTTTTAAATTAGAGTGGAATACACGGATGTTTTCCCATGTGCTAAGCGACCATTCCTGTTGTTCCCATGTGCGAAGCGACGATGAGTTAATTCCCTTTAGTAATCACTAAGGAAACCAGCGAATCAGAACGAGGTTTCAGGTCAATAATCATAAACAATGCACCATTCACACTTTGACAGTGACAGGGGATTTGTTTCCTTTGTTTGTCACACGCTTGAGGCTAATTTCACCTGAGAAAGTGACATCCTGTCAATTAATGGTCGTTTAATACAAACCACCATTTCTGTTGGTTACAAAATATTTGGCCACTGGTCGCGTTAAGGAAAAGGAGACAGTGTTATAAGCTTTCTACTGAATCCTTTTCACATTTTCAATTATTGTAACGTGTACTACATTTGTAAATATGATACTGTATGTGTCAAAATCTGAATAAAATATTGTTTAAACTAAGGAAAAGTCGTTTAATACACTGTCATTATATATAGGCCAAATGGTCGGGGGGGAATTGAAAGTGGTCGCATAAGACAAAAGTCACTTAATGCACATGGTCGCTTGTGCAAGTTTGACTGTATTTGGATTATTTGTAATGCTATTTTAGGGGAAGGGGCAAGTGACTTGGTGTGGTATGGACCTGACACCAGGTCCGGTTATTCTAATTTCAGGGCTGAACATATTTTTTCCCGATGTAAATATTCCGTTCCGATTTTGAGAGTTTCCACCGAATGTGGTAGGTTTGGATTTAACCCGTTTGCCCGGCTTTACATGACCTTAGCTGTTGATAGGCCATTAAACACCAATAAACAAACAAACAAACTGGATCTACACTGGTTGAAAAACCCATGAGCTTCATTTCTCCAACCACTTATCAGAGTCTGTGATTATAAAACTTTCTGAGCACATAATTGTAGAATTTGGGTTTACGTCATTTCTGGCTAGTCTAACTCTCGATCAGCTACGATAAGGATCTCTACTATTTGTTAAACGTGTGACCAGTGTTTCACTGACTGAATATTGAACAGTGCAGACCTGATCAGACTGCGGCTGCGCCAGCTGGTCTGGTCTACACTGGTTCTATTGGCCATATGGATACAGAAAATATAAGACAGATGAAATAGTAAAAGTTTATCATAATACTCGCATAAGGGGAAACCAGATTCAACTCTCACATAAAAGAGGCAAGCGTCGGAATTCCTACCATTTCAGAACCAAGTCTGATAAACTTGATATCAAAATGACACTAGCCTAATATTCTCTGTATAATTAAAATCTGATCTTCACTGAGCCTAGGACTTGCTGTGTGTTGCCTTGCCTGATAAACTTAATACAAAAGATCCTAGCCCGATATTTTAGATCTGGGAACTTAGCTCTAAAGTATACTCTTTTTATGCTGGTGGGTCGTTAAGCACCATTCCATTCCGTCTCAGAAACGGTACGAGTTCCTACCATTCCCTAGCCGTGCCTGATGCTGAACTTAATAACAACAAAAACCCCTATCCCGGTATTCTCTACATTGCAGGGTGCGACTCCGAAGGACGGCCCGAGTGCGGGAGTGACGATCGTGACGGCCCTACTGTCCCTGGCCCAGGACAAGCCATGTAAGCAGGACATCGCGATGACCGGCGAACTCTCTCTAACAGGCAAGGTGCTGCCGATAGGTGGCGTCAAGGAGAAGGTCATTGCCGTAAGTAAATTGTCATTGTTACATGACGGCCGTTGTTGGACACCGCTCACAGCCGTGTTCAAACGTGTGTAGCGCGTGCTGTTTGACCATGGCTGTAGACAATGCTCATTCCGGGGCCAAGCCAACACTTATGTAATGCATGTGTCTCATGACGTTACTAGAATGCACCATTATGTCATCAAACCAGTTCAGAAAGGACCTGGCATTGGCTCAGGATTATTCTGATTTCTGGTTTGAATATATATTTTTTTTTATTGTAAATATTCAGTTCTGATTTTGGGATTTTCCCATTGTACATGTACTTGAACATGTACATGTACTTGTACAGGTAATATATGGGATTTAGTACTAAACCCATTAACCCCGCCTTAAATGACCTTAGCTGTTGATAGGCCGTTAAACCCCAACAAACAAACAAACAAACAAACAGAAAGGTCGCACTGAAATTTTTAAATTGATGCAAAGCATTTACGCGGCATGTACTGCGGCGCCGGAATATGTATGTGTAAATCAGCTGTTTGAATGGAACGGGTTATCAAAGTACCTAAAGTACTGCATGTATGCTCAAATTACACGATATTTCTGACGGAAATGAAACAATAACGTTCGACCATGACCAGCCGTGGGTAAACGTATACAGTGACACAGCAAACGTTTACCCACGGCTGGACATTCTCGAAACTTAATATTCGATGCGAGTAGCTCACTTCATGTAGATGGCAAGAGCTCATACATGAATAGGTGTATCGATTAAAAATTGACCTAGAACACCGGACTACCAGGTTGTTGGTTCAATCTTCACCCTAGGCGTGAAAAATACTTTCATAGTATTTCCATCCCACTGGTCTCTCGGATGAGACTTTAAACTCTGTTAGTCTCTATATCACCTTAGTGTTGCTGGGACGTTAAACCCCATTCATTTCATTTGGTACGAGTAGCCACCTCTGTGCAGATGGGAGGACTTCTTGCATGAATAAGTCTCAGTTGGAACTTTGTATCAATTAAAAATTTCAAATTCCAAAAAAAAACAATGTGATATTGCAAAGAAATTAACTGCATTTCTTCACTTTACATTTGTTAGGAGTGACAGATGGGTTGTTGCCTATGGGTTAGAACACCTGAATTCCAATCCGGTGGTTGTGTGTTCAAACCTCGCCTTAAGCAGCAAAAAATACTTTCATAGGATGTACATGCCACTGGTCTGTCGGATGAGACTTGAAACCGAGGTCTCGTCTCTAAATGACCGTAGCTGTTGCTGGGACGTTAAACCCATTCACTTTTACTTCTTATTGGTCAATGTTATTATTGATGCGACTGTGACTGGAGAAATGGGGCCTATGTGTTTTGCGACCAGTGTAGATCCAGATCAGCCTGTGCATCCGCAGTCTGATCAGGATCTGCACTGTTCACCATTCAATCAATGAAACACCCGTAATGTTTCTAACAAGCAATAATGTTTGTTGTCAGGCTACACGAGTGTTATTTGATCAGAAGCTACATTGGTCACAAATCCCATAAGCCCCATTTTTCCAATCACAACCATATTTCGGTTTTACAGGCGAAGCGTGCAGGAATGCATCAAGTGATATTGCCGGAAGACAACAGAAAGAACTATTTTGATCTGCCAGAGTTTATTGCGAAGGGACTTAAAGTCCATTTTGTTGAAAAGTACGCGGACGTTCACAACATTATGTTTTCAAGTGACGACACAACAGAGAGCTGATGTTAATTTATAATGTCCAATTAAGGATTTCCTACGTCCAATTAATAGGTGTCAACTTGTATGATGACGCTAATTGTATCCCCCGGATTAAAGTTATCTGCTCTTTGTAGGATGAAGTCATGTGATAAACAGAATCTCAAACGAGTTTCCATTCGATAGATTTATGAAACTCGCCAGAGGCTCGGTGCATAAATTGATCGGGACCCATTTCATAAGCCTTCTATTAAATGGACACTTGTTTGAGATCCTCAATGTATGCTTTGATGAATAAATAGCGGACAGTGAAAACCGCGACCAGACAGCTTACTGATCCAGCACTTCGCTGGATGCAAATGTAATAAGCCTGGTTCTGTCGGATCATGGCACATTTTTGTTGTGTTTAGCCCTTTCAGTCCTAAGTAACTGGAATGGATTTTTATATGTTAATTTTGTAACCAATCCAATCGTAACAAAATGATTTTCAGACTAGTCCATTTATGAAAATGGGGTTATTGTTGTTTTCAAAAATATGAAAATTACTTGCAAAAGTGCAGATCCTGATGAGACGGCTCGTCATGAGCCGACTCATCTGGATCTATACTGTTTGCCAATGCTATTAAACAGGCATGTGGTGTTGAAAGGGTTAAGATATTTATTTTGTCATTTTAACTGTGTAAACGTGCATTTTATATAGTAGCAGTGTATTAAGGATACGTGTGTAAACCACTATATTTTATTTGCACTGTCTCGGTGGGTTTGATATGAGCATTATATCAAACAGAAATTACCAAGAAAATTGAGTTATTGAATAGAAGATTAATGACATCTATTACAGTCCCTAGGTCTCTGATATGCGTAGCAAGTGATTCAATTTATTTGGAAAACATTGTTTTAATTGTACATTGGCATCGTATTTCTGTACCGCATTTTCGTCTGGAAAAAACAACAACATAAAACTGAAAAATAACCAGCGATTTTTCAGTATTTATACCCTCGGCATACAATGTATGTCCAGGTGTATATGTTTTTCGTATTTCCGTCCGTTTATCCGTCCGTCCGTAAGATTTACATTAAAGTTTTCGCATACTCACTATCTCTGCAACCGTAAGTCGGATTGACTTGAAACTTCATATACTTCGTTATGGGTGGTTGTTCAGGTGATGCGACAGCTTAAATTAACGGTAGGGATTCCTCCTTATAGGAATCACGATTTGCCTGGTTTAATACTCGTGTACGTTTTTATCTTTGGCTATTTTCTTACCTGGGAGTTGAATTGGGTTATTGCCCATTATGAAAGTAGTAAGATTAATACTGATCCTACTGCTCATGAAAGGGGGCCAAGTGATTCTGGTATGGCGAGGACCTGGCATCAGATCAGGATTATTCTGATTTCACATCTGAATATATATTTTTTTTATTGTAAATATTAGGTTCTGATTTTGGGAATAATTTGTACAGGTAATATATCGATGGTCTAGTAACATAAGGTCGTAAGTGCTATGCTTTAGCATAGCACTTACAACCTTATGTTACTAGACCATCGATATGGGATTTAGTACTAAACTCACTGACCCAGCCTTAAAGGACCTTAGCTGTTGATAGGCCGTTAAACCCAAACAAACATCTTTATCAACATCCATATTTTCATTCTATAGCCCACCTGTCATATTTGTTGGTAGGACCAGGCGGCGGCCGGGGGTAGCTCACTTGCTCCTATATAAACATGTTCTGCAATGAATGGTTATTTCTTTCTAATTATATCACATCTGATACAGTGCCTTTAAAAATGTTTTCCTTCACAAGGACAAGACTGCTCGCTCAACCCCTATGTTGAGATCACAGACGTACACAGGGTATACCAACAATCGGTCATTTTATTTTATTGTTATTTGCTAGAATTAACGAGTCAAACCACGAGTGTGGAAGTTTCTTTGAACCAATTCCCACCCTTAAATACAAGATAACGAAGTCCAACTGCAATATAGTCTTGTTTGGGTATACACAGTTCGCCTTTCAGTCAGTAGTGAAAGTTGCGAGCTCCATCAGGCAGTCAGCTGATTAGGAACAACACTGGTCTACAGCCAGAATTTTACTCACACTGGGTATGGGATCACATGATCTATTGTTTACACTGCAGTAATATTATTTTTCATCAATACGACTGCAGTTTCTTCCTTTAATGATGACCATGTTCCAGCCGTTAACACTATGAGTCCCGTCAATACCAAATTTAGCAGTATTACTTGTGTAGTTAGTCTGATCATGCTGCAGAGAAATTTGAATTGGACCAAGTTTAATCGATTCCGTTTGATTCAAATTTCTCTGCAGAATGTTCAGACTAACTACACAAGTAATATTGCTAAATTTGGTATTGGCGAACTCGTAGAGTTAACGGCTGGAACATGGTCCTTATTAAAAGGATGAAACCGCAGTCATCTTAATGGATTTACCTGAGGTACCACCATTGCTGCAGTGTAAGCAATAGACCATGTGATCCCATACCCTGTCACAGCTAGCTACATAATTATAGTGTAGGTGTTTTAATTTATAAAAATGTTTGGAAGGCATATTCTTGATATTGTCGACAGATACTTTGTTCTCGAGATAATCGGAAAATGTATAAATAATGATTAAAATAAATATGTATGAATGTGTATTCTATGTGTTGTATTGTGCATTTATGTGACCATGACTGGAGAATTGGGCTCATGACATTTGCGACCAATGTAGATCCAGATCAGCCTGTGCATCCGTGCAGTTTGTTACAAACGGTATGTATCCATATGGGGCTGCTGACGCATGCTAGATCTGGGGGCCGTTTCACTAAACTTTGTACGTGGGATTTTCCCCCCCAATGCAGCAGGTTAAACCGGGATCGAACCCGTTTGCCCGGCCTTACATGACCTTAGCTGTTGATAGGCCATTTAAACACCAATAAACAAACTTTGTACGACTAAAATGTTTGTAAGTCCAAAATTATGATAGTCTGTAAATTTCACATTTATTGGCTTTACATTTTTGGAGCATACATTTATTGGATTTACATTTTTGGAGCATAGGCTGCATGAATAAATGCAAATCCATCAATTGAAATTTCCAGACGATCCTCAATTTGCACTTGCGAACATTTTAGTCGTACGACGTTTAGTGAAACGGGCCCCAGGACTTGACAAATGACATAAGCCACATTTCTCCAGTCAGGGCCATATACGAATCCCCCCCCCCCCCCACCCCCCCCCCCCATGCAGGTGTATTCTTGTTTTTATGTGAAGTAAAAGGTGAGAAAATGTACATTATGATGTATCCAATCAGCAAACAAACCCACATCAGAGCTCCAGGTAAGCTGCAATACCCAATTAAAATTGCCAAAAATCCGATTGAAATCAGAAGTAGCGAGTATCAAAAAGCAATAAACAGACCAAACATATAAGATATTTTTCTTATTTAATTGGAGACCATTCTAATGAAATGCCAAGACATGCTTTCATTAAGAAGCAAACTATTCAATAATTGCTGTCTGTTGATGTGTAAACAGTTGTGTGATTTTATTTTACCCAATTAAAATTTTGAAATACCCAATTGCTTCAGAAATGATGGGAGTGACAATACTCGATTACTAATTCCTTATTTGGAGCCCTGCCATATTACTCTATGCGGAGTCGCTATTCGTGGTACAAGCTATGCTTAGAAGTTGGGATATGAATAAAGACATGTTCAGTATCAGAAAATTCACTATTTAATCTGACATTACGATGACAGTTTGCCCCCAAATTATTTATTTACATGCACAGTGCAACCTCTACAACAGCCACCCTTGGGAAGACACACAACTCGCTGTTTTACACAGGTGGCTGTTGTAGGGAGGTTAAAGGTACAGTAGAAACTTCGAATACCGGACAGCCTCCGGACCGGACAAAAAGTCCGGTTTAGAGAGGTTTCTGGTTTTTAGAGGTTTTTCACTAACCGGAACAATGAAAAATATGCTGACTGAACTAGGCCTACGCTGGTCACCTGATCAGTCTGCGTGGCCTATGTGCCGATAATACGGTGTGTAAATGGGTTTGTTACTAAACGTGTACTCCAATTAGCGAAGACTAATCGGCAATTTTCAATGATTATTTGACCTCATAATTACCTGCAATGCAGTTACGGCGTAACATCCTTTTAAAAATAAACATCCCCGACCATTGACTTGACTTGTGAACAGTGTCAAATGTGTAACGTCTCTCTTATCACACCTGTCCGACAGGAAATCCAACACGACCATTGTGTGAAATGTATCCCCTGCCGCGGGCGCTTGGTGATTTTAGCAATTCTGATCCGTCCGGTATTCAGAAGTAAAATTATGCTGGAAAGTCGTCTTTTGTTTTTGAAAATCGTCCGGTTTCCGGAATTCAGAGGATCCGGTATTCAGAGGTTTTTAGTACATTGAATAAAGAAGGAATTAAATCGGGGACTATGAAAATTGTCCGGTTTCGGGAGGATTCCGGTATTTAGAGGGTTCGGTATTCGGAGTTTCTACTGTACATGCCCACTGACAGGCACAAAATGCTCTTTATACGACAGACATCATCAGAAATATTTTTGGGCAAAATAAACATTCATTCACCATTACCCCATGTATTGATTGGATTATACATTTTATATCGGACGTAAATTTCCACACTGATATCAGGGGCGATAACCGTGTTTCATTAAAATGTTAACAGACATTATTATTTATTCTCGTATTTATTTTTTGTTTTGATTACACTTTATAATCTGTCGAAAATATTATGTTTTCGGGCGACGCATTTAATTAGTATAAATAATTAAAAATAAATTTTAGAACTGGTGGAATAGTGACACAATTATACTTATTTAATTCCCATAAAGAACATTTCGTGCCTACTGAGTGGGCATGTAACTTTAAATATAGAGGCAATATGCCCCTTGGGATATAAACTAACAAATGTGTTCGTAGAACATGAATGCCCACCTACCGCTTAGATGGTCAACAAGCTCGAACAAAAACTTTAGCCAAGGGAAATAACTATGTAAACATTGCAATTGTAGGTCAAGGTCATTTGATAGTGGTATGTGGTGTACATCACTGGCTCGTGATAGTGTGCAAGTATGGTGGCTGTATGCCCAATACTATTGAAGTTACAAGCTCTTGCAAAAACTCAACCTTGTGACGGACGGGTGGATAAGGGTAACACTAAATGCACCATCCATTATTGTGGTAAGGCATAAACATTGGCTGTTACAGAGAGGGGATTGTTGTAGAGAATTAAGTGTCCGTTCTGAGGGGTTAAACTGTATTTATCCCATCAACACTGCGTATGTGCCGTGAAACATTTTTGATATCCTGTCAATACGACCTAATCACTGCGTATGAATATATGCAGTGGCTGGGGTTATTTTTTTTGCATTTTAAAGCCATTAGGTGTTGACCGGATAAATAGAATAGTAGGTTAGTGCTGTGAATGGAAAAAATATCTGGTGCGGCACGGAAACGGGATATTTTTTCCATTCATGGCACTAACCTACTACTCTCTATTTGTACAGTGTGGTAAAGCCATTTAGAATGACATCTAATTGTCTCCAAATAGGCATGAGAAGCATGCGGACAGTTCATATAATGATGGATGATATAAGTCTTGAACATTATACTCTAATGCTCAAACTCTGCTCAGGCTCTGCTAATCCACAGGTTATTGAAACTCCTTCCATTCTGGCGTTAGATAGGTCCACCTGTAGCCTATTTCACCAACATTGCAACGTATACTTTTCTAGCAATGTATAAATTTAGAGGCAGAAATTTTCAATTTAAGGATAAATTATTTTTTATTATACTGAATTTATTACATTATCACAGACATTTTGGCTGAACAAATAAATGATTACTCCCTCAAAGTATACTGTGCTAGAACAGCATACTGTGCTAGAACAGCATACTCTGCAATGTTGGTGAAATAGGCTACTGATCTGGGCCCGGTTGTTCAAAACATCAGTTAGCTTAACGGACTGTTAAATCCTTAACTGAATGGTTAAAATCTCTGTTAAACAGAGATTTTAACCATTCAGTTAAGGATTTAACAGTCCGTTAAGCAGAGATTTTAACCATTCAGTTAAGGATTTAACAGTCCGTTAAGCAGAGATTTTAACCATTCAGTTAAGGATTTAACAGTCCGTTAAGCTAACTGATGTTTTGAACAACCGGGCCCAGATCAGTAGCCTATTATACTACAGTGGAACCTCTACACCGGACATGGGAGGTCGGTCCCCAGGGTGTCCAATTAGAGAGAAACTACATGTGGATGCTTTGCGATCGCAGACAGACATTATTAGCAGAGAGAAATGGCAATGAACCCGATTACAATTAACTTTTATTGGTGTCCAGTTTAGAGGGGTTCAACTAGTTGTCGCGCCCACTTGCAGACAGCGCAATATAGTCGGCACATTGGCGTACATACATACTTACGTGTGGATTTAAATTTTTGGTTACAATTTTTCGGTATACTATCAAAGCCTCGACGGGCAGTGCGATATAGCCGGCACATTGGCATACGTACATGCGTCCGGGATAAAGTTTTTAGGTTAAAGTTTTTGCTTAAAGGTTTTGGTTGAAGTTTTTCTTTTCGATATTCTATCAAAGCCTCGTTATGATCCATATTGTCATGCAATGCCCCACCCGTGCGACCCCTGTGCCCAATGTTAATTAAGGTCAAATTACTTTGAAATTTACCTTAAAGTTTTTGTGGATTTAGGTTAAAGTTTTTAAGAACACTATATCTCTGAAACCGCTTTGCCAATTCACTCAAAACTTCACGTGTCTTTATCATCATCCATATTTTCATTCTATGCCCAACCCGTACGGCCCCTCTGCCCAATGTCAAGGTCAAATTACTTTGAAAAACAATCTTTATAGTTGGCACATTGGTATACTATCAAAGCTCTATTTTAGTACTATATATATACTTGACAAATCAAGCTTCTTGATTTTCAGAACATTGTGTAAGCACGGTCCCAGGATTGTCTATACTTTATCAAGTCTGCAGGTCAAATATAAGGTTCGACAATGTCCAGCCGTGGGTAAATGTTTGCCGTGGCACGAGGGAACTGTTTGAACCCCAAGGCCATAGGCAAACATTTACCCACGGCTGGACATGGTCGAACGTTATTGTTACATTTCCGTTGGAAATATCGCGTAACTTGAGCATATATATGCAAAACGTTCGGGACTTTGATAACTTGCTCCATTCAAACAGCTGATTATAGGAATGAATGGCCTTTTTGTGGAATTTATCGGGGTATAAACTTGGAAAAGTCGCGGGAATACTGGACGAAGGCCGGAAGGCCTCGTCCAGTATTCCCACGACTTTTCCAAGTTTATATCCCCGATAAATTCCACAAAAAGGCCACTCATTCCTTATAATTCCAGCATTTGAAATAAATTCATCAAGAAAATGTGTTTATTTTCCATTTTCTTAAGAATTATTTTAACTGCGCCTCACGGTTACGGAAAGTAGTTCGGCGTGGGAGTTTACTGGGATATAAATTTTGGACAGAGACTTGCTACGGGCCAATCCAATGCTAGGGAATTGTGTAAATATTTTTGTGCTGGAATTATTTGCTCATACATGTTCCGGGGCCGCAGGACACGTTGCGTGATTCAGACGCATCAATTTATAAATTTCAGTGCCACCGTTGTGTACTAGTCTGGTGACGTAATGACGCGTTCTAGTAACGTCACGATACACATGCATTACGTATGTGTTGGTTTGGCCCCTGAATGAGCATTGTCCACAGCCATGGTCAAACAGCACGCGCTGTATGTTTGAACACGGCTGTGATCAGTGTCGAACAACGCCAGTCATGTAACAATACTCAATAAGCCGCCATTTTGTAATTTCCCGTCACTGCGAGTCACCAATCAACGATTACACTACATCCATATGTGGCTAGACTGGGCACCGTCCCTGGGCCCGCTGTACAACACGCTGCAGGGCCGGAGACCAGGCCACAATGACGGTTCCCTGCCTCATCAGGTTGGCTTCCACGCCCGCCCAGTCCCAGTGTAGATTGTCCACAAACGCCAGGTACCGGCCCCCTGCAAGTGTATCGGAGGGTCATGTCTGCGCGATGTGATCGTCTATTTAGCAGATATGTGGGGGTGGGCTACTTAAAATATAGCCACCTTGATGTATCAAAAAACCCAATTAGCTACATCGCAATTTAGGACAAAGTCATTAATGGTGTCTATTTGAGGATAAACAGCAGTGAAGCTTTATTTTATTTTTGTTATTTCTCAATGAAAGTATATGTTGTGACCACTCATTTGAACCGTCTCGGCGAGACGGTTCAAATGGTGGTCGCAACATATACTTCTGAGCACATAGAAGGAAAATATTTAGGATTTTCCGCAAACATAATGTCGTATCCCCAGCATGAAAAGGGTTAAAGACACCTTGAACTATTAAGTATTTAAAAAAACCTATCAACATTAGGATTGGCATAGTTTATTGGTTTGACGTTGTGTTGCTTCAAACAAATTCCCCAATTCTAAAGTTTGCGATGCCTCAGAAGTAGTTCTATGGGATTTTCTCGTGACTGATATAAAGGGAACATATGCCACTGATGTATACATGTACATGTATCATGAATACACCACCTTGTTGTTGGAGGAGGGCGAGGCAGGTGTCACAGTGAAGAAGCAAGTCGGGTACGGGTATATTCAGCTCCGGGCTCACACTGTCTGAGCTCAGGAAACGGAACGCCAGCCGGTGGCCACGCAACTGCAGCGTCCAAACTGCAAACAAAATACATACAAGAGAAGCTATGTGATTTTGTACCTAAGAAGATGTGTGATTTTTCATGAAAAACATTTACAGAAATTGTTATATTATCTGTAAATGACATTGAAAATTGACAAAATGTTCAGAGTAAATGCGGAAATATATTCCTTATTTGCTCTGAACATTTCTTCAATTTACGAAAATGATTCAGAATCAATCTGGTATGCTCAAATTTGATACTTTTACAAGTGAGGTGAGGGGGTATCAGTGGATTTTCAGATGTTTTTTGTGACAGCCATTCTCTTGCCTCTATGTGGCATATTTGGGAAGATATGTACATCGGATGTGGGTTTCAAGTACCGGTATAAGACAAATATGTGGCCTATTTGTTAGATGCAAGCATGTGATCTGGTTTCCTGCAAGGAAAAATATGTGGACTATTTGAGGATTTTTTTTGCAATCGATCTGGCTTTCAAGTAAAGAAAAATACACGTATGTGGAATATTTCAGTAGCCGATTTCACCAACATTGCAAAGTATACTTATCTAGCAAAGTATACTTAGAGGGAGAAATTTTCAATTTAAAGATAAATTTAATAATTTTTATTATACTGAATTTATTACATTATCACAGCCATTTTGGCTGCGATAATGTAATAAATTCAGTATAATAATTATGCATACTTTTAATCATCAAATATATGCAGTTGTTAGTTCCACATGACATTTTAAATGCTTTTCGGGAAAAATAAATGATTACTCCCTCAAAGTATACTTTGCTAGATAAGTATACTTTGCAATTTTGATGAAATCGGCTACTGGTTTTCAAGTAAAGAAAATAGTAAAATATTTGGCAAGATGATATGCAAAGAAATATGTGAAATAGTGGAGAAGGTAAGAAATTCACCATATATTCCCAAATGGATATTGTCATGGGAGATGTTTTAACACTAACAACCAGTCGAGGACAGGTCCCCATTTGAACCTTACAACGCTGAATTGAACTTTGTCGTCTGCTGCTCATTTTATATTTTCCTCATAAAAAGCATGCTTTGACATCACTTTAGAATCAGTTGTAATGGAAATGCTTCTAATGTGCTGTCGAATCATATTTTTGCTATTAAGAAAGAAGACGAAATATAAAACAACAGTTTACGACAATTTCTCGCATTATAAGGTTAAGCCTTGTCCAGAAAAAAACTTGGAAAATTTGCAAATACCTTGCTTATCACAGACTTCCTCCAAAACACGCACGGTGCCCGTGGAGACACATTTGGGACATGCCGGACCAGTTTCCATCGCAACCGCTGCCAGTGGCACATCTGGAGCAGGAACTGTGTTGTCGACACTCTGCTGGTTAGCATGACGATCAAGTGAATAAATCGCAGCAGTTTCTATTGCGTTGGTTAAATCTGTAAAAGCATTGGACAGACCACTGTATCTGCTACATTGTATGGAACACAATTACACAACACTAAGAGTTTTTGACCACTTTATATTCATTTTCAAGATGCATGACTGGCAGTCTAAAGATTCAAAGTTAAAGTACAGGCTGTTTGATTTTGAGCATGAGATACACACATCCTGCATCCAACTGTTTCTCTTTCTCTTTCTCTTATCTATATCATCTCTTACTTTATCCACTCCTGCAGGTCCCCCAACACAGACAGAAACGTTTGTTTGTTTTATTTGTTTGTTAGGGTTTAACGGCCTATCAACAGCTAAGGTCATTTAAGGCCAGGTCAATGGTTTTAGTTTTAAATCCCATATATTACCTGCACAAGTACATGTACATGTTCAAGTACATGTACAAATGGGGGGAAAATCTCAAAATCAGAACAGTATTTACAATGAAAAATATATATATTCAGCCCTGAAATCAGAATAATCCTGATCTGATTCCAGGTCCTCGCCACACCAGAATCACTTGGACCCCTCCCAAAAGCAAACGCATCAGTAATAATCTTACCACTTTTATAATGGGCAATAACCCAATTCAACTCCCAGGTAAAAAAAGAGCCAAAGATAAAAACGCACCGGAGGGCCAAACCAGGCAAATCGTGATTTCCATAAGGAAGAATCCCTACCATTAATTTACGCCGTCACGTCATCCGACCACCACCCAGACAGAAACTTACACACGGGTGCATTATAAATCCTAGATAAAACACATGTGCACAACCATGTTGCAGTAGTGTGCTATCAGCAGCCGTTTTCACCAACATTGCAAAGTATACTTATCTAGCAAAGTATACTTTGAGGGAGAAATATTCCATTTTAGGACAAATTTATTCTTTTTTATTGTACTGAATTTATTACATTATCACAGACATTTTGGCTGTGATAATGTAATAAATTCAGTGTAATAATTCTGCATACTTTTAATTATGCAGTCGTTAGTTGTATATGACATAATGCATTTCGGCAAAAAATAAATGATTAGGCTACAGGATTTACATGTTACCTGTTTCCCGCAGTATATCCGAATTATCCAGGTATAGGTCATCGCCGTCCGGCCCAATGTCCAGTATCTCCAGATCATCTAAGGAACAGGTGGACATCTGGTAAAACACCGTTGTCTGCAGCTCAGACTCATAATAGTCAACCACAGTTGCCATGGCAGGCTGCAGATTCTCTACTTCCGTTTCCAAGTTTACAGAAAACTCAAAACACACATCATCCATTGTGAGTTGATCAAAGTATAAATTGATTACGTCCGGATTCCGGCGGTCCATTTCATACCGCTTGACCCCCAGTTCGACGGAATTTAAAAGACGATCTAACGTATTGACATTCGGTATCCAACCGCTGATCATTCGGATTTCCATGACGACCATGTTGGATGCGTCACCTGGTCCGGAGTAGCTACAGCAGACGTAGATAGTGCGACTGCGGCAGTTGTTGCCGAGAGTTTCCATGGTTACCGGGGTCGTGAGGGTCAGCTGGAAGGCAGGGGTCGGGGCCACGGTGTTCAGGGTGTTGTAGCTCCAGCTCGTCTGGAACACGGAATGAAATGCGAGAAAACTTTCATCAATACACGGCCCCAGGTCACATTGTCTGGCAAACAGTGTAGATTCTGATCAGCCTGCTCAGCGTCTACACTGATTGTAAATGCCCATTAAATGACTAAATTTTCATGAAATTACAATCTGCGAGCAGTACATGACATATAATCCAAGAAAGGTAGGGCATGGTCTTGCAAATAACTACATGGTGAATGCCAATATTTATTATGGATGGCAATATAAACCAGAGGCCGTTTCACTAAACTTTGTACGACTAAAATGTTTGTAAGTGCAAAATTATGATAGTCTGTAAAGTTCACATTAACATGTGTTCTTGTAAACAATTATTGGATTTACATTTATTGAGCATAGGCTGCATGCTGCATATGCAGCCTATGGTCAATAAATGTAAATCCATCAATTGAAATTTCCAGATGATTCTAAATTTGCACTTACGAACATTTTAGTCGTATGATGTTTAGTGAAACGGGCCTCCGTATCACCAAACGACAAAAACTCATTGTACAAAGAGTTCCATAATTTACTTCACACATTAATGTGGTTGACTAATGCGACCCTACACTGCCTACTTCGGTTGCTATGGGAATCTTGCTGTAAATTTTAGCTTGGTGTGTGCCAGAACAGTCTGCAGAAAGTCCCATACTCAGCAAATCCCCTACCTGCAGTATCACACAGCCTTCCCCCTTAGCCGTGACGTGTACCGGTAACTCGGGACTCGACAGGTCGCGTTGCTGTAGCAACAGGCTGTTGCCGTGGGTAACGTGGAAGTCGAGTGTAGCTCCATCACCGTTGGCAGCGTTCACCGCGACGTCCAGTCCTGCCCCGTATACCCGGCGAGCAAACATGGACAAAGCCTGCAGGGCTACCACAGTATCCTGGGGGACACAAATACATAACCACAATTAGTGCCGGTACGTTCACATTCTGACTTTCAAGGTGTATGATCACATGGTTACAACATCAACAACAATGGCTGAAAGTAAGTATTATTTGATATTTTCCTTAATAGGCAACGGATTTTGATGAAATATGGCACTGCAAACGCGTCTTCATGAGCTGCATTTGGTGATCCCGGGAGCAATGTCGTTTATCGATTCTTCGCAAAAACGACAGAAGTTTGGGCCAAAGTACCGAGACCACCAAATACAACTTAACAAGATGCGCTTCAGGCGCCATACTTCATCAAAATCCGCTACATAATAAGGACACAATAAAAGAATACATACTTTGAATCGGAGTGCTTCTGGAAGTTTCAGTACTGAATTTGTTGTTGTTGTAACCACGTGATCATACACCTTGACTTTGTGCTCGAAGTCAGGCAGTTCTTTGCTTCTGCTGGGTCAACTTGATAGTGAACACGTTGACTGGCAAGCAAATTTGGGACCATGATTTAAAAACAGTCTGAGAATGTACTCCGTTATCATGCTCGACGTCAGTAAGTTTGATTGGTCGAGGCTGTGCTGTAGTCGGACTCAGCCAATGAAACTGCATGATTTTGAGTATGAATTTGGGCAACGTGTTCAGAACGTTTTATAAGCACTGGCCCATCTGACTCGAAACAAAATGGTTAGCACTCTGTTAGTTCCTTGACGCTTTCGAATTATTATTACCACATATCTGTGTGGATATGAAGCCTGCATCACCATTCCTCAGCTGGGTGAGCTGTATAGTACTCTGTATACACCGACATAAAAACAAAAACAGATTTGATAATAGAGTGGAACCTCTCTAAACCGGACACCCTGGGAGGTCCCCAGGGTGTCCAGAGGTTTCACTGTAAATCAGGCATTTGATCATACTGAGCCATAGTTGTGTACTATGCGATCACAAACAGACATTATCACCGGAGATAACTGACCAATAAACTCATCAAAAATAAGATCACATGTGTTTTCTTGGTGTCCGGTTTAGGGGGGTTCCACTGTATAAAAACCAATATACTTGTGTGTAAAACAAATACATTCAACAATTACAAGAACAAACTTCCCGTAATAGAAAGAACAAACTTCCATGCGTGTATAACAAACTCCACTACAATTCCTACTAGTCGATAATAATTGACTATTGATTATGGCCCCTTACTTTCACCGACCCCTTCCAATGTGGCTGTGGAGAAATTGGGCTTATGGTTTTTGCGACCAGTGTAGACCCAGATTAGCCTGTGCATCCGCACAGTCTGATCAGGATCTGCACTGTTCGCCATTCATTCAATGAAACGCCTGTCAAACTTTTAACAAGGAAACTAGATCATTATCAGGCTACAGGAGTGTGCTATTGGACAGGAGCTACACTCGTCACAAATCCCATAAGCCCCATTTCTCCAGTCACAGCCACAAATGATTATTACCACAAACCAGTGTGGATGTAAAACCAGCATAAGCAATCCTCTACTGGGTGAGCTGTATAGTATATGTGGATGTGATTGGAGACCTGTAGCCGGGTAACAATCAATATTCCTTGTTAGAAGAAAGACGGGTGTTTCATGGATGGAATGGCGAACAGTGCAGATCCTGATCAGACTGTGTGGATGCACAGGCTGATCTGGATCTACACTGGTTGCAAAACCCATAAGCCCCATTTCTCCAGCCACAGCCACATATATGTTGAACAATAACAGCACCATTTTATATTAAGAACAAATTGCTTTGTGTGAAAAATAAAGTCCATCACCTTTTCTACTGCCCCGACAATTGCCGTGATCAGTGGAAGAAATGGGGGCTAAGTCCAAACCTCATTACCACCACGTACCTGCGTGGATGCAAAGCCCCCGTAAGCGTTCCTCTGCTGTGTGAGCCAGCGGACTATGGGCAGTACCGTCCCCACTGGTGTTGCCTTGTCCTGAGTCAGGATGGCCAGTAGAGCATACGAGGTCATCTCTATCTCGGCCGACGGAGCCTGACGGTGACTGGTGTCGGTGGCCTTCGTGTCGCGTTTCCAATACATTGTGTCATCTGTGCACCCGTTATATGAGTAAGTCAACAGCAACCCAAATGTGGCATAAACTACTGTCTGTTCCACGCTTTAGTGCCAACAAACTTTTGGCTATTAAACACATTAAATCTAAAAGATATTTAAATGTAAGTAGTTTTTCATCAATAACAAAAAAAGTCACCCTCCCCATATTTTATTATTTGATGAAATTCCATCAAATATTGATTTTATTGAGAAAAAAATTATTTTCCTATGGGAATTTAACATCAGGGCTAAACATAGATTTTTTTTAAATAATTTTTTATTTGTGGACCGATTTTCAAAATTGTTTTCGTATTTACGTCATTTCCAAGCTATCTAGACAGGTTTCGGAGTCAATTTCCAAAATGTTTAATTTTTTTACTCCTCCCCCAGCGCTTCCACCTCTTTTTCCCCCATGTCAAATTCCTATAGGAAAATCGTTTGTTCGCTATACAATCAATATTTGATGGAATTTCATCACACAATTTATTTTAGGGAGGATGACTTTTTTTGTTATTGGTGAAAAAGTACTTACATTATTATTTTTTAGATTTAATGTGTTTAATAGCCAAAAGTTTGTCAGCAGAAAAACGTGGCACAGACAGTCAGTAGACATTATGGTTGTAAAACATGGATATGCCCCCGTGGCATACTGGACTGTAACTGGAGAAACTCTTCCAAACTTTTTGACGTAAATGTACACGGACGAACCTACGGACGGACATACGGAACCTCAAGAGCAACGAAATATACCCCCCTTGCTATCACATACGGGGACATAGTAAAATCAAACAATCATATGTAAACCAAGCTACATGTATATCACCTTGTAACAATTTTGTCGGAGTATGTTTGAAGAGCAAAGCAATCTCCTCCCTTTCCATCACAGGGGGGCATAAATTAACTCACACAATTATTATGTAAGCCACACAATATTACCTTCTATATAAGCCTTGTCCTTCAGCAATTGTACAAGTACATCCAAGACAAAAAAAGTTAAAGTGAAAGGGTTTAACGTCCCAGCAACAGCTAAATTCATATAGAGATGGGACCACAGTTTTAAAGTCTTATCCAACAGACCAGTGTGATGGAAATACTAAAAATGCATTTTTCTGATGACGTAGGCAAGGTTTGAACCCACAACCTCAGGATTGGAAGACAGGTGTTCTAACCCCTAACTTCCAATCCGGAGGTTGTAGGTTCAAACCTCGCCTAGGTCATCAGAAAAATACTTCCAAATATGCCCCACGCGCACTTGCTATCACATTATAGCATAAATAAGTCCAGCCAATCATATGTGAACCAGGCTATATTACCTTCTATGTAAGCCTTGTCCTTCAGCCGTTGTATAATCAGGTCAGTGAAGCTGCTATCGGGCTTGTAGAGAGCCATGGCGTAGGACATCAGAGCCAGGATATAGGGATCAGTCACGTTTTCCACCTCAATACACCGCACTGCCAGCGCCACAAATGGCTACAAACATATTTTTATCATTTCTCATTAACCCTTAAACCGCTATTGACAACAATTATCGTCTGTTGTTGCTTTTATATCTTGCCTTATTACTCAATAAAAAAGATGGTTTGACAGCACTTCAGAATCATTTCCAATGGAAATGATTCTAAAGTGCTGCCAAAGCATGTTTTTGATGATAAAAATGGAAAATAGAAAACAAACAGCAGATAAAAAAAATTAAGATAGCGATGTAAGGGTTAAAAGTATGTTGTTACTACTCATTTGAGCCATTTCGTTTAGAATTGTCCACATGACATGAATGCCAGTAGCCTATTTAATCAACATGGCAAAGTATACTTATCTAGCAAAGTATATGTTGAGGGAGAAATTTTCAATTTAAGGATAAATTTATTAATTTTTATTATACTGAATTTATTACATTATCACAGCCATTTTGGCTGTGATAATGTAATAAATTTAGTATAATAATTCTGCATACTTTTAATCATCACATATATATACAGCCGTTAGTTCTATATGACATATGCATTTCGGAAAAAATAAATGATTACCCCCTCAAAGTATACTTTGCTAGATAAGTATACTTTGCAATTTTGATGAAATCGGCTACAGGGGTCATGCAGTCACATTTCAATTCAACAATACAAAGCACAGGTATTAAAGTGATATAATGGTCAAAAGTTAATTGATTAAATGTTTCACATTCATGATAGTTGCAAGACTGGTAGAAGTTTGATTTATCAACATCATAAGATGGACAGAGAATCAAGCCTTACATTGAGTATTGTCACTCTATCATTTCTGAAGCAATTGGGTATTTCAAAATTTTAATTGGGTAAAATAAAATCACACTACTGTTTACATATCAACAGACAGCAATTATTGAATGGTTTGCTTCGAAATGAAAACACATCTTGGCATTTCATTAGAATTGTCTCCTTGGAGACAATTCTAATGAAATACCAAGATGTGTTTTCATGGAAAATAAGAAAAATATGCTATATTTGTGGTTTGTTTATTGTTTTCTGCAGCATGATAAAGGTATCATAATTTTTGTATTGCTTTTTGATACTCGCTACTTCTGATTTCAATTGGGTTTTTGGCAATTTCAATTGGGTATTTAAAGTAAATACACAGCTTATCTGGAGCATGTTCCAGAAAAATTCACATGTACGTATTACAGCTAATTATCAACATCCGTCTTGAATTACAAGGGAGATAACTCTTACAGGGCTATAATAATTAGACTGACTTACCGGTGTGTGTTCACGCATCATCTTGAACGACTCGAGCATAGCGACGAGCACGTATGCGGTGAGGGCGCGTGACCCCTCCCCATGGTCCCCCAGCACTCCACCCTGCATGTATTTACTCAGGACTTTACCGTGCTCCACGAAACAGCCGTCCGCCCCCTAAAATATAGTGTGTAGTAAGAGGGAATGTGTTATAAAGTTAAAAATGTATTGTCGGCAGCTGGGGTCGACCCCAGGCCGCCTGCATGAGAGACGAACATTCTACCACGATGCTATTAAAGCCGGCTTGTACCGCAAGGCAGTACAAATGTTTGAGTATCCTATTATGGACGTACTACTACATTCCCCCTTCCTACAAATAGACCAGGTTCTTTCATAGACTCCATATACATGTAGTTCGTTCATCATACATAATCCGACTTTGCCTATTGGCTCGAAGGGTAATCTATCCTGGTCACGGCACCACTGTAGTAGGAGAGAATGTGTGATAAAGTGAAAAATATCTCGTTGGCAGCTCGGGTCGAACCCAGGCCGCCTGATTGAGAGACGAACACCCTACCACATCGTTATAATTCTAGCACAAAAATATTTACACAATTCCCTAACATTTGATTGGTCCGTAGCAAGTCTCTATCCAAAATTTATATCCCAGTAAACCCCCATGCCAAACTACTTTCCGTAACCGTGAGGCGCAGTTAAAATAATTCTTAAGAAAACGGAAAATAAACACATTTTCTTGATGAATTTATTTCAAATGCTGGAATTATAAGGAATGAATGGCCTTAATTTTGGAATTTATCGGGGATATAAACTTGGAAAAGTCGCAGGAATACTGGACGAGGCCTTCAGGCCTTCGTCCAGTATTCCCACGACTTTTCCAAGTTTATATCCAGATAAATTCCACAAAAAAGCCATTCATTCCTATAATAAACGCTGGCTTGTACTGCAAGGCAGTAGAAATGTTCAATTATCTTACTACCGTACATGTATATGGACGTACTACTACAAGTGTATGAAAATACTAATAAATTACAATGATGAAATTTCTCAAAGAATGGTATTAAAGTAACACATGTATATTAAAGTAACACATGTATATTAAAGTAACACATGTATATTACATGTATATTACATGCTACCCAGTGGTTTACCCTGATTCTAGAGAGATTTATTTCCTTGAAGGAAATATTTCCTTCTAGACATTAGCGAGACGTAATTGACGTCACGTTAAAACATCATTTCCGGCTAAAAAAATAATTCATACGCTAACGTCAAAATTGTAAATTTTTACAATATAAGTTTGTCTAAGAACAAATTTCACATTTATCGAAGAGCATGTAATATACAATTTATTCCACTACCATTTCGAAATACCAGATTTATTTCCCTTCACATCTGTAAATCCGACAAAGAAACTTGTGCTCTGCACTCGTTTTTTTTATCAAATTTCCAGATCCGGTATTTCAAAATGGTAGTTGCATAATTTAATTGTTATGGGGTGTAGCCCTAGAAAGTTAAATGTTGAGGTCGAGATCAGGCGACATCAGAGCAATTTAAAATTCAGAACCGCCCTGACGTCAGGCGGCAAAGACAAAAATATTTATTTACCTTTAAATGGGAAATGAGTATTGTCAACATTTAAAATTAATACCACATTTATGATTACCTTATTTCTTAACAAAAACACAGACAGAAGCTGGCATTTACAGTTTCTCTTTACCCCTATGCCCCACCCACACCATCAAATGCACAATAGACTAGTCTTAGGAACAGCTAGGTTACTCAAATCATTTATACAGCGATGTGATGTCAAACTGCCAATTCTAATGTCGATGATGCCCTGGATGTAGTACATGATTTTCCAAGTTCGGTAACCTATAAAACTGATCTAAAATGTAGCTGTGACTGGAGACTTATGCGTTTTGCGACCAGTGTAGATCCACATCAGACTGTACATGATCAGGATCTGAAATGTTCGCCATTCCATCAATGAAACATTCGATCATCATGCTTCTAAGAAGCAATATGTAGAGAATACTAGGTTAGTGCCGTGAATGGATAGAGAACAGTAGGTTAGTGCCGTGAATGGGAAAAATATCTGACAAGACTTAGGAAACGGGATGGGCGAGGCTCTGCCGAGCACATTCCGTTTCCGTGCCGCGCCAGATGTTTTTTCCCATTCACGGCACTAACCTACTTTTCTATTTATCCCGTTAACACCTACAAATGGCTTTAATATGCAAACAAAATAATCCTAGCCACCGCACATATTCATACGCAGTGATTAGATCGTATTGACAGGATATCAAAAAAAATTCACGGCACATACGCACTGTGTTGACGGGATAAAGATCGCTATCAGGCTATAGGAATGAGCTATTTGATCAGGAGCTACACTGGTCACAAATCCCATAAGCCTCATTTTTCCACAAAAAAATGCAAGTGAATGGGTTTAACATCCCAGCGACAGCCAAGGTCATATAGGGACAGGATCACAGTTTAAAGTATCATCCGACAGATCAGTGGGATGGAAATACTATGCAAGTATTTTTCACGCCTAAGGTGAGGATTGAACTGACAACCTCCAGTATTGAAGTACAACGCCATATGCCCAACTGGCCACGGCCCATCCCTAGGGTGAGGACTCAACTGACAACCTGCAGTATTGAAGTACAACGCCATATCCCCAACTGGCCACGGCCCATCCCTAGGGTGAGGATTGAACTGACAACCTCTGGTATTGAAGTACAATGCCATATGCCCTAGGCCACGGCCCATCCAGTCACAGCCACAACCCTATATACCTGCTGGGCGAGCAGGAAGTGCCAGGTCTCGGTCTGTATATGTTTGCGGTCGATGTAGATATAGTCGAGGGCCTGCCGCAACGTCTTGAAGACAAACGCACTTAGCCATGTAGACCCAGTCACATCGGCCTTACCAAACGAACTGTACGACCCATCGTCGTGGGTGTACTTAAACAGCTGCTGATAACCTGCAGGTGAATATACATGATATGTAGACGGATCTTAGAAACGGCGTAAATTGTTGGTTTGTCACATTGGCCCTAACAATGCACTGTATGATAGTTGCTTGTACTTCAGAGGTGTATTATAATTACCATGGAGTAGATGGTTTGCAGTATACATGTGACCAGTTACCATGGAGTAGATGGTTTGCAGTATACATGTGACCAGTTACCATGGAGTAGATGGTTGGTGGCCTTCACTCTGATTGTGTCTGTTAGTTGGTTGGTGGCAGTGAGGTATTGCAGCACCGCGACATTCGGAGCCATACGTATCATGTTCTGTTCACCACAGCCGGTCGGCAGCTGAACCAGGTTGGTGACACCGGACAGCATCGGGCCCATAATGTCTCCTGGGGTAGATAAAAATAATGGAATACATTCGGAACACCACCATATATGTGACTGTGAGAAATGGGGCTTATGGCATTTGTGGATATATAAACTTCTGATCTTCTAGGGCTCTCCTGAAGCCTGATAAGGATAAAAACTGTAAGTAATAAGCATTAAAGTTGCTTCATTGAATGGCGAACAGTGCCGGCCATGATCAGACTGCGGATGTGCAGGCTGGTCTGGGGAATTATTGGCCACGGTATCCGGACAAAACCCCCTTGGACATAACCCCCTTTGTTTAAAAATGACCACATGGACATAACCCTGTCATGATTTTTACAGGGTGGACAAAACCCCTTCCATCGTTTTTACAAGGTGGACATAACCCCCTTCTCAGTTTTGACAGGGACCTGAGGGTGGACAAAACCCCCTTCATTGTTTTTGCAAGTAGGACAAAACTCCCTTCATGATTTATACAGGGTGGACATAACCCCCTCACCCCACCCTCATTTGAAAGAATCTTTATAAAATAATTTACGATATTGTCATGTTGTACACCCTTAACTTGCAAAAATGATGAAGGGGATTATGTCCACCCTGTTAAAACCAAGAAGGGGGGAATGTCAACCTTGTAAAAAACATGAAGGGTGTTATGTCCACCTTGTAAAAGCGACAAAGGGGTTTTTGTCCATGCTGTAAAAATCATCAAGGGGGTTATGTCCATGTGGTCATTTTCACACGAAGGGGGTTATGTCCAAGGGGTTTTTGTCCTACATTCACTGGCTACAATCACATAACCTCAATACCTCCAGTTATAGCCACATATAAGCTTCAACATATTTTTCTCAAAGCTCCACAAAAGAATATGTTATGACCAGTCATTTGAACTATCTCAACGATGGTACAAATGGTAGTCATGGTAATATATTTCTTTGTGGAGAATAAGATTGACTAATTAAATGGGGTTTTACTCTCTGCTCAATAGGAACAGCAGTTATAAAAATTGAACATTTTTAATTTCCGATTTCTACATGCATTATAATAGAATTAAGGTCATAATATAGAGAATAGTAGGTTAGTGCCGTGAATGGGAAAAAATATCTGGCAAGGCTCAGGAAACGGGATGGGCGAGGCTCTGTCGAGCACATCCCGTTTCTGTGCCGCGCCAGATATTATTTCCCATTCACGGCACTAACCTACTATTCTATTTATCCCGTCAACACCTACAAATTGCTGTAAAATGCAAAAATAGTATTGACTGGATATCAAAAATGTTTCACGGCACCGTGTTTCACGGCACATACGCACTGTGTTGACGGGATAAAAAAAGCATGTTAGTTGCCCAAACCGAGCTGAACAAAAATGTGCGCATATGAAGAAGAAACAAGTTTTTTTATTTGTTTTTACCAGAAATAAAAAGAAGGGTCGTGTTTGGGCAAACCTAAATTCATTTAATTGTGGCCTACATAATTATGATGTATTAGTATAGCATTTTTCCAAGGCTCTTGTACATGAAGCACACTACCTATGACATACAGTCATACCTATTACGTTGATCCATCCACGCAACGACCCAGACACTATCGTATCTACAGGAATGTCTGCTTCAAGCGTTTTCTTGTAGTACACAGCAGAATCTGAAATTATCGAATGGAGCATTTTCAAGAGTTTCATGACATTTCGTACGAGTTTCCATGGAAATTTGAAATCACAGAAACATACAAGAAATTGTTCAAACGCAGATCTGCCTAACGAGTAGAAACAGACAAAAGTCTTAACCCTTACACCGCTATCTTAATTTTGTTGTCGTCTGCTGTTTATTTTATTTTTTCCATTTTTGTCATCAAAAACATGCTTTGACAGCACTTTAGAAGTGCTGTCATTAAACCATGTTTTTATTGAAAAACAGCACATTAGAAGTGCTGTCATTAAACCATGTTTTTATTGAAAAATAAGGCAAGATTGAAGATATAAAAGCAACAGCAAACGACAATTGTTGTGTGTAGCGGTCTACGTGTTACTGTTGTTAAATACTTGCACAACACCAATCACAAATCTGCTAGTGTGTTTGAATGAATTGGAGGCACATGTTGCAAAATAAGGCGATTTAAAAAACAGCAGATGGAAGTACATGTATGTGAAGAAAGTTTCTTTTACTAAACATGCATGAAATATAAGTTAATACCTTGAGGGCAGATATAATGGGACTGTGTCACCTCTTCTGGTATACCCTCGGCCTACAAGTGAATGTACAAATGAGACAGGCCATGTGATTTTGCATCATCGGACATCTGCGTAATTTCAGTAAATATGTTTACAAAGAGTACATGCGGTGAGAATTTTGTCAACTTTTAACATTATTTGTTTTGACATTATGTAAGAAAAATATTGTAAATTTTGTAAACATATTTAATGAAATTACGTAGATGTCTGAATCACATGCGTGTCCAAATTTGGCTGTGACTGGGAAACATGAGGCTTATGGCATCTGTGGCAAGTCTAGCTCCTGATCTCATAGCACACTCCTGTATCCTGGTCAGGATCTGCCTTGTTTGTTAGAATCAGGACATACATTTTTTTACATGAATGACCAACAGTGCAGATTCAGATCAGACTGTGCAAATGTGCAAATGCACAGACAGATCTGGTTCTACCGTTTTGCTGGAGAAATGGGGCTTATTGGGTTTTGTGACCAGTGTAGATCCAGATCAGCCTGTGCATCCGCAGTCTGATCAGGATCTGCACTGTTAACATTCCATGAATGAAACACCTGTCATCCTTATAACAGGCAATATAGATCAAGCTACAGGAGGGTACTGTTTTCAGGAGCTACACTGGTAACAAATCCCACAAGTCCCATTTCTCCAGTCACAGCCACATACCGGTATGCCACTAGCCACATTCGCCCATCACAATCACAAATAAACCAAAACTTACTGCATTGTATTTGGTTTTTTTGGAAGACAAATTGGACATTCAGTCCGGCGACTACCGGTTTACCGTCGGACCGGCGGCAATTTTAACGAACATGTCTGATGGACCGACGACTTTCGCGGAGACTGGAAACTAAGTTGTGCCTGTTATTCCCCCATTATTCCATGCCTGTGTGTACCTTAACGAGCAATGTCCTGACCACAGTATCGGATGCCAGCTGGTCACCGTAGCCTGGTGGACTCACATGCTTGTAGCACGAGACACGGTGCTCACGCAGAAATGCCTGAAATCATCATACAAACACTTATTATACCATTGTTCGACACCGCTCACAGCCGTGTTCAAATGTACAGCACATGCTGTTTGACCATGGCTGTAGACAATGCTCATTCCGGGGCCAAGCCAACACCCACATAATCTGTAATGTGTCTCATGACATTACTAGAACGCGCCATTACGTCACCAGACCAGTTCACAACGGTCACACTGAAATTTTGAATTTGATGCAGCTGCATCACGCGACGTGTACTGCGGCCACGGAATATGTATTAGTAAATCAGCTCTTTGAATGAAGCAGATTATCAAAGTACGAAAGTACTGCATATATATGCTCAAATTACATGATGTTTCAGACGCAAACGTAACAATAACGCTTGACCATGTCCAGCTGTGGGTAAATGTTTGCCGTGGCACTCAAGAACCGTTTGAACCCGCGGCCTACGGCCTTGGGGTTCAAACAGTTGAACGGCAAACATTTACCCAAGCATGGCTGGACATTGTCGAACCTTATAATGATATTTATTCATAGTCACTCAAGTCACAATCCAGTAATTTACCCTGTGAACTCTCTTTTATTTTGAAGTATTTTCAACTCGCCAAGAAATGTTGTTTTTTTAACCAAAGTCCATAATATTAATCCATTAGACATGTACACAATAACACGAAAATTTAGACAAAACTTCTCATTTCAGGTTGATCTGGGTCTACATGCAATGACTAAAAGTTATATTTCTCAAGTTTTAAGTTGTATGATAGTAAAAGCCTACAAGTTTAGTTTTCGGTTAAATACCATGACTTATAATTGGAATTGTATCTACTGTACCATATTGCCGAATAAATATTGTTTAAATTAGAAACCTAAAACTGCATACCTACCGCTACTGTAATATTAATGTTGCCTAGCGACCTTGGTTTGATCTTGAACGTGTGTGACCTTGACCTCTGGGAGCAGACACAGAAGCCAGCCGGCTCGTCACTGTCAAGCTCCATCACAGACAGATCCCCGGTGCCTGTCACGTTCAACTGTATCTGTAAACAACACTACACGCATGAATGTATCCATAGTTTTATTAACACTTACACCCCTATGTAACTGAAATGGATTTTGATATGTTAATTTTGCAACCAATCCAATCATCACAAAAAGATCTTCAGATTAGTCCATTTATGAAAAGGGGGTGTTTTTTAAATGAAATTTAGTTAATTAATTAAAAAGTGCAGATCCTGATGAGACGGCTTGTCACAAGCTGGCTCATCTGAATCTACACTGTTTGCCAATACCGCTGTACAGACCAGTGGTGTTGAAATTGTTAATTTGATCTAAATTTGATCAACTAAAGACAATACAGAGTACCCTCTCTAAACCGGACACCCTGGGATGTCCGGTTTAGGGAGATTCCACTGCAAATCAGACATTCGACTATGCCAAGGCATGCAGGAGGTGTGCGAACTTGAACAGGCATGATCATCAGAGATTGATGACAAAGAAACCCATAAATTAAGGATACAGAGGCCGGTGTAGAGAGGTTATACTGTAGCATTATGATCAAATATTCAATTACGTAATTGCTGATATCAATTTTTTTATCTGTTTCTTATTTCATCAAAATTGCAAAGCATACTTATCTTGCTATAAAGCACACTTTGAGGGAGAAATTTTCAATTTAAGGATAAATTTATTAATTTTCATTACACTGAATGTATTACATTATCACAGCCATTATGGCTGTGATAATGTAATACATTCAGTATAAAGTAACTCTGCATACTGTTAATCATCAAATATATGCAGTTGTTAGTTCTATAAGAAATAATGCATTTCGGGAAATATGAATGATTACTCCCTCAAAGTATACTTTATAGCTAGATAAGTATGCTTACCAATTTTGATGAAATCGGCTTCAATTGTTTAAGAAAACATTATTTGTTTTTCATTGCATGACAATCACCTCCAATGGTGTCTCTTTTCATGTGTATAACTTTATCTTGTACTTACCACTATACAGTGGGTCAGGTAGTTAAACACGGTCACCTCCATGGCCAACGTCTCACCACGTATCACTGAATAGGGTAGGTTCACAGACAGGAAGAATGGTTGGAACGAGGTGACCTTGAGGAGGTCAGACACCCCAAGACCGGCGATGTCACTGGTACAGACGCTGTTGCCAACCCACTGGGTGACTGTGTCAGGTAGGGTCTCTGTGAGGCTTAGGTTACCGCTGGCCCTGGAACAGTCAGATGTTTATATGGGGCATGTGTATATAGATGGTACGACTATTGCCAACCCACTGGGTGACTGTCAGGTACGGTCTCTGAGGTGTAGGCCGCTGGCCCTGGGACAGTCAGATGTTTCTATAGGGCATGGGTATATAATAATTGTGGTTCGTTGAGTGTAAACAGTAGTGTGATTTGATTTTACTCAATTAAACTTTTGAAATACCCAATTGCTTCAGAAATGATGGAGTGACAATACTCAATTACTAATTCCTTATCTGGAGCCCTGTACAATTTCACCTTGACCTTGAGCACAAAGGTCACATGAAAGTAACATGATGACAATACTTTGCTGTCTGCTATTTTTATTTTATTTTGTTTACAAAAACATGCGTGAGCATCATGTCCAATGGAGGCTTTGCTCTAGATAATTGATGCTTACGGTACTTCATGCAGATCCCAGAGCCAAGTTTCGGGAAAGTAGTTCCTCAGTGTGTCAGTCGGCCTTCTGTGGTCCTCAGGTTCTGTAACAAAAGTAAAAACATATATTTTCATATTACATTGTTACACCCCACGCCATCGTAACAAATTTTGACTAACCATAATGATCATACTCTTTACCCATACTCTTTACCCATACTCTTTACCCATACTCTTTACCCATACTCTTTACTGGGATATGGTTTGGTTTGGGGTTTTTTTGTCGGTGGACAACCAGTTTATTATTTTTTTGTATCAATAAATAAGAAACATATATAAGAAAGTCAGCAACATATAATGTGGAAGCCGATCAGACCGTGCTTATGCCTGATCTGGTAGGATTCACATTATTGGTCCTCACAATACATACAATTATTGTCAAAGTCAAAGTCACCAACATTGCCAAGTATACTTTAATATCTAGCAAAGTATACTTTGAGGAAGAAATTTTCAATTTAAGGATAAATGTATTAATTTTTATTATACTGAATTTATTACATTATCACAGCCATTTTGGCTGTGATAATGTAATAAATTCAGTATAATAATTCTGCATACTTTTAATCATCAAATATATGCAGTCGTTAGTTTAATATGAAATAATGCATTTCGGGAAAAATAAATAATTACTCCCTCTAAGTATACTTTGCTAGATATAAAGTATACTTTGCATTTTTGATGAAATCGGCTACAGATATGACAATGTCTAGCAGGCCATACCTTTAGTGGGTTCCACTGCCCTGATATGTCCTCCAGCTCCCGGTATTGGGCCTCTGGGATCTCCAGGGTTCACTTCAGGTCCAAATACCTCGTTATACAGACAAGGTCGCGTCTGAATGTCAAGGTCAGTCAAGGCCTCAATACCTGCGACCTTGAACGCAAGGAGTGAATCATACATGTTGCTATGGAATTGCATAATTGAACGTCGTTTTCTGAACACTGGGGGTCGATCACCATCGACCTTGAACCCTGGCATTGACCCCGGCATGGCTGGCGGGACAATGGGGGCAAATATCACCGACGTGTCCGAGTTGTCCGAGCAATATCGCCAATCATTGATGAAGTCCGACGAGATGTCATATTGCTCCAGTCTCTGTTGAAGGTCGGGTTTCTGTAGCAGGTTATTGTCGTGGTGCAGATAGACACTCTTGTCCACCATGACCAGCGAGCAGAGAGAGCCGGGTTCTGCCGACAGTCCAACACCAATACCCTGGCCGGGTCTACGGACTTTATCTGAGTATAAGTTCACCTGAAACGGTAATATGGATTGATAATGGATATTGGTGAGAACTCTAAAATAATCTGACAGTAGAAACTCTTCCCAGTTTAGTAGATTTTATCAAATAAATAAATAGTTCAGTTGTACTATGGTTCTTCTTCTAATATAAATAAGTTGATAGTTGTACTATGGTTCTTCTTCTAATATAAATAAGTTGATAACCATGACAACCTTACTTTGAAAGCATGGATATCGACAGGAAGAGATTATTGTTCCAGTTGGTTGTCATGGTTATACCTTATTCTGTAAGTTGGTTGCCATGGTTATACCCTATTATGCCACCTGGTTGCCATGGTTATACATTATCCTGCCAACTGGTTGCCATGGTTGCACCTTATTCTGCCAACTGGTTGCCATGGTTGTACTTTATTCTGCCAGCTGGTTGCCATGGTTGTACCTTATCCTGTCAGCTGGTTATGGCTATACCTTATTCTGCATTATCCTGGTTGTCACAGGTATACCTATTTCTGCTACCTGGTTGCCATGGTTATGCCAAAGATATACAATTTACCTAATTCTGCCAGCTGGTCGCCACGGTTATACCTTATTTTGCCAGCTGGTTGCTATGGTTATACCTTATTTTGCTACCTGGTTGCCATGATTGTGCCTTATTCTGCCATCTTGTTGCCGTGGTTGTACCTTATTCTGCCATCTGGTTGCCATGGTTGTACCTTATTCTGCCAGCTGGTTGCCATGGCTATACTTTAGTTTGCTACCTGGTTCCCATGATTGTACCTTATTCTGCCAGCTGGTTGCCATGGTTGTAACTTATTCTGCAAGCTGGTTGCCATTGTTGTAACTTATTCTGCCAGCTGCTTGCCATGGTTTTACCGTATTCTGCCAGCTGGTTGCCATTGCTTTACCTTATAATTATTCTGCTAGCTGGTTGCTATGTTTATACCTTATTCTGCCAGCTGGTTGCCATGGCTACACTTTATTCTGCTAGCTGGTTACCATGGTTATACCTTATTCTGCCACCTGGTTGCCAGGGTTGGTTATACCTTATTCCGCCAGCACATGTCGACAGTGAAGTGGATCGTGTCTGCGACGACCTCCCCATCACCAGCCACCAGGAAGACCAGCAGACGGAGTGAGGGCGCCATCTTGTCTGTGATGCGAAGGTCAAAGGTGAACTGCCATAGACTGGGCTCGACGGCTGCGTCTGCTTCCATGTCGTCTGTACCCTGTAGTTGGGTGGTGCCACCATCTTCTGGCAATGTCAGAAAGAGACATCAGTTAACCCTTTCACCTCTGGTAACCGGTATGGACTATTCCATGTTAACCATTACGCTGCCGAATTAAATTTTGTCGTCTGCTGTTTCTGTTCTATTTTCCATTTTTTCCTATCAAAACATGGTTTGACAACACTTTAGAATCATTTCCAATGGAAATGATTCTAAAGTTCTGCCAAACCATTTTTTTATTGAGAATAAAGACAAAATATAAAGCACCAGCAGATGAAACTGTTTTGCTTCCCATATTCTAAGGGTTAATTAGTAGCTTCATCGGAAATTGGATAATTTCGTAAAAATTTCACAATGTAGATCGTGATTAACGGACTAGGGACATTGGCATTGTGGTTTATATTTGTCTGTATTTGTCAGTTTGACATCAAGTTGATCAGCTATAAGTAAGCAACGTGCTGGCAAACCAACAAAGTCCGACAACTCTAGCCTCAAGGTTATCATGGAAGTTGTTCTAAGGGAAGTTACTCATGAAGTTTGGTATCCTGGGTCCGGTTTCTTAAATCCTCTGGTAGCTTAACAGGCTGTTAAATCAAAACCTATGTTAGCTTAACAGACTGTTAAATCAAAACATGTTAGCTTAACAGGCTGTTAAATCAAAACCTCTGTTAGCTTAACAGACTATTAAATCAAAACCTCTGTTAGCTTTTTAGCCTCTTGTTAAGGATTTAACAGTCTGTTAAGCTAACAGAGATTTTGAGCAACCGGGTAACCAGGCCCAGTTTTTAATGCAGTTCTACTGACTAAGTGGTGACAATTACAAAACATTTGCCTTCAAACTGCTGACATTTTCATCTATGAAGGAGTGTGCACAGGTAACAGTAATGGTTGAAGGGACAACCACCAAATATTTTGATTTATGGAAATCTAATAAAAAAAAATATACTTATAAACCAATAGCTAATTACACCAATAAACCATATATATGTTGTCAATAAGTCGTTATGCAGATGATATCAGCAAGGAAATCACACCATATGCTGTAGTTAGAACATAATAATCACATTTTGGTTTTACATGTACAATTTGGCTTCTACACACCTGTGTATATAAATATTCATGTAGTACATCAAAATTGGTCTATTATTTGCATATTACAGGTTTGTGTACATTTTTATTGGTAGGAGTATCTGCATTAAGACTTACATATCACATACATGTGACATGTATGTGATATGTAAGTCTTAATGCAGATACTCCTACCAATAAAAATGTACACACACCTGTAATATGCAAATAATAGACCAATTTTGATGTAACATGTGGTTTATTTATGTAAGTTTCTATTGTTTTATTAGTAGGGTTTTGTATTACATTCCAGATTTACATGGGGCCACAAGACGGGTACAACTACCTTAACCCTTAAAAGGCAGGAACAGAAAACTGTCGCTTTTGTTTCATATTTTGTCTTCTTTCTCCATTAAAATATGGTTTGACAGCGCTTTAAAACATTTCCATTGGAAAAGATTCTAAAGTGCTGCCCAAACCATGTTTTTGTTGAGAAATATGGAAAATATTAAATAAGCAGCAGACGACAAAATTTAATTCAGCATTGTAAGGGTTAAACATTTTTGCCTTACAACTGTCACATTTTAGTTACCACTAACCTTCATATATGGGAAGATCTCGGGGAGTCTGTTCAGCAACCTGGTCCCCTCTCCGTGGGGCTGCAGGCATTCCCGGGGCAGCAGGGGCCTGGTCATATGACCAGCCGGGCGGACCCTGGGGTCGGTTTACCACAAACGGATCATCATCTTCAATAAAACCATCATTGTCATCTTCAGTGTCCTGGGTCTGAGCGAGTTTTGGTGAGAGAAGCACGCCCTCTATGTCGGGTGTGTATAGATAACTGTGCTGTAAGCGGTCAGTGATGTCTGCAGACTGAACGATGTTTCCTTGTGACACAACCTGAAATAGGGAGTCGATGATGAACTGCATCAGCCTAGTGTTTGTTTATATGTGGCTGTCACTGGAGAAATGGGGCTTATGGGAAGGGGGTGTTTTGTTCTCAAGAATATGAAAGTTACTTTCAAAATGTGCAGATCCTGATGAGACGACTCGTCACGAGCCGGCTCATCTGGATCTACAATTTTTGCCAATACCACTATACAGGCCTGTGGTGTTGAAAGGGTTAATCCATACAACACTGAACCTAAAGGCACCGTCTCAAAGGTGGATTTGACTGAAGAAATGGGGCTTCCTGATCAAATAGCAGCAGACTCCTGTAGCCTGATAACGATCTATATTCCTTGTCCGAAGCATGATGGGCCTTTCATTGATGGAATGGCGAATAGTGCAGATCCTGATCAGACTGTGCGGATGCACAGGCTGATCTGGATCTACACTGGTCGCAAAACCTATAAGCCCCATGCCAGTGTTTGTTGATATGAACATGTACAAATTACAGCCCAGCTAACACAAAACGCTGTCACAACATTGCCGTGAGATAGTTCAGGAAAGTTTTATAGATGTAGATTACATGTAACATTTGAAATCATGTTGTAAAAAATTGTTTTCTTCAAGGCATAGACAATTGGATAACAGATAATTAACAGACTATTAATTAAGTCGATTATGAGAAAAAAATAGGTCAAGGTAAAAAAAAGCTCACATGTTGGATAGTGGTATGTGGTGGCACCCGTTGGTTATGAAGTTGTGCAAGTATGGTGGTTCTAGGTGGTACAGTAACAGAGAAATGGACCTCAACCCAAAAACTTAACATTGAAAATGGCTAGGTCAATTACACGAAAAAAAATAGGTCAATGTCAAAAAAGGTCACATGTTGGATAGTGGTATGTGATGGGCACACGTTGGTTATGAAGTTGTGCAAGTATGGAGGTTCTAGGTGGTACAGTAACAGAGAAATGGACCAAAAATGAAAACTTAATATTGGAATTGGATGCCGCCCACACGGCTTTCACCAACCCAATAGCAGGGATATTTTTTAAACATGTTGCAAACATTGGTGCTTGCTGGCGGGCTTGGGTATAGTGTTATTCACATTTGAAATTTCAAATTGATACAAAATTTCAGCTCTCCAGGAGTTTATTAATCTATGATCTTTTGCCATTTGCCCGGATTCTGAGCATTTTCACTTGCCGTCCATGAAAATGCTCAGAATCATGTACATAACATGCGATTTGGGAATTATCAGCCAGTAGCTCAGTTATATACAGGGTATCGTATTTTCCACAGCAAACCTGGTAATGGACTTTCTCTATGTCAACGTCGTCTACCAGTGAATACACGGCCTGTACGGTCACCACCTGCCCACAGGAGCGCGGGCCGGCGCCGCCCGACCTCAAGGTCACATAACTCCGGCTGGGCGAGTACCACTGCTTCACGTGGCTCACCACGGTCGCCGGGTAGATCGTGTACACCTTCCGGTTAGTCTGCTCCTTGTCTAACGTCGTCACCTACAGTTTTGTATAGATTTCATTATCCATAGTATCACATTCCAATGCCAAGTAACATTCCAATGCCAAGTAACATTCCAATGCCAAGTAACATTCCAATGCCAAGTAACATTCCAATGGCTATCTAAAAAGTGATATCTGCAGTTATATTTTATTATTATGGTCTAATATATATGATTTTATGTTTCTACCATAACAAAACATGTTAATAAACGCAAGGCATACATAGCCATAACTGTAAGGACATATATACAGAGACAGAATCTAGACAGCAAAGATATATGAAATGCACCGTTGCTATTGCAAAGGGGGCTTCACATGTATGTGGTTGTGACTGCAAAAGTGGGCTTTATGGGATTTGTGAGCAATATAGCTCCTGATCAAACAGCACACCCTGTAGCCTGTAAATGATCTATATTGCTTGTTACAGGCATGACAAATGTCTTATTGATGCAATGGCGAACAGTGCAGATCCTGATCAGACTGTGCGGACGCACAGTCTGATCTGGATCTACACTGCTCGCAAAACCTATGAGCCCCATTTCTCCAGTGACCGTCACGTAACGGAAAACATTCCCCAACCTTCATGGTGAAGAAGTCAATGGTGTGTGTCAGGTTGAGAATAGTGGCGTTGGCGTAGCCATGTCGATCTGAGACGAGGGTTTCCTGGATGCCCAGCCGTTCGATGTGGAGACGGACGTCTTCTCCCACCACCGGGCGGCCCGCTGGGTCCGATACATACAGCTACATGGTATAACAAGATTGACTTGATTTATTGGTGTGTAATGGCCTATCAACAGCTAAGGTCATTTAAAGCCGGGCCAATGGGTTCGATCCCGCATATAACCTGCTTCATTGAGGATAAAATCCCAAAATCAGAACAGAATATTTACATTGAAATAAATATATATGGGTGGTTGAGTGGGCGGTTTGTTTGTTGTTGGTTGGTTGGTGGATTGGTTGTTTGTTTGTTTTATTGATTTGTTGGTTGATTGGGTGGTTGATTGTTTGATTGATTGGCTGATTGATTGATTGATTTGTTGGTTGATTGATTTAGTGATTGATTGATGATTGGTGATTTATGTCTGCTCAGTGACAGACATAATACAGGGATAGTAAGGCCTGTGACCTGTTCAAGCCAATTCCCATCATTAAATATAAGACGAATCAAAACCTGTGACTAACCCTTAGAATGCTGGAAACAAAAACAAATGTTGTCTGTGCTTTATATTAGTTTGTCTTCTTTCACACTGTAAACATGCTGTGACAGCACATTAGAATCATTTCCATTGGACATGATTATAAAATGCTGTCAAACAGTGTTTTTGATAATACAAAAATAGAAAATAACCAGATGATTTAAAATTTAATTCAGCATTGTAAGGGTTAAGTATAAAACGTAATAATAAAAATCAAGATGTTTGATTGGTCGAGACTGCTCAGTATCGCCCAATCAAATAGCCTAATTTCAAATACAAATTATGAAAATATGCTCAGGAAGATGTATAAACTTTCTGAGCATGAAATCAATAGGTTTGCTTGGTCATGGCTGACTGCACTCTGCCTGTGCAAATATCAGAATGTGTTTGGAAAGCTTTATTTTCAATTGCCCCGAGGCTTGTATTGGTGTTATTTACTATTTAACTTTAATATTCAACATGCCTGTGAAATACTTTAATAGCAATTATGAGACCTGGGGCCGTTTCATTAAATTTCTGTAAATTTCACATTAACATATTGTTTTCTTGTAAACAATTATTGGATTTACATTTATTGAGCAAATTTGCACTTGCGAACATTTTAGTCGTACGAAGCTTAGTGAAACGAGCCCCAGGAAGTTTATCAGGTAATGTGTTTGCAATATGAAATGATCAAGTATAAATGAGACAATGTGAATATGTACATAGGAAGATGTGCGATATCTCATGAAAAATATTTACAAAATTTACCACAATTCTGTCAATGATGATGACAGAATTCCGCATTTGCCATGAAAGTTTTGTCACCTTTCGACGTCATTTACAGAAAATGTCACAGTTTCTGTAAATATTTGTCATAACAACTTGAATGCATATCTCCTTAGGTACAACATCACACGGCTTGTCTCAAATATGTAACAGTACCACTTGTACAGTACAGAAAGCTGGATAGTTATTAGGAGATACAACAACAATATAAGGTTTGATCATGTCCAGCCGTGTGCAAACGTTTGCTGTGGCCCTCGGGAACTGTTTGAACCCCAAGGCCGCAGGCCACAGCAAATGTTTGCACACGGCTGGACATGATCAAACGTTATTGTTACATTTCCAACAAAAAACTGATGTAATTTGAGCATTATATTCAGTATTTTCAGTACTTTTATAAATCGTCCCATTCACGTAGATAATTTTCGGTATTCATATTCCGGGGCCGAGTCATGAATGTCATGAACGTCATGAAGTAGTGACGTCATGAAGGCACTTCCGCATAGTGACGTCATGAAGGCACTTCCATTACGCGCGGCCCCGGAATGAGCATTGCCTAAAGCCATATGCAAACAGCACGCGCTATTTGTTTGCACATATGTGCAAACAACGGAATCCATGTAACAATATACAACTACCCTGATGAATATCATTTAAAAATAACTAAAGTCTAAAGGTGACAATCAATACCTTGATGTGGTAAGGGAAGAAAGGCTTGAAGTAGGTGCCACCAACAAACTTCAGTTTCACTCGTTCCTCCATCACTCGGCTACCTTCCTCTTCCGCCGTTACCGTGACGCCTAGAGGCATTGATTGGTTGGTTGGTTGATTGATTGAGTGATTGGTTTATTTTAAAATTACTTTACTATGAGAAAATAAGATTATTTATTAACACTTACACCGCTATCTTAATTTTGTGTCGTCTGCTTATGCTATTTTCCATTTTTATCATCAAAAACATGCTTTGACAGCACTTCAGATTCTGAATTGGTGAAGTGGTGATTGGTAATATTCAGTGAACGGCTTCCCATCCCCTGTTGATGGTGATTGTGTGAAAAGATTGGGTGAGAACAGATGGGGGTGGTGATAATATTTGGCGAACATCTTAGGGGAGGGAAAGATATTTTTTTCCAAATATTCCCCCCCCCCTATCTCATCACACAATCAGGAGTAACAGAGGAGGGGAAGATCGTTGCCCGTTAGTATTCCAACATTGATCACCAACAACATGAGAGATGATCGACATCGGCCCATCTGCATCTACAGTGTTTGCTAAAGTTGTATTATGATCTGTCGGGTTGAACGAGTTATAGAGAATAGTATGTTAGTGCCGTGAATGAGAAAAAATATCTGGCGCATCACGGAAACGGGATGTGCTCGGCAAAGCCTCGCCCATCCCGTTTCCGTGCTGCGCCAGATATTTTTTCCCATTCACGGCACTAACCTACTATTCTATTTATCCCGTCAACACCTACAAATGGCTTTAAAATGCAAAAAAAATAACCCCAGCCACCGCACATATTCATACGCAGTGATTAGGTCGTATTGACAGGATATTAAAAAAAATTCACGGCAGATACGCACTGTGTTGACGGGATAAAACCCATTTCATGCTGGGAAAGGGTTGATCGATAAAGACAATGTCTGGGTGTGACGTACCTGTGGTGTCCTCTGTGACTTTGGCAGTGACATTCAGTCTCGGCTCACATAACAAGGAGTAAGCCCGCGACGTAATGTTTAACGCACTCGTGTCTACACTAAAACTGTGACAGCCATCAATCTAGACAACAAAACAAAACTTGTCTGATTTAACCGAAGGGCCCTGGCAATATACTGTAATATACATGTACTGTAATAATAGTGGAGGCTAAACTTATGTGAAACATTAGAATAATTACCGTAAGTGACAAAGGGAGATTACTCATCAATCTTGTTCGATGGTCGAGTGTAAATTGTAATATTTCACAGAATTTTAGAAATAAACCTTTGCTGGTTTTTTTTTTATTAAATCAAAATTCAAGTGCTTTGTAAGCACGAAGGCAATTTTTTAAGCGCTTTTTAAGTACCAAAATAAAATTCAAGCATTTTTCAAGCGGATTTTCAGAAAATAAGTACTTTTCAAATCTGTACGAACCCCATCATAGGATGTCGACAGTTAAAAAACCCAGCTTATTTTGTATAAACACGGTGATATAATTTGTTTCTAAGCGGGCATTTTGTAATTGAATTTGGTCAAATTATATGATATGATCCACATTTTATTGCCGATCTAAGAATATGCCATTATACAAGTATAATACCTAACTTTAGAATATAAAGTATAATACCTAACTTTAGAATATGCCATTATACAAGTATAATACCTAACTTTAGAAGTCAAATTGCAGCATACATGTTTATTTCTATTATGTTGGCAGCCATCTTGAATTTGGCGACAATATTGGATTTACAAAAATGTCCAACCCTATTTTTATTTTTAAACGAGCCAAAACAAGTAACACTAGAGCAGCTGAAGCTGCATCAACGGTTTGAGGCTTGATGTACTGACAAACGTACACTGGCAAAGTGATTAGAAGACATTGCCAATGACGAAAACATATGAAACTCAAAAAAAATTGATGCAATTCCAATGAAATTGAAAAAATAAAGTTTTGTATTTTCAGAATCGCTTGACTATCCTAAGCATTTTTCATTATATAACGTTCTACGAAATGTGTACCGTTAACCCCCTAGTCTGACATTGAAGTTGAGACGATTCTAAAGCACTCACAGCATGTCAGTTCGTATATAAAATGAAAATTGTTTATATTGTTACTGTGTGATTTAACGTGACGCTGTCAAACTTCAAATGCATGTAGCTCTCTCATTTGAGCAGATAGCTAAAAACTACCAGCGATGCGGAGATAGAGAATTTTATTGCCTTTTTAATGTTTTTAATATTTGAAATCGGTTGAATAATAAAAAAGTTATGACCATTTCAAATTTAAAAAAATGAAAGAACCAAACTTCAAATGCCTACAACTCTCTCATTTGGGCAGATAGCCAAAAACTACCAGCGAAGCGGAGATAGAGAATTTTGTTGGCTTTTTAATGGAAAAAAATATATTTGAAATCGGTTAGATAATAACAAAGTTATGAACATTTCAAATTTGAAAAATTGAAGAAAAAAACGTCCAAGTTTGAAAGGCAATAGAATCGGAACTCTTCAAACTATAGCTCTGAAAAGTATCATCTTTTGTGCGGATGAATGTCCCGCGTCACGCTGTCAAAAAATTATGTTGCTGAGATTACTGTACAAATTGGAAACTGTTTTCGAAGACCACCCGTTAAAATAAAAAAGAAAATCCGAAATTGTTGATTTTTTTCATTTTTCTCAACTTCACATGTCAATAGCTCTCTCATTTGAGCAGAGCCAATAACGGCCAGGCAAGCGAAGATAGAGATTTCTCGCAGCTTTCGAATACAAAAAGAATTTTTGAAATCGGTTGAAAAATGTGGAAGTTATAGGACATTATATGATATATGACGTCACTTCCGGTTTCGTGGAAAGTGACGTCATGAGAATTCTGAAAATTGCTTTATTCTCGTCTGACAGTTGATACAAATCGGCATACAAAATTTGAAGTCGATCCGACAAGCGGTTTGGGCTGTAGTCCCGACGGCTGAATAAAAAGAAAAAAAAAACCAACGAAAACAAAAGGTTTGAGGAATCAAATTCCTCAAACCTAATTTGATGCAATTCCAATGAAATTGAAAAAAACAGTTTTGTATTTTCAGAATCGCTTGACTATTCTAAGCATTTTTCATTATATAATGTTCTACGAAATGTGTACCGTTAACCCCCTAGTCTGACATTGAAGTTAAGACGATTCTAAAGCACTCACAGCATGTCAGTTCGTATATAAAACCAGTGTCTGATACAGCCCACCATACCTGTCTGGCCTCCACCTCGAAGTTTGTCAGCTGTACACACTGTTCTAGGCGGCTAAGTTTATATGCTCGTTCTCAAACTTCAAATGCATGTAGCTCGCGCATTTGAGCAGATAGCTAAAAACTACCAGCGAAACGGAGATAGAGAATTTTGTTGGCTTTTTAATGCAAAAAAAATATTTGAAATCGGTTAGATAATAAAAAAGTTATGACCATTTCAAATTTGAAAAATTGAAAAAAAACGTCCAAGTTTGAAAGACAATAGAATCAGAACTATTCAAGCCATTGCTCTGAAAAATATCATCTTCTGTTCGGATGAATGTCCCGCGTGACGCTGTCAAAAATTATGTTGCTGAGATTACTGTACAAATTGGAAACTGTTTTCAAAGACCACCCGTTAAAATAAAATAAAAATCTGAAATTGTTGATTTTTTTAATTTTTCTCAATTTCACATGTCTATAGCTCTCTCATTTGAGCAGATAGCCAAACATTGGCAGCGAAGCGAAGATAGAGAATTCTCGCAGCTTTACAATTCAAAAAGAATTTTTGAAATCGGTTGGAAAATAAGGAAGTTATAGGGAATTATATGATATATGACGTCACTTCCGGTTTCGTAGAAAGTGACGTCATGAGAATTCTGAAAATTACGTTATTCTCGTCTCACTGTTGATGCGAATCGGTATACAAAATTTGAAGTCGATCCGACCAGCGGTTTGGGCTGTAGACTGAACGGCTGAATAAAAAAAAAACAAAAAAAAAAAACCAACGAATACAATAGGTTTTCGGCGCAGCTGAAAGCCGCCTCAAACCTAATAAACGAGCCAAAACAACTAAAAGTTTGCTTTTAACAACAAACATTTAACACAGTATTTACATTCTGCTACACTATAACCCTAAGTATTTGAACCAGATGGCCGCGGCCCGCATGTCGAGCCCGCCGAGGCATTTGATGGTCTCAGAGTGTATTTATTTGAAGTTTGATGCGCAATAAGCATACAAAGCTTCAAGCAAATCTGACATACGGTTACAGAGATAGTAGGTATGTGAAAACTTTAACGCAAATTTTGACAGAAACGTTAACGCAAACTTCTAAGTCATTTGACCTTCACATAGGGGCTGCATGAGTGGGACACAGAATGAATATATGGATGATGACTAATAAGTATATGAAGTTTCAAGTCAATGTGACTTAGGACTGCAGAGATAGTAGGTATTTAAAAACTTTAACGCAGATTTCGGAACGCAAACTTCTAAGTCATTTGACCTTGACCTTGGGCACAGGGGCCGCATGAGTGGGATACAGCATGAATATATGGATCATGACTAATAAGCATATCAAGTTTCAAGTCAATGTGACTTAGGACTGCAGAGATATAAGGTATTTAAAAACTTTAACGCAGATTTCGGACGGACGGATGGACGCACGGACACCCGGACATCATTGTGATCACTATGTCTCGCTTTCCGCAAATGTGTGTGCCAAAAGACTACTCGTGGCTGACAGGATTGATGAATATTTACAGTAGCTTACACCACTCTTGTGTTACTCATGTTTGGAGAAATGATATCAGTAGTAATGTCACTATGACATTTTTGCTTTGAGCAATTAACCCTTACACTGCTATCTTAATTTGTTGTCGTCTGCTGTTTATTTTCTATTTTCCTTTTTTATCATAAAAAAAATAAATGCTTTGACAGTACTTTAGAATAATTTCAACGTGCTTTGACAGCACTTGAGAATCATTTCCATTGGAAATGATTCTGAGGTGCTGTCAAACCATGTTTTTATTGAGAAATAAAGCAAGATATAAAAGCAACAGCAGACGACAATCATTATTCCACATTCATCATCTCACATGATTGTGCAGCAGAGGAATGTGTGATAATTCCAGCACAAAAATATTTACACAGTTCCCTAACATTTGATTGGTCCGTAGCAAGTCTCTGTCCAAAATTTATATCCCAGTAAACTCCCATGCCGAACTACTTTCCGTAACCGTCAGGCGCAGTTAAAATAATTCTTAAGAAAACGGAAAATAAACACATTTTCTTGATAAATTTATTTCACATGCTGGAATTATAAGGAATGAATGGCCTTTTTTGTGGTATTTATCGGGGATATAAACTTGGAAAAGTCGCGGGAATACTGGACGAGGCCTTCTGGCCTTCGTCCAGTATTCCCGCGACTTTTCCAAGTTTATACCCCGATAAATTCCACAAAAAGGCCATTCATTCCTATAATAAAGTGAAAAATATTTTGACGGCAGCTGGGATCGAACGCAGGCTGCCGGCCCTATGAGGCGAACACACTACCACGTTGCTGTCAAAGTCAGCTTGTACCGCAAGGCAGTACAAATGTCCGACTCTCCAGGGTTTTAAACTATTTTTTTGGCCAGGGATTCCGCAGCATGGATATTTTACATTATGTTGAATGGGATTTGCTTCAAAGTTCAGGGATTTCTCTTACAAAACAGGGATCCTCGGGATCCCGAGACACTGTTTAGTGTCGACCCCTGCTATCCTACTATGGCCGTACTACGACAGTTTACCAACATTACGTAATCTGTACATACCGTAGAGTTCACGGTGACACAGGGGCGGACTACCTGACTACAGAACCAGCTAGTCAGTGTATCTCCGAGACAAATCGTCGCATTCAGGCTCCCTGTAACTGGCTTGCCATATGTGTAACTGCAAATAGTAACCGATCGTGATAAAAGGGCCTTTATACGATAAAGGCGGCGGTGACTGAAGAAATGGGGCTTATGAGTTTTGCAGTGTAGATCCAGATCAGACTGTGCATCCAGTCTGATCAGAATCTGCAATGTTCGCCATTGCATCAATGAAACACCCATCATGCCTCTATATAATAAGCAATATAGATAGTTATCAGGTTACAGGAGAGTGCTATTTGATCAGGAATTACACATGTCACAAATCCTATAAGTCCCATTTCACCAGTCAGAGCCACAATTAACTTCTGGCCGAGGAAAGATAACAGTGTTCATACAAACTTTCACTAGTAACATTTAAGTTTTTTCCAGACTTTTTTTGTACAATGACCCAATGTTTTTGCCAGAGACTGGAGCCATTTTGACCATTGAATTTAAGGCTGGTTTAGACCAATTAATTGAATTTGTTGGTGGCGTTTTGACCAAAGTGGGCTGGTTAATATTCAAGGTTTTTTTAAGGGTTATTGTTTGTCAAGGGTTTTTCTAGGCAATTGATCATTTCAAGGGTTTTTCAAGTCAGATGTCAAAGTCAAGTGTTTTTCAAGCCCTGGATAAAGATACATTTGTGACCAGTGGCTGTGACTGGAGAAATGGGGCTTATGGCCATTCAACCATTGTGACAAGCGTAGAACTAGATCAGCTGGTATTTGCATGCAGGCTGATCAGGGTCTGCACGGTATACCCACTCAGTCAGGCAAACAACCGTTAATACTTGTTAACTGCATATATCCTGATGAGGTTGAAGGAGTGAGCTAGCAGATCAGGGCTTACGGTGACTATAAACACTGATGCTGCACTCTGCTGCGCTCCATGCCATCGCAAAATGTTTCGCGTCAAAAAATGCACCGCCCTCCTTACGAGATTCCACTCAGCTCTATATAGATCTATCGCATAAACTCATTTTTCATCTAGTAACCGGCGCAAATTCCTTGCGTCGGTTACTAGAGGAAAATGTGTTTATGCAGCAAATTCTGCATGTAGCTGAATGGGAATTTTTCAGGAATGCGCCGCCTATTTTGATGTGAAACATTCCTTGCGTCGGTTACTAGAGGAAAATGTGTTTATGCAGCAAATTCTGCATGTAGCTGAATGGGAATTTTTCAGGAATGCGCCGCCTATTTTGATGTGAAACATTTTAATCAGGAGCAGAGAAAGCACCAGTGATACTTGGTTACAGATTTGCAGGCCGGTCTGTTCTAGCTATTGTTAGGCATCCTGGGGCCGCTTCACTAAACATTGTACGACTAAAGTGTTGGTAAGTGCAAATTTAGAATCGTCTGGAAATTTCATTGATGGATTTACATTTATTGAGCATAGGCTGCATATGCAGCCTATGCTCAATGAATGTAAATCCAATAACTGTTTACAAGAAAACAGTGTTAATGTGAAATTTACAGACTATCATAATTTTGCACTTACGAACATTTTAGTCGTACAAAGTTTAGTGAAACGGCCCCCATGTGTCTGATGTTCCCAAATGTTACTACCTTGCACAGACGGTAAATTCCATGGTTTCCGTGGCGACCGTCAGGCCTACTGGAAGCTGTAGGTCAACTTGAAACCTTGGTAACACTGCAAGCATGGACAAACAGGTCAGGCATTAAATTAAACATTCAAATGATTTTTTCATGAAATAAATTTACCGGTCCATAAACTGTGTTCTTTTTTAAGGTCACAAAGGTCAAGGTCATGTCATTGGTGGTGCGATTGTGCCACACATGTTCAGGTAAATGAACTGTCCAAATATTAAAGCAATCATTCAAGTAATATTGAAGATATTACATGATGGAGAAACACTTACAAACTCTTTAACGTCAGAAAATGGTTAAGTGTTTCAGCACCATTTTGAAGGTCACAGCTCACGGGCATGTCATTAGTGGTGTGAGTGTATCACACATGTTCAGGTAAATGAACTGTCCAAATATTAAAGCAATCCTTCAAGTAATATTGAAGATATTACATGATGGAGAAACACTTACAAACTTTTGGACGTAAGGACGTACGGAACCTCAAGAGCAACGCAAGATGACCCCTTGCTATCGCAAAGCGCACATAAAAAATGAAATGCATCGTCTCATATGTGGCAATGACTGGAGAAAAGGGGCTTATGGGTTATGTGACCAGTGTAGCCCCAGATCAGCCTGCGCATCCACACAGTCTGATCAGGGTCTGCACTGTTCACCATTATGTAAGTGGAAGACACAGCTTGCCTCCGATATATACTTAGATCATTATCTTGAGCTACACTGGCCATAAATCCCATAAGCCCCATTTTTTCAGTCACCGTCTCATATAATAAATACAATGATAGCGTTACAGAACATAGACACCACTGAAACCCAAACAAAGATAAGTACATTTGCCTAGAGCATGAACATGGCAAAACAAACAATCTGTTTAATTTTGTGTTTGAAATTTTCCAAAGCTACAGACGTTTCACCCGAAATTATTTAAAGTGCTCGGGTCAACTATTTTACCATGGTTATATTGTGCTGGGAGATAATGATTAAATAGGGAAGATACCAGTATATCCTTCAATGCATGATTAAGCCTAATAGTCTTATAATGATTAAATAGGGAAGATACCAGTATATCCTTCAATGCATGATTAAGCCTAATAGTCTTATAATGATTAAATAGGGAAGATACCAGTATATCCTTCAATGCATGATTAAGCCTAATAGTCTTATAATGATTAAATAGGGAAGATACCAGTATATCCTTCAATGCATGATTAAGCCTAATAGTCTTATAATGATTAAATAGGGAAGATACCAGTATATCCTTCAATGCATGATTAAGCCTAATAGTCTTATAATGATTAAATAGGGAAGATACCAGTATATCCTTCAACATGATTACAATAAGTCTTATGATTAAGGGAAGTCCAGTAATCCTTCTGCTTTAACCTTAATATCATAAGATTATAGGGAAGATACCAGTATATCCTTCAATGCATGATTAAGCCTAATAGTCTTATAATGATTAAATAGGGAAGATACCAGTATATCCTTCAATGCATGATTAAGCCTAATAATTTATAAGATTAAGAAGTACCTATATCCTTCAATCAATGATTAAACCTATTTAATGATACCAGAAGATACCAGTATATCCTTCAATGCATGATTAAGCCTAATAATCTTATAGTATTTACATGGACCAAATGGAACTGAAATTAAATGATAAAACGGATGGTGTAGGCGTACCTTGTTTTTTAACTTGTACAGAGTTCGAAAGAGCTGGGGAAAGAAGTTGGGCAGAAGTTATACAAAAAACGGGCTAGTTTTACTAAGTTCTGTACAATACCAATAAAAAGGATGTACGAAAAAGTCTGTATGAAGACTTTATGAATTTGTTTCTCACATCAAGCTATTACATGCTTAATACACCTTTACAGGTAAGAATTTTTTTAATATTTTATTTTCATTTTTGTTATTTCTCAATGAAAGTATATGTTGCGACCACTCATTTGAACCGTCTCGATGAGACTCGATGAGACGGTTCAAATGGTGGTCACGATATATACTTCTAAGCACATTTAAAGAAAATATTTATGATCTTGCCCAATCAAAATGGCATATCCTCAACATGAAACATGAAACGGGCTAAAATGGTTCTCACATGTGAGGGAATTTCGAGAATTAATTGCACGGAGGAGAGTGGAAGGCACCTGATTTTTTTTATTTATGGGTGTTGGGGTCGAAAAAATGAAAGTCCTTAAAAATTCATCATAACTTAATTTATTTACATGGGTAGTGGGGTTTTTCAGAAAGTGCCATCCACTTCCCGCATGCAATGAATTCTGGAATTGCCATTACCACCTAAATTAACACATTATAAAAAGTGAACACTTCCACAAAGCTTTGCAAAATGCCTTTACAAACTTCGTACTCGTGTAACGTTTAGTAAAGTGAGCCCCAATGATGCTGCACTCTGCACCGGCGTAGGTTTCACTTCGATATAGGCACGAGATTCCTGACGAATTCCCATTCAGCTACATGCAGAGTTTACTGCATAAACACATTTTCGCCTATTAACCGGCGCAATAGATTTGCGCTGGTTACTAGGCAAACAATGCGTTTATGTGATAGCTCTAACTAGAGCTAAGTGGCACGTCATCAAGAAACCAATTTTTCGACGTGAAGCATTTTACACTGGTGCAGAGTGCAAAACCAGTGAGCCCAAGGTGAGATTTACCATACTCCTGCACAGTGAATGCCTGCTGGGTTTGTCGGTTATTGACGAGACTTTGTACCTGCCACTCGCCCAGTACAGGTTCATCATACAGCTGAAACTCCAGGCTCGCCAGACCTGTAATATACCACCCAAATTATAAATAGGTTACCGAACTTGTACAATCTTGAGCAACCTCCCTATATCTTCTTTTGGGGCATGTTGGTGTTAGCAGGGATTCCGCTGGGGAAAATAAAAAAATCGCCACTTCAAAAAAAATAAAAAATTACAATTTTCGAAAAAAAAATCAAAATAAAAAAAAAGATTTTTTTTTTTTTTTTTTTTAGTTTTTTTTTTTTATTAAAATTGTAATTTGTTTGTTATCACCAATTGTAATTTGTTATCGCCAATTGCGAAAGTGGCGATCGCCAGCGGAATCCCTGTGTTAGAATTGGCGGAATCCCTGTGTTAGAATTGGCGGAATCCCTGTGTTAGAATTGGCAGAGTTTGCCGTTTGACACCACATTGCTTAGTTTAGAATTGACATTATAATTGGCAGAATTTGTCAGTTGCTTGGCATTGTGCTTCTTAGTTTAACCTTACACCGCTATCTTAATTTTTTGTCGTCTGCTGTTTATTTTCTATTTTCAATTTTTATCGAGCGGGGGTAGCATTTTGTTTCTAGGGCGATAACCGTGTTTCTTAAATTTTAACGGACATTACTATTTATTCTCTGTATTTAGTATTTGATGTGCAATGATCATACTTTTATAATCTGTCAAAAATATAATTTTTTCATGTGACACATTTAATTAAAGGTACACTCAGTAGGCACAACATGTTCTTTATGGGAATTAAATAAGTGTATAATTGTGTCACTATTCCACCAGCTCAAACAATTACTAGTGCCTGCTATAAAGATATAGTCATTTAGTAATATTTATTTTAAATGATAGTGACGCGCGGTGGTATCATCAGGCTATTTTCAGTATGCAGTATAAAATTATTTATACTAATTAAATGCGTCACCTGAAAAAAATATATTTTCGACAGATTATAAAGTATGATAATTGCACATCAAAAATAAATACAGAAAATAAATAGTAATGTTTCTTAGTATTTTAATGAAACACGGTTATCGCCCCTGATATCAGTGTCGAAATTTACGTCTGATATATAAAATGTATAGTAATGCCAATTAATACGTGGGGTAATGGTGAATGAATGTTTATTTTGCCAGAAAATGTCTCAGATGATGTCTCTGATATAAATAACAGTTTGTGCCTACTGAGTGGGCATGTACCTTTAATATAAATAATTAAAAATATCATTTACATATGAAAATAGCCTGATAATACCGCGAGTCACTATCAGTAAAATAAATATTACTAAATGATTATATCTGTACAGCGGGCACTCGTAATTTTTAGAACTGGTGGAATAGTGACACAATTATACACTCATTTAATTGCTATAAAGAACATTTTGTCCCTACTGAGTGGACATGTACAAAGTGGTGTCAAAGAATGCTTTTGATGGGAAAATTGAAAATACAAAACAAACAGCAGGCAACATAGTTAATTCAATATTGAAATGGTTAAACATTTTTATACACTAGTGTAATAAATATGCAAATAAGAGCATTACGGAAACCATGTTAGGTGTTCAATACAGCTTCAATGTATAATTTTGAGGATATGGAATAAATAGAATCTACCCGTTGTGCAATATAAAATTATGAAATCAGAAGACTTGTTTAACCCTTTCACCCCTGAATAACTGGAATGGAATATTGCTGCTTTTAATATTTGGAATACGGTATACATTTATGTATTCCATTTTTTAGAATCTATCCGCAAATAATGCACATCCTCACCTGGGGCCCGTTTCACTAAACTTTGTACGACTAAAATGTTCGTAAGTGTAAATTTAGGGTCGTCTGGAAATTTCAGTTGATGGATTTACATTTATTGAGCATAGGCTGCATATGCAGCCTATGCTCAATAAATGTAAATCCAATATTAATGGTGTACAGGAAAACATTGTTAAATTTACAGACTATCATAAGTTTGCACTTATGAACATTTTAGTCGTACGAAGTTTAGTGAACGACCCCCAGGATCTTAATACATTGTTTGTAAACATTGGCATACAAGCCTGTGGTGTTGAAAGAGCAAATTAACATTATATGAAATCACAAGTCATGAAATAATATACAAAGAGACATTCCCAGAACTCCAGATAATGTGCATATTGGCGTATTTTATGCACTTATTTTTTTCAGAATACCCATTGATTATCAAAAGTGGGATCACAAAATTCTCCCAGCAATGTCAAAATTATACGCATTGATTTTCAAATTGAATAGTGAAAATACATGTACTGCAATAAAGTTGAAAATTTACTTTATAATAGTTGAGCTGCAAAGTTTTGCAGCTCAAATAAGTTAATTTTTAAATTTGTTTATTTTTTTATCATTTGTTCCCTATTTAAAAAGGAATAAAATCAATAATAAATTTGTAAAAGTAAAATTTGCATTGATATAATACTCGTTACATACAAAACTTATCTGGAGCTCTGACATACCATTGCTGACGGCTACCGCTGACCATTCCTGCATGTAGATGTCATTTGGGTCCTTAATGATTACGGTGGTGATCTGAAATGGATACATTCTCACTGGTGGACCTTGCAGTTGTCTCCAATTTCACATTCTCACTGGTGGACCTTGCAGTTGTCTCCAATTTCACATTCTCACTGGTGGACCTTGCAGTTGTCTCCAATTTCAAGGGGCCGTTTCACTAAACTTTGTACGACTAAAATGTTCGTAAGTGCAAAATTATGATAGTCTGTAAATTTCACATTAGCAATATTTTCTTGTAAACAATTATTGGATTTACTTTTATTGAGCATAGGCTGCATATACAGCCTATGCTCAATAAATGTAAATTCATCAATTTAAATTTCCAGACGATCCGAAATTTGCACGTGCGAACATATTAGTCATACAAAGTTTAGTAAAATGAGCCCCATTTGGTTTGTGATCTCTAGATATACACTTTGCAGGTTTTTACACATACATAATCTGGACAAATAGGGCCTATGGTATTTATGACCAGCCAAGCTCTGCGAGCACTGTCCCACAGCCTCTAGAGTCTGATTTGCTAGCTTTTTCCTGCAGCATGATAAAGGTCTGTGTATACTGTTGGTTTAATAGAAAATGACAGGAGTTTTATTAACTGAACAATGCAAACACAAATCAGACAGGGCAGATGTGCAGGCAACAAAGTCAGCATTGTTTGCCGATGATTCTTATGCACTTCTGTCAAAATGTATCGTGGCACTTTCAGAATTAAGAAAATAATTTCAGGCAATACAATTCAGCTCAAAATGTATTCTTACTGGCAATTGTACTGGCTTCAGATCTTGATTTACTGTCAGAATACGGAATTTTACTGAAATAGAAAAGTGATATCTTAGTGCTATTTAGTGCATTCAGTGATGTTTTAATTCAGATATTAAAGCCCAAACTTTACTTTATGTTACCAATCCCCGGCATGCATGGACACATATTTTAACCTTTAGACCGCTATCTTAATTTTATTGTCGTCTGCTGTTTATTTTCTATTTTCCATTTTTATCATCAAAAACATGCTTTGACAGCACTTTAGAATAATTTACAACATGCTTTGACAGCACTTCAGAATCATTTCCATTAGAATCATTTCCATTGGAAATGATTCGGAAGTGCTGTCAAACCATGTTTTCATTGAGAAATAAGGCAATATATAAAAGCAACAGCAGACTACAATTGTTGTGTCTAAGGGTTAATGTAGATAAGCCAAAACTCACTTAAAATAGGATTACCAATTACATGTACAAACATGGACACATCCACGATGAGTTGGTAACAAGTCTGGTGAGTCAACTGATTGTGCTGCGTATTTATAACATTTCCAGAGCAATCAGACCTGTAATAGCATATTCAACACATATGTTTTGATCAAATAGGCTCAATAGCGAGGGCAAGGATGACATATGCCCAAATACAGTAAAACATCTCCACAGCAGGGGCCCATTTCACTAAACTTTGTACTACATGTATAAGAATTTTCTTACGAAGATGTTTATATGTTTTATGTAACTTGCAAGTGGCAAAACTTTTAAACTGCACTAGCTACAGAGCTGAAACTTGGTATGTAGCTTCCGTATGATGAGTAGATGTGCAAAGTTTATTTCAATTTTTTATTTGACCCCCAGGTTATGGATCATCTCCCCCTTTTCGACTTATAATTTGGACTACTAAGGACTGACTATATAGAATATGACATTGTTTCAAATGTAGTAGAATCATACGTGTGACTGAATACATGTATCTATTCTATATACGGTAAAGTATATTTGACCATGTTCTTAGAGTATATTATACAGAGCATTGAGTTGCCATCTCCGCCATTTTAGTTTGTACATGCTATCAGACAGTTACACCACTTGGAGCGTTTGACACATACAGCAAATCTAATAACATTTTGTGAAATACGTCCTAGATATACAGAACGACAACGTCATATAAATAACTGTACAGGTTAGACACCACCAAATAGTTTTACTATATAATTTAACCGAATGCCATCCAATAAGGCCAGTCTCTCCTACTTTCACTATTCGTATGGATGTTGTGGGACCCACTTGTACATGACCTGCAGCCAGTCTGTACTGGTTCCGCATGAACTAAACAATAGGTTCACTTACTCCTAAGAAAGAAAAATCCAACCTTGTCATATCCTCCAATATTGTGTACATTTGTTGGCCACGGAAACTCCGTGTACATCAAGTGACCAACAGGTTCAGTGTTTTCTTTTAAATGCTACAAATATGCTGAAAACTGGTGTAAATTAAAGGACCCCAAAATGTTCCTCAAGTGAAACTGGGTAGTAATGGATCAAGATTTGCAAGCAAACGGTGTCTGTGACCTCAAAACACCCGCACTATTTATACCGGACTACTTTTGCATACACCCTGGGCGGTTTCGCACCATTTGGTGTCTTCTAACCTATAAGTGTACCAGTCCCACTACAACTCATTCTACAATATTCACTATTCAAAACTAGCTTCTATTCCTGGATACAGTACCAAGTTTGGAGCAAATATCTCAAATGGTTGTCACACAGCAGCTATGTAACTCCACCATGTGACTGTCCACATTCTACCTTAAATTGAGCTACTACAGAACTATGGAGAATTTTAATAGATGATGAATTAAAAGCACAAATCTCCATAAAATCACATAACATTACCCTAAATAGTGTTATAGCTAACCATTCTACATATAAAGACCCATCACTGAAACTATACCAACATGTATGCCACTCTGGAATGGTCGACAGACAAAAGGGTACTGGCTTGGAACGGTCAGTCAAGAAATTTGCTTTATGACACAGGAGGAAAGGAAAAACAATGTTTTTTGAGTACTCAGTAGTGTATTGGTACTATACCGATATGCGAAAACAATACACTTACGCCTAATTTTGGCAAATTTTGGAACAGCGTCGCGATGCCGCGCCACTTTCCCGAACTTCTTAATTGTCCATCAGGAAGCCAATATCAATGAAAAAAAATATGAAAAACACACTATAATGACTGTTTTGGTGTATATTACTGTCACATTCCAAGCCCAATCACCTACAGGTAATTTACATACACTGGTTTATTATATTTGACTAAATAAAGCTGAGAAATCAAGATTTTAGAAGATTTTGAAGCCGATAACTGTCCGTCTGCGATACAGAAAGAACAAATGTGTTGCATCGCGGAGTCCGCTCGATTACTCTTGTCGCAGTAACTTTAAATTATGTTCCCAGAGACATAGCTACAAGAAACATAAACTTCCAACTTCAAATTTTACAAAAAAACATATCTCACATAGGGCCTAGGCACACCTTATAGGTTAGACACCACCAAATAGTTTTACTATATAATTTAACCGAATGCCATCCAATAAGGCCAGTCTCTCCTACTTTCACTATTCGTATGGATGTTGTGGGACCCACTTGTACATGACCTGCAGCCAGTCTGTACTGGTTCCGCATGAACTAAACAATAGGTTCACTTACTCCTAAGAAAGAAAAATCCAACCTTGTCATATCCTCCAATATTGTGTACATTTGTTGGCCACGGAAACTCCGTGTACATCAAGTGACCAACAGGTTCAGTGTTTTCTTTTAAATGCTACAAATATGCTGAAAACTGGTGTTAAAGGCACCCCAAAATGTTCCTCAAGTGAAACTGGGTAGTAATGGATCAAGATTTGCAAGCAAACGGTGTCTGTGACCTCAAAACACCCGCACTATTTTTTTATACCGGACTACTTTTGCATACACCCTGGGCGGTTTCGCACCATTTGGTGTCTTCTAACCTACAATGTACCTGTTTGTCCAGGCTTGTACACCGGCCTGTCAGTCTGTATGAAGGTGATTTGGTGATCATCAATTACTTGTACTTTCCGTGTTTCATTGAAGCTGTAGTCGCCGCCTTCCATGACACCAGACACTGACAGCTCACACTCACCCGGGCTAAGGCTATCTGGTAGAGTCCCGTTGAAACAGCCATTCTCACCTACAAATACAATTCAAGAATTTGTTTTTTTTTATTTTTCAAAATTACATACCATGTTCCTAGTTACATACCATAGTGCAGTATTAAATTACTAATAAAATATGAAGATAATAAGGTTATCAATTGATGATGGTACACATGCATGGTCAGAGTACTTGCATTGCAAGCTAAGGTAACACACACACCATGTTTGTTTGGATTGCCTATGCCTACCAATCTCTCAATACCATGCAATATCCAGAGCACCTTATCTGGAGCACAGAATATCAATGTAATACATATTTTTCAATGGCTGAAAAAGAAAGCATGGAATTATGTCCTTTATAGTTGCGAACAGTAACTCTAGCAATCTACTCCAATACCATATGTAGCCAGTTACAATTCCACTCCTAGCCTTCCGCTGCAGAATAGCGAATCATATCTGATTTAGCAGTTAATTGTGAAAGATTTTCTATATTTTTTAACGGAAATGATTGTCAACATTATGAAAGTAACATTTTCCAGTAATTATGAGATACATTTACACATGTAGATGACCTGATAAAGTAAATTTCAGCTAGAATCAACTAGTGTCAGTGGCAGCCAAATTCAACATGTAAAATTTAAGATGGGGTACATTTTCTGGAACCTTATACAATCGTAAAATTTGTTTCAGAATTATTAGTTTGTATTACTTTTATAATACCAATATTTTTTTGTTGGAAAATATATAAAATATGTCATAATTAACTGCTAAAGTGTGAATCAGATCTCATTCGCTATTCCACAGAGGAAGCCTATGAGTGGTATCGTAACTCTGGCTATGGACGGTAGATTGCAAGAAGTATTGTTAACAACTATGTCCTTAGTGGTATTGGTGTAAAAGCAACTACCGGTGACCTATATATCTTTCTCAAATCCAAAATTTGACAAATTATTGAATTTAATGAATGAATGCAGTTTTCCATTATAGAGACAGGACTACAGTTTCAAGTCTCATCCGACAGACCAGTGGGATGGAAATACTATGAAAGTATCTTTTGATGCCCTATGTGAGGTTTGAAACCACAACGTCTCGATTGGAAGTCATGTGTTCTAACCCCTAGGCCACAACCCATCACTGTAACTACGTCCTCATTTGTGTCAGGTTACCACAACAACAACAGATCACTTGGTTCCGTGGTGTGAATCCCGTTAAGGTTGGATTCAGTGTTGATATAAACTGCCTTTGCTCGTAACTACTGATCAACAACATAGAACAAACAAAAAATTATGTATCCCCAATTCTCATGGATTCGTGCCTTCTCATTGATTCATGCCCCTAGAAAACAAGTGAATAAGCATATTCTAAGAATAGTGTTAATTGAAAATTATTTTACAAGGTATTTTAAGTTGTTTCCAACGGATTTCTAAGTTACAGTTACCGGTACATACAATTGTTATTTACCACCTACATGTACTTTGTGATTTTTCTACATATTTCCTTAATCTGAAGAGGGTCTGTTCGCAAAGTATGCATAACATGTGATATATGTTGATTTCTAGGTGAATCTGGACATCACCATATTTAAATTTGATGCATCTAGGCAGCAACACATCTTTATTGTACGAGTGACCAAAGAATGTCACTCAAATGTGCAAAATGTTGTAGGGCACGTACCTGATGAGAAGTTTCAAGATCAATTAGGTGACTTGGATGTTATTTCTAGGGACTCTAAGACTTGCATAAACAATTTTTGCGAATTCCTTATATGCACTCATAGTCAAGTGTTTAAACTTTATGTTGATGTATACATTTTCAGGAATTAATCAGAATATAACACATACATGTAATATGAATTTATGTTATATTTATTATAGTCACTGTTCTCATGGATCCATGCCCCTAAGCACATAAATTCATATTGTGTGTTATATTCTGATTAATTCCTGAAAATGTATACATCAACATAAAGTTCAAACGGATTCAGGAGGTTCCGTCAACTGGAGGTTTTGTCAATTAGGCAAAATAGAGTGAAAAGTCGAGTGGTTCCGTCAACTGGTTACCGGTTCGTCAATTAGGCGATTATAGTTGAATGGTATTGATCACACCTCGGCTAATTGACTTTCGCACTTTCATCAAGTAGTTGACTTTTGATCGTTTAGTAATTATTACCGTCAAATGACCGATCAGTTAATTCGTGATGATTAATCATGATTCAATTAGTTAATTTGTGATGATTAATTATGATTCACTCAAGCTAATTGACAGCTCAAGCCTCAATACACACATTGTTCTTGCTGACGAAAATATGCTAATTGTGTATCTGGTGATGGCTGACAAATGAGAGTGTATATCAAAATCCCCTTCGTTCATAATCCCCTTCGCTGAAAAATGACAGGGGTATCATAATCCCCTTCATAGTTTTGTAGGGGCTATCATAATCCCCTTCATATTTTTGCAGGGGCTATCATAATCCCCTCCATCGTTTATGCAGGGGCTATCATAATCCCCTCCATGATTTTAACAGGGCTATCATAATCCCCTCCATGGAAATGGCATAATGCTTTTAGTAATCCAATTAACAGGAAAAGTTAATGTTATGATACTTTTCATGGTAATTTTATTATTACAATACAATTAGTATAAATGATTTTTGTTTATGAAGACTATGACAAAGTAACAATTTTAATCATTTTATTTAATTATTAATTGACCAACTATTCACACCACTTTAATTAAATATCATCTAAGATTTAAAATATCACACTAAAGCTATTTCACACAATTAAATTGATATCTGATATGACCTTACTAAACCCATTCCCATGGAGGGGATTATGATAGCCCTGCCCTGTTAGTCATGAAGGGGATTATGGTAGCCCCTGCAAAAACGATGGAGGGTATTATGATAACCCCTGAAAAAATATGAAGGCTATTATGATAGCCCCTGCAAAACTATGAAGGGGATTATGATACCCCTGTCATTTTTCAGCGAAGGGGATTATGAACGAAGAGGATTTTGAGTGTCCCCCACTTACCCCGACAAATGAATGCTGACAAATGCTGCAGAAGCGGGTGATTATACAAGTACACAAAATATACACCTAAAGATACTTTAAAATGTTATTAGAATATATTCCATTAAATGTCCATATACAACAAATATCTGCCATTAAATGCCCATATACAACTAAACATTCAACAAATATTTGCAAATATTTGCCATTAAATATTTGCCATTAAATGCGCATATACAATTAAACCTACTTTAAAATAGCAACAAATATCTGTCATTAATGTCAACTTAATGACAAACAATTATCTGATCAATTGTCTGGCACGTGCCGGTCATTATCGAGCTTTACTCTTAATTGCCTAATTGACGAACCGGACGCAGAGTTGACGAAACCTCTCAGTTGACGGAACCTCCGACACCCAGTTCAAACACTTGACTATGAGTGCATATAAGGAATTTGCCAACATTTTTTGTTTATGCAGGTCTTACAGTCCCTAGAAATAATCCACCCAAGTCACCTAACTGATCTTGAAACTTCTCATCAGGTTCGTACCTTACAACTGTTTTGCACATTTGAGTGACATTCCTTGATCACTCATACAATACAGAAGTGCTGCTGCCTAGAATCTAGATGTATCAAATTTAAATATGGTGAAGTCCAGATTCACCTAGAAATCAACATGTATCACATTTTATACATAATTTGCGAACAGACCCTCTTCAGATTAAGGAAGTATGTAGAAAAATCACAATATATGTGGTAAACTGTATGTAACTGTAACTTAGAAAACCGTGGGAAACAACTTAAAATACCGTTTTAAAATAATTATCAATTAACACTATTCTTAGAATGTGCTTATTCACTTGTTTTCTATGGGCATGAATCAATGAGAAGTCACGAATCCATGAGAATTGGGGCTACTGACAAACTACACGAAAACACATGACAAAAGCAAATAACTAATAATAATTCTGATTCCAACATCATGATCCAGTAAACATCATGCGTTATCAATAGTGTAACTGAAAAAAAAATGCAACTGCTTTTATTATTGTAAACCTAACATTGTATTTGTAATTATTTTCAAACTGTATGTTTTTCTTTTCAAATATTCCCGCAATATTAAAATGTGTTGTTGTTGTTGGCTGAGTGGAGTGGCTGTACTTGATTTTCTTACGACAGTCTACGATGAGAATTCAAAAAGTACTGCAACTGCTTGTCAGTAGTACATAGAATGTCCAACAAGTCTTATAGACACTTTCCTGCGACGTATTGCAGTGATTCTATATTTTATGTACATATTGGTGCCCTTTTTCTAGTTTCGATGTAGAACCAATAATTCATTAAACTGTGTTTATTCCACTGGGTGACAGTCCAGTTGTTACATTTATAACAGCATAGCCAATTGTTCTCGTCATTTTTTTAATTTTGTTTCCACTTCAAGGGACCAGGGGTCTCAGAAATGTCCTTTCCGTTACGTACATTTACATGACGTAAATATAGCTTTACATTTACATTTTTTTCTTTTCAACGGCATAAACCATAAAACTGAAGGGGCATCTATTTAGAAAAGTGTCAAGAATATGGTAAGCTAATTGTATTAGTGTGAAACAGAGAAATTTAATAGCAAGTCGTGGAATTTCTCATTTATGGTAACCCAACAACATGTATTTAATATGAATCAGTAAAGTTAAGCAAAACAAAATATCTTGGCATGTAACAGAATGCCGTGTTTTACCACATGTACCAAGCATCGTTATAAAGCTACATTTAATTAATAGCACAGCCTCCAAAAATATGGGCGTAACGGAAATGATTATGTAACGGTAATGACAAAACGTAACGGTAATGACTTTCCATTTATTTAAAATACTAATACAGCATATATAACAAACGTATTTATACTTTGAATATGCTGTACAATATAACTTCAAGTTAGTGTTTACTTTTATTTTGATTGCCAATAGAAACCCACACTCCTTGAAGCTGTGTCTGTTTTTTGTTGTTTCAGAGCTTTTACTAATTCGATCCTGATATATAAATGTTGTAGGTCTGAATAAATGTGCCATTACTGACCGACAACTGATGGGACCTGACTTTATATCTAATTGACGCATCAACTGACTGGTTAGTATGGTAATTTATCATTGCAGTTACACGATTGTCATTACCGTTACACAATTTTGTAACGGAAATGACCGTAACGGTAATGATTTGTCTTTAAAAACTCCCATTTTTCACCCCTCTGTATACAACGCATCATGAAGGTAGAATATGCAAAGGCAACGTTGTAAGTGTGTCTATCTACCCATTTTGGTTTCAGTTGACCTACATACATATGGACGTGTATAAACCCTGAACGGTAATGATGCATGTAATGTGTAACCTTAAAATTCCGAATACAGACCGGCCTAGTTCTCGGCAATGACGTAAGTTGTGTTACCACCGTGTTTATTTATAAATCGGGCGCGCATAAACAGTGTTCATTGCATTAGTAGCTGAGAGTAGGAAAGGGAGGTTACTCTGATTTTACATTTTTTGTTCAGCGTAACGATAATGATTCGATTTCGCGGGACAGATACATTAACGTCAGTATTTTTGACAACAAAAGGCAAATTTATTGCAGAATAAGTTTAATGTCAATGTTAACCTATTTTAATTCAGATGCAATGTATAGTAAAGTACAAATGGACAAGATTTGAGAATTACGGGCTTGTGATCTGTGCTGATTGATGATCGGGACATGACCATTTGATGCACCATACGTATGCCAACAACAGAAAATGAAAAGTCATGCAGAGCATGATGTTATTAGCCGATCAAATCAGGGTTCAATATATGTCCGCATTTTAGTAGTTACTGAGTCTCAGGGTGGGGGGGGGGGGGTGAATGAGCGAGTGAGTATTTGTGTTTAACGGCCTATCAACAGCTAAGGTCATTTAAGGCCGGGCCAACGGGTTGTACTATCCCGCATTAAACGGGTCCACGATGAGAAAAATTCCCAAAATCATAACTCAATATTTCCATGCCACACCAGTCACTTTAGTGCTCGGCCCCAAAGGAATATGATTTGCCATAAGCTTATTACTTCTTAATGGAGCATAACAGGTTAACGTTGTCACTTGTTTATCCCTTGTTTATCGATTTAAATGGTTTAAATCAACTCGAAGCTTACGTTCAACGGCCGCACAAACTCGATTGAACTGCACGCCTTCCAATGATTTAAATACGCAGTGCGTTTAAATAGTCAATTACGTTTTTTAATGTGCGCACTGGTCATTTAAAAAGGGGCCCATCCGTGATTTTTTGCGCGATGTCGGGCGCAAGACAATCAATAAGTTGCGGCATTGACAATAATTAAGGGGGATTTCCGCAATCGCGCGTGCTGGATGCATCCCTGTCATCCCTGCATGATACGTAAACAAATCAAAGTTCGCTATGAAGGGCAATTCTTCATTTTGATTGGTGGACAATTTTGTGAATATTAACTAGCGTCAAATGACGCGCATACGCGATCCAATGGGATAAACCCGAGATGCTGGGGTTGCTAGTCGGAGGAGATTTTGAGCAGAGGTCGATTATAAATTAGCCGAATAAACACATTTCACGCGATTATACGTGGCTGAAACTTGTTCTGTTTAATAAATAAAAGCTTTAAATTAGCCCAATAATCGGCGTATGTTGGCGTATATGGCCATTAGAGCCAACTATGGATTTCAACAACAACAACTTCCGGGTTCAATCTCTTCCGGCGTTCAGCTCATTACGTATTCAAAATTGTGTTATTTGGCTATATTTAAAGTTTTAAACGGAGATAATTGCCAAAAATGCAAACTTTATCGGTTGATGCAATTTGGAAGTGATACAGCAAAATTCGCGTTCGTAGATTACCGAATTGCGGAGAAAAGGGTTGCTACAAACTTTTTCAGAATTCGATGGATGACCAATATATTAGCCGATCTATAAATAGATCGGCTAATAATAATAACTAAGCACACATAACAAGAATTGTAAATACTGTTTTCTTAATGGATTGGTATTATACATAGTTTCTTTACTGAAAAAAAAAAAATTCCTTATAAATTGTGTGATTTGTCAGTAAATTACACCGGGACACCAGATGTACATAAAATATAGAATCACTGATAATTGACACTTTCATAATGGAGGGTTTGTGATTCCATATGATATGGTCGATGCACACATTTGTATGCATGTTGTCTCCCTGTGTATTATATATGTATGAAAACACTGCACCCGCCCTACGGGCATTAGAACTAATTTTTATTTCTAGAGGCGGAAATTACACATTCGATTTTTTAATTTGTGTAAATCCTCTAAATGAGTTGGTATGATTTAAAAGTCGTTCATACCAAAATGTGCCTACGCTATACATCCCCGTCCCCAGTTTGCAAGGCATTGAACATGTAGATTATACGTAACAAGTAGAAATTTAGCTTATCAAAAGAAAATCCACAAATATTCAAGAGAATTTCTAAAAGTCTATGGTATAACTAAACGTTCATATGGACTTTCAATTAGGCAACAACGACTGCCAATGCATCCGCTTCTGATTCACTCACATGCAATGGTTCATCTCTTGGTCAATAACTCGTATGAATTCACGTCCACCAATCCGATGCACATTTCTGGCACAGTTACATATGCCAAAGTCGATGAAAAAAATATATTTATTTGTATAAAAGTCCATAAACGGCACCCCATAGTTATGCTAGTTACCTGACACGAAGATGTGAGATGCTAGCTCGTCTGTCCTTCCATAACACGTGACGTTCAGACTGACATAAACGCTTCCCGTCACATTATAGAGCGACACACAGAAGGCTTCAGTGACCCCGACCTGCAGACGTTGAGGGATCGTCATGATATAGCCCCTGAAATATAGACCCTCGACATATAATCCACACAAACTTAGACGTGCATGTTTTAATTTTGAATTGTATTTTAATTAGTTTACAACAATTACAAACAATCGCGAGAGCACTTACATACATATGTTTTCGTTGACACTGTACTGGAGGCGTAAGGGTGTTCCTTAATGTGGGAGGAAACCCGGATTACCCTGTGAAATCAGTGGGACCCCATCCAAACTGGACTTCCCACTTGGGACAGACCAGTTGGGAGAGTTTCTACGGTAAAGATCTGTGAAAGTGGGATTGAATACCATACCGGCATGGGTAAACGTAAACGTTTTTGAAATCTGTAGATATAGTTTATCTGTAGATATACTGTGAATGTCAAAGAAATTCACAGTATATTGTGTAGTTTAAAAAAAAAACATACATTTCCCGCAAAGTATCATGCGCCATATATCTAGTACAGGATCTGCGGGTACATATGGAATACTTATTAGACAATGGCGGGAATTAGACAGTCACAATATGCATTAGAGTCGTAACATTACGTGTCATATAAAGTCAACACATTTATACTGTCTTATCTATGAGAAAACGCAGTCCTCATCCTTGGGAAATAGATACAGATTTAGACAATCACTTTCTGAATGTGCCCAAATGCCAATTGATTTTGCCGCTTGCCCGCTTTCATTGTATACGTCTAGTATATATTCTTTCCTCACACGCAGATGCATACACGCATGCACGGACAGTTAACACTCATTGGGACGTGAATAAATATATATATTTATAAATGTATAACATGGTTCAGAACACTCTTAGCCGGTACACTTCCTACTATCGTTTACAAACTGGAAAGTACTAGACTGAGTACGTGTATCTTCGTGCAGACAGGTGCATTTTATACCCATGTACTTCACAGCAGCTGCGAAAACCGTTAAAATTTAAATGAGATCCTAATTAGATTGTGGCTGTCTCTGGTTTCGGCGATATAGACGTGAACATCTCCGGCTCCCATCCCGTGTTTATAACAATTAATCATCAAGTGTATTTACCGTCTGTAGATCCACACCCAGTTCATTGTGTATTATATGTTTTAATAGTAATTTATCCTATATATATTATATCCTATAATGTATCCTATATCATCTATCCTATATTTTGTAGTACTGTGAACACGGTGACGAAAATAACCACAAAACGAATATACAGTGAAACCTCTCTAAACCGGAAACCCTGGTAGGTCCCGGCTTAGAGAGGGTTCATTGTAATCAATAGTTGCATGCTATGCGATCACGAACAGACATTATCACCTGAGATAAATGACCAAGAAACTCATCAAAAATAAGATCACATGTGTTGTTTTGGTGTCCGGTTTAGAGAAGTTTCACTGTATTACGTAATCAGCTTATACATAACTAAAATGCGTAGGCATTTAGCCGGGTGACGTGATGAAGGAGGTTAACAAAATATGTTTGATCACTGTTTTAAGAATATATGTATACACCTGCCATGGTGTTGTTGCGTTTGAGAACCCATGAGCATTTAGAAGTAAATTACCATATCGATAGTAAAGTTTCCACCCCTCGAAATTAAATGTAAGTCTTATTCTTGTGGTGGACCTGGGAGTAGCATTTTCACCTACAGATCCGATAGACTGGGTAAACTTCTGGACATCTGATCACTAGTATCCACACCCATGGGTTTTGTGGTTATCTACATCCACCTATTTGTGTGTTCTTTTTTTGTTTGCATATTTTCCCGCCAACCCACCCTCTCTAACTACACAGACGAAAGTAAGATTACGGAAATTACGGAGGAAATGTGAATTATTGCAACGTTCTGCACAAACACAATATTGGTGTACTTGCAGAACTAAATTACACATATGATTCCAGCTGTCAACCACACATAAATCGGCTTATTTATTTTATTCTTATTTTTCGTACGAGATCATCAATGGAAGTAATGTGTCTTATCGCATCGCAGGCTTTCTGGCAAACATGGCGTCAACTGTTTGGGACATGTGTAGCCATCACTGTGTATAAAACACGGGATGAAGTATTCAATTGTTCGAACATATTTCCAGAAAAGTGCGTGCATGACACACGATATGTTATCTCGTGAATGTGTTCATGGCATACCTTCGTGCGGAAACACAGCTAATCCATGTGATGCTTAAAATTACAATGTATTGTGCTATATCCATGTTAGCATCAATGTATACTAGTTAATTAAATACAGAATCTGTCTGATGTATGCTAGTTAAATACACAACTGATTCACGCATAAACACTAGATGCAGTTTGTATCCTAGCACCACTGATTTAGTGAGTTCTGAATAATCGTTACACTTTGTTGATACTTCCATCTAGTTGATCACACGCATACTTCCATCTAGTTGATTACACGCCAGTACGTTAAGTTAATGAAATCTTAATCGGAAACACTGCTTTGCCATACTTTGTTCGTAGTGTTTTATAAGTAGCGAACGCGTATGTTTTACAGATTATAATCTTTAAATGCACGGTTATAAAACAATAGGCGACTGTTCGTCGGGCCATATATTGTGTAAAACATGGATAGCCGTATAATGTTGATTTCAATGATACATATAGCTTGTTATCAGTGCACATATCTATTCAATTAGCATCATTGACGAAATTCATTTTATTTGAGCCGCTGAATGACTAATTTCAGCAGCAAAAATGAATCATGCACTTATATGGTGAACGAGTATTAATCATACTTTTGTCAGTATTTTCGCAGACTAAATTATTATAGCATGTGTTGTTTATGCATCGTATAGTGTATATTAATTAATTAATTAATTAATTAATTAAGTAAGTAAGTAAGTAAGACGGTACATACATATACCACAAGACCAGCATCCGTAATTTTGGTCAGCCTGTATTAAGTTACCGATTATACAGGTATTATGTTAAATTCATAGAAAATGACACAGACGATTGAAATATGTACACGTATATGTATGCAAGAAAACTGCAATTGTAATTTATATGTTGCTGGTAGTCGTGTTCATTGATCACGATGGATCTCTTGACTTCAATGTAATTTTCCCATAGAACATATATCTGCATGCACTTCTGAAAAAGTTTTGCAAAACATCAGCCGAGTTTACCATATTACATTCAGCATGTTGGGAATATCAATAAATGTTGCAACAATAGTGAGATAAAATTGGCTTCCTTGGTGTAACCATCTGTATACACCAGTGTAATAAATAGGCATATGTGAATGAGACAACTGTACAGAAAACATGTTTGGTTATCAGTATCAGCACAGCTTAATATATGGTGGCGTGCTTATGCAATGTTAGATTATCGGCAAAATCGCATTTCTGATGAACTATCGATCTCACTTCGTATGTCCGTCCGTTTTTTGTATAGTAATAATTTAATTAAAACGTTTAAACCGTAATAGCTAAAGGCTTATCACGTTAATTGCTCTGTGTATTCCTTATGGTGTATAGATGCGCAAAGTGAATTTAGATTTTCGATTTTTTAATCGACGGGTCATGGATTATCTATTCGATTCGGACTTAAATTATCGGAAACTGGCGGGCCATCGACTTCCCTCTAGTTTAATTATAATATCATATTACATCACCATTCGTGTAATGTGTTAGGTATTATGAAGTACACGCACATAATTACCTTTTTAAATGTCTCCCATGCCCAGCTTGCGGGTACGTCAGATTTTGGGAGGGAAATTGATTGAAAATTAGTCTAATTTTGAAATTGGTCGTCTATAATAATTCTTCCTAATCTTCTTCTTTCTTTTATAGAATATTCTTCTTTCCTAATTCTCAGAATTAAATATGTCTATGATTTCAGCGGGTTGGTGCAGTGTTTTCCCATAGTAATGAGAGTACATGTATGTGCCTACCTGTGAACATCTAGTATACCAACTCCTCCCATTTAGTGGATTTGTGTTGCACGTGTACACATACACATAGCCCCGGGCGGGGAAGACGTTGTTATGTGCATTATACATGCATGCTCTAATAATTAGCGGGTGTATATGGCTCCTGGATTAAAATGGCTTTAGATCGGCATGCGCATACGCATATAGTCTGATCACGGTCTACATCAGTCGCCATTCAGTCAATCTAATGTTGTTAGATAAAGCGTACTTTGCAAAACAGTGTTATCTGTTGAATATTTGAGTACATAATACTAATAATCATAATAGACATGCAAGTCCGAAAGGCAATGTTTATCAGCCACGGGTGGACTGGTGCTCATCATACATTGCTCAGTTCGAAGTGTGAATTATGACGAATCTCAGCTGGTGACCAGATATGAGACGAGCCATGTGATTTTGTACCTAAGAATGTGTGCGATAAAATATGCAAACAAAATATTTACAAATTATACGATGTGTTCCATAAATTACGTCGAAACTTGACGAAATGTTCTGAGTAATTCGGCATTTGCTATGAACATTTCGTCAACTTTCGACATCATATACAGATTTCTGTCAATATTGTTCATGAAAGAATCGCACAACTTCACATGCTGTGCCTCAATTATGTGTAGCGCTCGCATTCCAGTGTCAGTGAAATGGTAAAGCACGCGACCTGCAAGTCGAAGGTTGAAGCTTAGAATACTCAGGTGTCCAATGTTATTTACTGACAATTACAATTGATATATTTCGTAATTAATATAGGCATGCATCTCCATGGCAGATCGGACACTTAAGGTCGATTATAAAATAAATAAGCATCAAATACGAGATATACAGAGAGTTAATGTTGGGATAATTTCCGTGAAAACGCAACATCAGCCTCAAATTGAAGATCGAATCACGTATCTTACGGAATATTACGGTATCCTACATCGGCTGTAAGCTTCAGCTTCTTATACGTATATTAATGTGTTACTGGTTATGTGTCTGGACTGCGCACTAATAACCGCTTGGTGCAAACTTAATATCTATGGTTTTCCATGCATTGTTCAGTCTGCTCTTGAATTGGTTAACTGTTTCCGCTCTCACTCCTTCTTCTGATAGGTTGTTACAATTAGTAACACTTATTTGGCTAAAAGAACTCTTCCTGGCATTTAGTCGAACTAGTTGTTTGTGTATTTTGAAGTTGTAACGGTTGTTGGCAATGGCGTTACTCTTTGTCTGTCCACTTTATCGATATCATATATTATTTTAAAAATGGTTCCACCATATCAAACCTTTCTCGTCTATATTCTAGTGAGGGTAGTCCTAGTATTTTCATTCTCTCTGTGTAGCTTTTATCACTAATGTTCTGTGTTGTTTTTGTGGCTCTGCGTTGGGCGTTTTCGATTGATATACATTCTTTCTTGTAAATTATTGCCCATGTATGGGAACCATATTCGAGATGTGGCCTGACTAGCGATGTATACAACCGTATGTTGAGATTGCTGGTGCAGTTTAATTAACTATTTTGCCTATCTTAAGGGTTTTTCAGCGTTTCTTCTTAGCTGTAGATCTGTCCTTAATTGGTTTGAGTTCTCTCTCTGTTTGGGTGTTAAGTCTCTCGATAGTATCGCCTTTTAAAATTGCTTTGATTTGACTGAGATCTTTTTTGAATTATCAAGCAAAGTTTTCTCTGTTGCTGTTGTCAATGACAATTTGTATTCAGTCATGTTTCTATGTGTGAATGCTGTATTTATCTGTAATTTTCGATGCCTTTTGTTTTTTCTGTCTTCAGGATTTTGGTCATTTATTTCTGCCAAATTGTACACAATAATGTTTGGTGCTCTTTGTTGCTGGTCTTCATATTATTTAATTTTGATGTCAATCATCTTCACAGTGTCTGTTTTGAATTCGTCTACTACCCCAGTGTTCATTTTATTGACTTAATTGTTACTTTATCTTTCCATACTTTTAATATCCAGTTTATCCACTTTTATTTTAATCTGCGTGAGTCTACATTCATATTTTGTTTCGTCCATTGTTTTGAGAGTTTGTTTCATGTTTGTTAGAGTTGGGAGAGATATATTACACCCTTGGTAATTCCAGCTAAAACCCTGTGTGTTGTTTTCTTCTAGTTCTTCATATACGATTTGTGGTATTTTCGTACATTAATTTCAAGCATTATTTTTCTCCGCATGTTGCACAATCAATGTTGGGATCTGCAACTAAGATTTCTAAATCACATCTTGGGCACATCAATGCACTCATTCGCCTCTGCGTTTTTCACTCTCTTTTAAGTTTATTACCGGTGTGCTACTTGCTGTGAAGTGACATCGTCTCATGTAAGTCTTTTCTCGTTTGATATCCATTTGTGTTTAGTTTTGGCTGCTGTACTAATTGATACATACAGGAGTTTACTGTAAAATGTTATTGGTGACGGTTAAACCCTGCCGACCAGTATTGACCCAGCTATTATCAGTTATGGTCGTCTTCTTGTGTTTTAACCCAACGGTAGCCAATTGTATCAGCCACTGATCCAGTTTCGTTATGTGTCTATATGTATATGCTGCACTGACTGTTAACTTAATTTAATTTGTTTTTATTTTATTTTATTGTAACCACCGATTAATGAAATGTTGTTGTTTTTTCACTTTTGTTGAGTCAAATTATACGTTCACTTGTGGGACACCGTTTTGTGTAAGTTTGTAAGTATTTACCATTACTACCCGTTAGAATAACTTGTGTGGATGACAATTAAATTCTTATTGGCTCGCCCATCTGCGGTCTGTTTTTTTTTCAAGTAATTCCGTAATTGTGTGTCACTCATATGTATCTGTTGGTAATTCATGTTTATAATTATACACTTTAGTTAGCTTACATGGTGTTTATGTTAAGTTGGGTATAAAGGTCTGTATTTCGGGTGTTGCCAATTTGTTCAGGCCCGGTGTAGAAATGTCACGGCATAAAATCAACACAAGAAATACGCAAAATAAACATATAAGGTTAGAGGATACCAAATGGTGCGAAATCGCCCAGTCCGGTATAAAACAAATAGTGCGGATGTTTTGAGGTCACAGACACAGTTTGCTTGCAAATCTTGATCCATTACTACCCAGTTTCACTGGAGGAACATTTTGGGGTGCTTTCAACACCACTTTTCAGCATATTTGTAGCATTTAAAAGAAAACACTGAACCTGTTGGTCACGTGATGTAAACAGAGTTTCCGTGGCCAAAAAATGTAAATAGTATTGGAGGATATGACAAGGTTGGATTTTTCTTTCTTAGGAGTAAGTGAACCTATTGTTTAGTTCATGCAGAACCATTACAGACTGGCTGCAGGTCATGTACAAGTGGGTCCGACAGCATACATACGAATAGTGAAAGTAGGAGAGACTGGCCTTATTGGATGGCATTCGGTTAAATTATATAGTAAAACTGTTTGGTGGTGTCTAACCTATAAGGTGAGCTTAGGCCCTATGTGAGATATGTTTTTTGTAGAATTTGAATTTGGAAGTTTATGGTTCTTGTAGCTATGTCTCTGGGAACACAATTTAAAGTTACTGCGACAAGAGCAATCGAGCAAACTCCGAGCAATCGAGCAAACTCAGAGCAATCTTGATTTCTCAGCTTTATTTGGCAAATATAACAACCCAGTGTATGTAAATTACCTGTAGGTGATTGGGCTTGGAATGTGACAGTAATATACACCAAAACAGTCATCATAGTCTGTTTTTAAAACAAAAAATCATTTATATTGTCTTCCTGATGGACAATTAAGAAGTTCGGGAAAGTAGCGCAACATCGCGACGCTGTTCCAAAATTTGCCAAAATTAGGCGTAAGTGTATTGTTTTCGCATATCGGTATAGTACCAATACACTAGTACTCAGAAAACATTGTTTTTCCTTTCCTCCTGTGTCATAAAGCAAATTTATTGACTGACTGTTCCAAGCCAGTACCCTTGTGTCTGTCGACCATTCCGGAGTGACATACATGTTGGTATAGTTTGAGTGATGAGTCTTTATATGTAGAATGGTTAGCTATAACACTATTTAGGGTAATGTTATGTGTTTTTATGGACTTTTGTGCTTTTAATTCATTATCTATTATAATTCTCCATAATTCTGTAGTAGCTTAATTTAAGGCAGAATGTGGACAGTCACATGGTGGAGTTACAAAGCTGCTGTGTGACAACCATTTGAGATATTTGCTCCAAATTTGGTACTGTATCAAGGAACAGAACCTAGTTTTGAATAGTGAATATTGTAGAATGATTTGTAGTGAGACTGGTACACTTATAGGTTAGAGGATAAAAATAGTCTGGTATAAACAAAATAGTGCGGGTGTTTTGAGGTCACAGGCACCGCGGTTTGCTTGCAAATCTTGATCCATTACTACCCAGTTTCACTGGAGGAAAATTTTTGGGTGCTTTTAACACCAGTTTTCAGCATATTTGTAGCATTTAAAAGAAAACACTGAACCTGTTGGTCACGTGATTTAAACAGAGTTTCCGTGGCCAAAAAATGTAAACAATATTTGAGGATATGACAAGGTTGGATTTTTCTTTCTTAGGAGTAAGTGAACCTATTGTTTAGTTCATGCAGAACCAGTACAGATCGGCTGCAGGTCATGTACAAGTGGGTCCCACAGCATCCATACGAATAGTGAAAGTAGGAGAAACTGGCCTTATTGGATGGCATTCGGTTAAATTATATAGTAAAACTATTTGGTGGTGTCTAGCCTATAAGCATAACGTGATCGGTGGAACTGGATACAAAGACTATCACATCGAATGATATCATACTGAAGTATTTCTAAGGGGAAAAAGTGTCGCCCGATGTGGGGTTTGAACCCACGACCCCCGTAACACTAGCACGGCGCTCTTACCAACTGAGCTAACCGGGCGATCATGTCTCACACCACACCGAACACTACACTCCTCCCCTTCTTATATTTGGGAACCAGGCATCAACCTCACAGCTTCATGAGGAGTATAGCCTGCAACCCAAAGTACACCCAGGCACAATCCTGTTTACTTCTGACACCATTGAAGTATTTCTAAGGGGAAAAAGTGTCGCCCGATGTGGGGTTTGAACCCACGACCCCCGTAACACTAGCACGGCGCTCTTACCAACTGAGCTAACCGGGCGATCATGTCTCAACACCACACCGAACACTACAATACTACAATCAAGCATTCCTGTAACATTTTCAGCTACCTTTGTGTTCTTCGTTAAAACAGATCAAATTGTACATGTATCATTTTGTATGTAAATATTTTGTTCCTCCTACATAAATAGAAATTCTATTTTTAAAACATCTTGTATAGATTGGTACATAAACCTTCAGCACGTAGGTAAATGAATCACTCAGACATAATTTAGAGTAATAAGAGGCGGGATTAGTGCTATCTGGGCCAAGAAAATGAAAATTCCAGCCAAACTTCACGACCATGATTCTGGGAGTTAGTGTTAGATGAGATAAAGAAGTTTCGAGTTACCCCAGCTGATGATGAGTAACTCACAGAAGGGTTCCCTGTCTTCCAACCCCGGCAGCAGCAGGCCTGGAGTGAGAGCCTACAAGATCGTCATACTCGGCGAGGGAGGCGTTGGCAAAAGTGGTTTGTACATTTTTGGCTGTTCTGTGTTCACATAGTCGGATATAATTGTCATGTGATCAGAGAGATTTTTTCTGATTTAGTTCCAATCTTGCACCCATGGGTTGTTGTTTTTATCAATGTTTATGCAGAGCTCCAGATAAGGTGCATATTGGCGTATTTTACGCAATTATTTTTAGTTGAATACCGGTATGACTAAAATAAGAAAAGGGCCCTTTTCTGTCCTTTTCTAAGAAAAGGACAGAAAAGGACTTCGTGCCTAAGAAAAGGGCCTATAAAAACCACATTAACGGTTCAAATGAGTGTAAAACAATGTTTATATATGTATGGCGATATTTTATTGAGGTACCCATAAAATAAAACCCATATCATGAAGAATAAAGTAGTTGTGCCATTTGAAGCGATCTCTACTAAAACCGTGTATTGAAATATTTAAAATGACGGACAGAAAAGGACTTCGTGCCTAAGAAAAGGGCCTATAAAAACGACATTAACGGTTCAAATGAGTGTAAAACAATGTTTATATATGTATGGCGATATTTTATTGAGGTACCCATAAAATAAAACCCATATCATGAAGAATAAAGATGTTGTGCCATTTGAAGCAATCTCTACTAAAACCGTGTATTGAAATATTTAAAATACAGACAGAAAAGGACTTCGTGCCTAAGAAAAGGACTTCGTGCCTAAGAAAAGGGCCTATAAAAACAACATTAAAGCTTCAAATTAGTGTAAAACAATGTTTATATATGTATAACGATATTTTATTGAGGTACCCATAAAATAAAAGTACGTACAGAAAAGGACTAGTGTATTAAGAAAATGGCTTATATCAGTGATTCTATATTTTATGTACATATTGGTGCCGTTTTTCTAGTTTCGATGTAGAACCAATAATTCATTAAACTGTGTTTATTCCATTGGGTGACAGTCCAGTTGTTACATTTATAATAGTATAGCCAATTGTTCTCGTCATTTTATATATTTTATTTCAACTTCAAGGGACCAGGGGTCTCAGAAATGTCCTTTCCGTTACGTACATTTACATGACGTAAATATAGCTTTACATTTACATTTTTTTTTTGTTCTTTTCAACGGCATAAAACTGAAGGGGCATCTATTTAGAAAAGTGTCAAGAATATGGTAAGCTAATTGTATTAGTTTGAAACAGAGAAATTTAGTTAGCAAGTCGTGGAATTTCTCATTTATGGTAACCCAACAACATGTATTTAATATGAATCAGTAAAGTTAAGCAAAATAAAATAGCTTGGCATGTAACAGAATGCCGTGTTTTACCACATGTAACAAACATCGTTATAAAGCTACATTTAATTAATAGCACAGCCTCCAAAAATATGGGCGTAACGGAAATGATTATGTAACGGTAATGACAAAACGTAACGGTAATGACTTTCCATTTATTTAAAATACTAATACAGCATATATAACAAACATATTTATACTTTGAATATGCTGTACAATATAACTTCCAGTTAGAGTTTACTTTTAATGTGATTGCCAATAGAAACCCACACTCCTTGAAGCTGTGTCTGTTTTTTGTTGTTTCAGAGCTTTTACTAATTCAATCTTGATATATAAATGTTGTTGGTCTGAATAAATGTGCCATTACTGACCGACAACTGATGGGACCTGGTTTATATCTAATTGACGCATGAACTGACTGGTTAGTATGGTAATTTATCATTGCCGTTACGCGATCGTCATTACCGTTACACAATTTTGTAACGGAAATGACCGTAAGGGTAATGATTTTTCTTAAAAAAAATCCCATTTTTCACCCCTCTGTATACAACGTATCATGAAGGTAGAATATGCAAAGGCAACGTTGTAAGTGTGTCTATCTACCCATTCTGGTTTCAGTCGACCTACATACATATGGACGTGTATAAACCCCGAACGGTAATGATGCATGCAATGTGTAACCTTACAATTCCGAATACAGACCGGCCTCGTTCTCGGAAATGACTTAAGTTGTTGTACCACCGTGTTTATTTATAAATCGGGCTCCCACAAACAGTGTTCATTGCATTAGTAGCTGAGAGTAGGAAAGGGAGGTTACTCTGATTTTACATTTTTTGTTCAGCGTAACGGTAATGATTCGATTTCGCGGGACAGATACATTAACGTCAGTATTTTTGACAACAAAAGGCAAATTTATTGCAGAATAAGTTTAATGTCAATGTTAAACTATTTTAATTCAGATGCAATGTACAGTAAAGTACAAATGGACAAGATTTGAGAATTACGGGCTTATGAACTGTGCTGATTGATGATCGGGACATGCCCATTTGGTGCACCATACGTATGCCAACAACAGAAAATAATAACTAAACACACATAACAAGAATTGTAAATACTGTTTTCTTAATGGATTGGTATTATACATAGTTTCTTTACTGAAAAAAAAATAATTTTCCTTATAAATTGTGTGATTTGTCAGTAAATTACACCGGGACACCAGATGTACATAAAATATAGAATCACTGATATACGGGCATCATCGTATATTTATAAAATATTTTTTTACAAAATTTACAATATTTGATAGTTTGAAATGAGTATTTAAGATGTATTAATATTAACATAAAATGTTAAATTGAATACAGGCACTTTATGGAATTATGCATATAGTAATTTGTTTGTAGTAATTTGTTTTGTACCGGGCAATTAATATTCGACCCAGGTGTGTATAACTTTACGGTCCCGCTTAATCTATAATTATGAAATGTCGGAAACTTTGGTCCTTTAACACATGTTAAACATCACTATTTATTTTCTCTCTACTTTGCATATCAGACGGTTATTTAGAAAACAGAGTTACGACAATTACAAGTATTTACAATAAAGTGAGATATAGTTACGGTGCTATACAGTGACGGATCGTGATATACGATCAGGGCATACACTGATATTTTTGTTGTCGCGAGAGAAAGGCTGAATACTAAAATGATATAATGTATATAGGTCATATGCTATCTAGACTCGGGTACCGTACCATCGCTCTAACCGACTGAGTTAGCCGGGCACGAATACATACTTCCTCTCCGCGTCCTGGGTTCGAGCCCTGAAAATCTGAATACACGTATGTTTGATTAACTCTTTGCATGCTGGGAAACTTGTGGGCTATAAATAGTTCAAAACTAGCGGACAAAATTCATCAAATTTTCTTTTATTTCTCCTTGTAAATATCATGAATATGTCTTGGAATTTCATTCTAATGAAATTCCAAGACATATTTACAGAGAGAAATAAAACATATAGTCCTAATTTGTTTGGCGTATATTTTCATGCTAGCATGCAAAGAGTTAACACAAAAGCACAGGACAGTTTTGTTGCTGATAATCAGAGCTCCAGATAAGGTGCATATTGGCGTCTTTTACACTCTTATTTTAGCAGAATACACATTCATTATCAAAAGTGGAAGTACAAAATACTTTCAGCAATGTGAAAATACGCATTGATTTTCAAATTGAGTAGTGAAAATAGTGTAATAAAGTTGAAAATTTACTTTAAAGGTACATGCCCACTCAGTAGGCACACACTGTTCTTCATAGGAATTAAATAAGTGTATAGTTGTGTCACTATTCCACCAGTTCTAAAAATTACAAGTGCCCGCTATACATATATAGTCCTTTAGCGGTGGTATCAGGTTATTTTCATATGCAAATGAGGTATGATATTTTTAGCTCACCTGAGCGAAGCTCATGTGAGCTATTGTTACCGCAATGTGTCCGTCGTCGTCCGTGAACATTTTCAAACGTCTTCTACTCGGTAACCATTGGGCCTATAGTCACCAAACTTCATGGTCATGGTCCTTAGGTAGGGGGATTACAAAATTGTTAAAATGACGTCATCACGTAATCCAAGATGGCCGCTGTCTAAAAAATAGCACAAATTCTTCAAAAAATCTTCTTCTCAAGAACCGCCAACCAGATTTCGACAAAACTTGATAGGAATGATCAATGTACAATGCTGTTTCAAAGTTGTTAAAATGGTGACTCCGGAGTCAAAAATGGGCGTGGCCCGTGGGGTCAAATTTTATTTTTAACCGCATTTGGTCATGTCATATATCAAATCGAAGGTATCAATGAGGCGATCACTCTGGTGCATTTTTTGTCGAAATCGAATGGTTATGTCATCCAAGATGGCCGCCGAAAGGTCAAAAGGTTGTTCTTTTATTAGAGATTTCAAAATTGTTATTCACATGAACCGCTTGGCCCATGGTAGCCAAACTTAAAAGTTATGGTCCATGGGTAAAGCCTTTTCAGATTTATTAAAATGGAGGTCATCGCTAATCCAAGATGGCCGCCGTCTAAAAATAGCATAAATTCTTAAAAAAGAATCTTCTCATGAACCGCCAGCCGGATTTCGACGGAACTTGGTAGGAATGATCGATGTACAATGCTCTTTCAAAGTTGTTAAAATGGTGACCCCCGGGGTCAAAAATGGGTACGACCCGTGGGGTGAAATTGGGGTCAAATTTTATTTTTGACCGAATATGGTCATGTCTATATCAAATCGAAGGTATCAGCGAGGCGATCTCTCTGGTGCATTTTTTGTCAACATTGGATTGTCATGTCATCCAAGATGGCCGCCGAAAGGTCAAAAGGTCATTCTTTTATTAGAGATTTCAAAATTCTTCTTCACACGAACCGCTTGGCCCATGGTGGCAAAACTTCACAGTTATGGTACATATGTGAAGCCTTTTCAGATTTGTTAAAACGGAGGTCGTCGCTAATCCAAGATGGCCACCGTCTAAAAATAGCACAAATTCTTAAAAAATCTTCTCATCAACCGCCAGCCGGATTTCGACGAAGCTTGGTAGGAATGATCGATGTACGACACTCTTTCAAAGTTGTTAAAATGGTGACCCCGGGGTCAAAAATGGGCGTGGCCCGTGAGGTCAAATTTTATATTTGACCGAATATGGTCATGTCTATATCAAATCGAAGGTATCAAAGAGGTGATCGCTCTGGTACATTATTTTATCGAAATTGGATGGTCATGTCATCCAAGAATGCCGCCGAAAGGTCAAAAGGTCGTTCTTTAAATATTAGAGATTTCAAAATTCTTCTTCACACGAATGTATACTGCTCGCTATCAACAGGCACTTAAAAGGATTAATTGATAATAAATAATGGTCACGTATCCTGCCTATTCATGCGGACGATTAGCTGTTGATACGTGCATAATCTCAGGATGTGGGGTCACGTGATCTATTGTTTACACTCCAACAGTCATATTGATGAATGAAATTTACGATTTACGCGAGACATCATGATTGCCGTGGGCTGCAGTGTAAACAATAGACCACGTGATCCCATACCCAGATAATGCTGAATGTATTGTTTCAGATTGCACACAAACACCAGTCTATTTATAGAACGCTAAATATTACACCTGTCACAATTACGAACAAGAGTGCTGCAAGTCACAAAATACGCCCGTCGAATATGGGCCAGACAGCGAAGATGCAGAAATGTGAAACTGTCACCAAGGCAAGAAACGAGAATTTGAAAGTATATAGCATTATTTGTTCATCTCGTTGTGCTAAACATGTATACTAATTTAGGCAGAGATAGAAAAGAAGAGTGTAAAGTAGAAATGATAGGGAATTGGATACAATAATGTAGAAAAAATGGCTAAGTTAAAAATGTGATATTTTTGTTAAAAAATATGTTTTCGGCATAAAAACACCAAGGTGTACATCTTCAATATGTGTGTAGAAGACGTGTGTATAGTTTCAGATCGATCGACTGAACGGTTTCGGAGGAGTTGTGTACACAAACTCTGTACCCTATATAGAATTGTATAGAAAAATGTTGAAAAAATGGCTAAGTTAAAAAGGTGATATTTTTGTTAAAAAATATTTTTTCGACATAAAAACACCAAGGTGCACATCTTCAATATGTGTATCTTCAATATGTGTAGAAGACGTGTGTATAGTTTCAGAACGATCGACTGAATTGAATTGAATCCGGTTATACCCCATTATAGTCAGATTTAATACTAATTGTATTACTTTTAGGTAGTGGGGCTAAATGACTCTGGTGTGGTGAGAACAGACACGAAGTCCTTTTCTGTCCGCCATTTCAAATATTTCAATACACGATTCGAGTCGAGATTACTTCAAATGGCACAACATCTTTATTCTACAAGATATGGGTTTTATTTTATGGGTACCTCAATAAAATATCGTTATACATACATAAACATTGTTTTACACTCATTTGAACCGTTAATGTGGTTTTTATAGGCCATTTTCTTAGACACGAAGTCTTTTTCTGTCCGCCATTTTATATAGTTCAATACACGTTTTGAGTCGAGATTACTTCAAATGGCGCAACATCTTTATTCTTCATGATATGGGTTTTATTTTATGGGTACCTCAATAAAATATTGTTATACATATATAAACATTGTTTTACACTCATTTGAACTGTTAATGTGGTTTTTATAGGCCCTTTTCTTAGGCACGAAGTCCTTTTCTGTCCTTTTCTTAGAAAAGGACAGAAAAGGGCTCTTTTCTTATTTTAGTCATACCCGTTGAATACGCATTTATTATCAAAAGTGGGAGTACAAAATATGCACAGCAATGTGACAATACGCATTGATTTTCAAATTGAGTAGTGAAAATACTGTCATAAAATTGAAAATTCACTTAGTTGAGCTGCAAAAAGCAAACGGTGAATAAAAATAAAAGTGAATGTTTAAATTTGTTATATATTTTTTTATCATCTGTTCCCTATTTAGTAATGAAAAAAATCAATAATCTATTTGTAAAAGTAAAATATGCAATGATTTTGAAATCAGGGGGTATAGTAGATGGATGATAAACGGGATTGAACCTGTTTGCCCGGCCTTACATGACCTTAGCTGTTGATAGGCCATTAAACACCAATAAACAAACAAACTGTTTAGCTAATTATTAATCAATCATTGATTAATCACACGTCAAATCAGTTGCGGCTGACTGATCACTTTTATCAAGAGTGATTACTTCTGATCATTGATTTGATTTCCACATTACTAATTAACAATAATCGTCTCACAAATAAAAGAAAACAAACAGTGTCATGTTGGATAGGTTACCTGAAGATGTGGAATATATTGATATAGGGAACTATCTTTAGGGGTACGTTTTGACCTGATCATGGGTACATTTTGACACGACAAATGGGTACGTTTTAACCCTTTTGCTAAAGTACGATTTGACCTGGCCGGGTTTTTGACCCCAATCCATAAATATCACACAATCTGATTGGCTGATGGTCATACATTATAGGTATATCATTGTTGATGAACGGTCGCAAATTAGTTCAATATATACCCTGTTGAGATATACGACAAATGGTATGGAAGGTGTTCATGCCAATTCCTACCATTAAATATAAGCCAAACGAATGAATAAGACAAATATTCATACTGCAACAAATGATACCAATACATTGTAAGAATCTGTTTACATAATGCACTGTGTGTTCCCTTGTTCTTTCAGCACTAGTGATTCAGTTTGTCAGCCACAGATTCACAGACTATCATGATCCAACTATTGGTGAGTAACTTTAGTTTCCATTTTTATCATCAAAAACATGCTTTGACAGCACTTTAGAATAATTTACAACATGCTTTGACAGCACTTCAGAATCATTTCCATTGGAAATGATTATGAAGTGCTGTCAAACCATGTTTTTATTGAGAAATAAGGTAAGATATAATTGTTGTGTGTAGCGGTCTAAGGGTTAATAATAAATACCATATTAAATGAACATTAATTCTATTTAATGCTTAATCACAAAATCATAAGTTTAAATTATTACCTAGTGTGTTCATGATTTATAACACCAGTGTATTATGATTTTTATGCCACTGGGTTTCGAAGAAACGGGTGGCATATAGTGTTTGGACCGTCCGTCTGTCCGTCCTTCCGTCACACTTTTCGGTTAACCACTTTGTCACAGTTTCTCAAATATGCTGCAGGTGGCATCCGCGTTCGACAGACGCATTTCTTGTTAATACACTGTTTATAGCACTACAAAGCCCATGTTATGCAATAAATGTGCATTATTCTGACATGTTCACATATGAGTGGAGCCTTGCGATTTTGTACCTAAGAGGATGTACAATTTTTCATAAAATATGTTTAAAGAAAGACGTCGACAAAATTTCCATAGCAAATGCAGAATTTTATTCCGCATTTGCTCTGAAAATGTCATCAAATTGTGACATAATTTATAGAAAATATCATAAATTATGTAAAAAGCATTTCAAGAAAAATTGCACATCTTCTTAGGCACAAAATCACATGCCCTGTCTCATCTGTATGTCTATCTGCAGAGGACGCGTATCAACAACAGGCGAGGATTGACGGGGAACCAGCCAAACTGGACATCCTGGACACAGCTGGACAGGTGAGATGGAGCTGGGTACCAGCGGCATAAACTGGGAACTAGTGTTTCGTGTAAAAAAATTATGGTTGCATAAATATGACAAAAACATTATTTTTATTAATGTACTTAGGAAAATTTAAAAATGCATCTCTTTTTATTTTGTGAAATTTTGTTGTTCAAATATAGATTTTATTACAAAAGAAAACAACAAAATAATTTTCTCTATGTGAATGTAACATGGGTCAAAATATGGGTCAAAATATATATCTATCACATTTAACATTAAGAAAATGTCTTCAAAACGTATATTTCTAATTGCAGAAATAATGGACTGATTTTCAAAATGTAACTTTTGCTTTCTTTGATCATTTCCAAGCTACACTTTACATGTATACATACAAATGTACTATAGTCAGAAATGTTTACTAGCCATTCAAGCAGCTGGATTTGAAGCAAATCTGTAATCACAGAATGTTATATTATTTCGAGGGATTTCTTTATAATTTCATGGGCAGAGCATTGGACTGGGACAATAAAACTTTCACGTTTTCAGTTTGAGTTCACGACGATGCGTGAGCAATACATGCGTCACGGCGAGGGGTTTATCCTGACGTACTCGATCACAAATCGGCGCAGCTTCGAGGAGGTGGCCAACTACAAGAATCTCATAGACCGTGTTCGGTGCCGCGAGAATATCCCCATCATCCTGGCGGGCAATAAGTGTGACCTGGAGCACAATCGACGGGTAGGTGCCACGGGCAATAAGTGTGACCAGGGGGCCGTTTCACTAAACTTTGTACAACTAAAATGTTAGTAAGTGCAAAATTATGATAGACTGTAAATTTCACATTAACAACGTTTTCTTGTAAAACAATTGTTGGATTTACATTTATTGAGCATAGGCTACATATGCAGCCTATGCTCAATAAATGTAAATCCATCAATTGAAATTTACAGACGATCCTGAATTTACACTTCCGAACATTTTAGTCGTGCGAAGTTTAGTGAAACGGGGCCCAGGAGCACAATCGACGGGTAGGTGCCACTTGATTGGTACATGTCACCATTACCCGGTGGGGGTCCTAGGGGGACACCATTGTAGCACATGGGTAATCAGGATTTCCTTTGAAGAACATTTTCGTCACCTCGAAATCTTATAGTAAATGGCATCGATGTAAATATTGACATACAAACTGTTGGCTCAATGTAGGTCATATAGCGTCGGGGCATAATAGACTTGTGTTGCATGTGTAAATATTTTACCGAACATGAAAAATGACGAGTAACTTCGGTCAACTTCCTGGTCATCTTTATGTTAGAATTACTTGATTTTGTTGGTTTGACATCATGTTGCTGAGACCGGAAACACAATAGATGGGTATGTGCCAAATGGTGTCACAATACTCGCACAATCAGAGCTCCAGATAAAGTGCTTATTGGCATATTGTACGCACTTATTTTATCAGAATACGCATCGATTATCAAAGGTGGGAGTACAATATATATACTCACAGCAATGCGAAAATACGCTTTGATTTTCAAATCGAGTAGTGAAAATACTGTAATAAGTTGAAAATTTACTTAGTTGAGTTGCAAAAAGCAAACGGTGTTTGCTTTTTGCAGCTCAAATAAGTGAATTTTTAAATTTGGTTTATTTGTTATCATTTATTCCCCATTTAATAAGGAAGAATACAATTGTAAAAGTAAAAGACACATTGAATTTGAAATCTGGGGGTATAAATACTCTTTTGACACAAAACTTACCTGAAGCTCTGCACATTCAGGTGGCTAATTAGTAATTAGTAATTACCATTTCATTTTTACCCAGGTGTCCGCAGAAGAAGGTAAGGCCTTGGCCGACCAACTGGGTGCTCCATTTTTCGAGACTTCTGCGGCGTTACGACAATGTGTGGATGACGTGTTTCACGGATTGGTGCGTGAAATTCGCAGGAAAGAACACGAAGAACAGGTTGCCCTGGAAAAGTTAACCCGGAAACAGAAGAGACGGAAACGGATACAGAGGATTCTGGGTAGATTCAATGTGTTCAAGAGGCACTCAAGTTTGGAGGATACCTGATTGTTCCTCGCTGATCTGACCAATGAACTACAGATAGTCAACATACTCGTATAGACCAGTTTAGTAAATATGTTACTGAACTTGGATTACCATGAGTAACTTCCCTTACAACAACATACACGGTATCCTTCGTGTTAGAGTTGGCGGAATTTGTCTGTTTGATGTCGTGTTGGTATGTTTATGCTAAGAAACATGACATCAAACTGACAAATTCCGCTAATGTAATGTCGATAATGTCTCAAAAGAAGATAAAAGGGAAGTAACTCATTATTTTTCAAGTCTAGTAGCCTGGTCTATTTGGAGATTGCCATAATGAACATATGGATTCAGTGATTATTTATTTTGAGGAAGGTATTAGTGTTATCTGTCTATTAACCCTTAGACTGCACGAAACAAAAACAAATTGTTGTCTGCTTTTGTTTCATATTTATACCCCCACAAACAAAGTTTGTTGGGGGTATATAGGAGTCAGCTTGTCGGTCGGTCGGTCTGTTGGATATTCCCTTCCACTCTATATCTTCTACACCGATGCATGGATTATCAAATGGCTTGGCACAAATGTTTCTCATGATGAGAAGGTGTGTCGCGATCAGTAACCACGCACCTACGTCCAAGGTCAAGGTCACAGTTGAAGGTCAAAGGTCAAACCTATCGAAATTCCCTTCCGCTATATCTTCTACACCGAGGCATGGATTATCAAATGGCTTGGCACAAATGTTTCTCATGATGAGGTGTGTCGCGATCAATAACCACGCACCTACGTCCAAGGTCAAGGTCACAGTTGAAGGTCAAAGGTCAAACCTATTGAAATTCCCTTCCGCTCTATATCTTCTACACCGATGCATGGATTATCACACTATGCCCATGGTCAAGGTCACAGACTTGATGCATTTGAAACCTTAATGCTCGGCTAAATGGCTTATAATCAAAAATGCCTCGTTTTCTTTGGCTGCCAGTGGGGGTATTCGTGTGCCGACAGGCCACATTTCTAGTTTGTGTTTATTCTCGCCAAAAACATTGTTTGGCAGCACTTTAGAATCTTTGCTATGATTTGGAAATGATTTTAAAGTGCTGCCAAATTATTTTTTTGCTGATAAAAATGGAAATTAAGAAATAAACAGCAGAAGACAAAATTTAATGCAGCATTGTAAGGGTTATGTAAGGTTGCAGCAATTCCACATTGCTATTATATATGGTGATCTACTGTATTGGTCCTAAAATTTGTTTATAAGTATTGTCACCCTTATGAATATAATGAGTATAAAATTAAATTGTTGTGCCTTGTGTGTACTTTCATCTATTCCTAAAGAAATACTTTGGAAATTTACAGCGTAAGTAAAACCTTTTTCATTCAAATAGGTACGTAACTGTGACCACATATGTTGTACATGAGTACATTCCCAAAACAAATGTTTTATAGTTTCTACATACATAGAGCAAAAATCGCATAAACTACTATTAATTAGGTTACATCGAAAGAGTAATTTATTTGTTCCATTCATTCGCATAAGGTATTTATATTGAAAATTCCGCAATGTGGAATCTATAGTACAATTAAAGGTTGACATGTAAATATGTTTCCAGTTTAAGTTAGCTTCCGGAAATTCAGCTATCCATTTTTTTTCAGACTTTTTTTCTTCAGTGATTTTTTTTTCTGTTTGTATTGTATGGTGAAATACAGACACCCAGGTAATGTAAATTCTACTTTATTAAATACAGTCTCAATATTTCGCATTTATACGTCAAATAATAGGCAGCTAGCTGAGATGTGGCCCTCGTGAGGTACCCATCACTTTCACAACCTGTAAATGGAGAGGAGAGGATTTCAATAAGTTTTATAAGCTTTCAATCCAATCCAAACTACTACCTATGTACATGTTTGTATGTGAATGCAGTAAATAAATATGTTTATACCAACCTGTAAATGTGACTGGGGAAATGTGGCTTATGTTGTTAACGACCACTGGTTTACCATATCTGCCTGCACAACTACGCATTTTGATCAGTGATGGTTTCCCCGGAATAAATTGACAGTTGTTGACAGGCCGTTAAACACCATTAAATAAATAAATGAATTCCCCAGTTCGGTGTTTGGATGGCGGGGATGTAACAGGAGTCTATTTATGACATGGCAAGTCAGTTAATTGTGCGAACCCGCAGTTAAAGGTGTTAAATGTGTATAGCACCATTATTTATATCTGACAGTTAAATTTGTCACCTGAATAAATAGTTTTATCGGCATTTTATAAAGTATGAGCATTGCATATAAAAAAAAGAGAGAGAATAAATAGTTATTCCGTTAACCTTTTAAAGAAACAACGTTATCGTCTCAGATATTAACAGTGGCAATTTATGTTTGATGTAAAAAGTAGAATAATGTCAGTTAACATGTGCTTTAATGGTAACTGAATGTTTATTTTGCCCGAAAAATGTCATATGTACAGAATATGTGCAACCTGTGATGTGGGAGTCCGGCTTTAACATCAACTTACACCCTTAGACCGCTATCTTATTTTTGTTGTTGTCTGCTGTTTGTTTCCTATTTTCCATTTTTATCATCAAAAACATGATTTGACAGCACTTTAGAATAATTTGCAACAGGCTTTGACAGCACTTCAGAATCATTTCCATTGTAAATGATTCTGAAGTGCTGTCAACCATGTTTTTTATTGAGAAATAAGGCAAGATATAAAAGCAACAGCAGCCGACAATTGTTGTGAGTGGCGGTCTAAGGGTTAACATGCCTTGTCTAAGTTGATGTCGATCTTGACAAAGGCCAGTAAGGCTGTCAGAACATTTGATGAGTGATTTTATTACATATTTGAAGTCTGTGAACAAAGTTTTATGACCAGATATTTTTGCTTTATTGCCACATTTTAAATTTTACACGTGTATTAAGTTTGTTGTGTTTATTAGTCTCGTTCGTCACATCCATGCCTACCGGTATTTTAACAGCGGAAATACCACAACTACTGTCTGTTTCACGAAACCTGCCCAAATTTTACAGCTATATAAACAATTCAAAAATGATATATTTTTCGATAATATTAAATTAAAGGAAAATTTAAGAATGAGCCATCTTTTTATTTCGTGAAATTTTGTCAAATTGATTATTGTGTTAAAACAATTTCCCCATGTTAATTAAATCCCCATAGAAATCTTCACAGAGTGCACAGAGTGAAGATGTCTATGGGGATTTAACATGGGAACTTTTTTCTAATTTCAGAAATAGTGCATCGATTTTCAAAATGTAACTTTTGTTTTCTTAGTTTGATCATTTCCAAGGTATCTAGCTTGGTTTCAGAATCAATTTTTCGTTTTTTGACACCTCCTCCAGGTTCTCCACCTCTTTTCTCCCCATCTTAAATTCCCATAGAGAACTCACTTTTCATAATAAAATATATATTTGACCAAATTTCATGAAATAAAAAGAAGGCTCGTTCTTAAATTTTGATAAAATTTAATATTATCGAAAAAAATAATTGTTTTTGCATTGTTTATATGGCCCTAAAATTTGGGCAGGTTCCGTGAAACAGACAGTAGTGCTGTATGGGAACTGATACTTGTGTTGTGAGTATTTACCAGATATATATTTTATCCCATTCCGTTTATTAGAGTTTATGATATTTTTTGTTCCCATAGACTGTGTATTTCTAGCATGTTATACTGTATCATGAACTTTTAAGTCAATAACATTGGAATAGGCAATTGTATGTAATTGTATGTAATTGTATGTAATTGTATGTAATTGTATGTAATTTTATTTCAGTGTTTCAGTAGAATACATCATTTTTGAAATATAAAGAAAAATACTGCGGGGCGTTTCACTAAACTTTGTACGACTAAAATGTTCGTAAGTGCAAAATTATGATAGTCTGTAGATTTCACATTAACAATATTTTCTTGTAAACAATTATTAGATTTACATTTATTGAGCATAGGCTGCATATGCAGCCTATGCTCAATAAATGTAAATCCATCAATTGAAATTTCCAGACGATCCTAAATTTGCACTTAACAAACATTTTAGTCGTACAAAGTTTAGTGAAACGGGCCCCTGGTACCTATTGTTTTTTTGTATCTTTTGATACTAGTAATAGAATGTTGATAAATTTAGGCTGAAATGTTGAAATACACTCAAGTCAATAGAATACGTCATTGTAGTTTTGTGTCACTTGAATTTTTAAGCTAAGTTACGCAGTGATATTAGTACAGACTGACAGCAAGACATGGGAATATCTGAGAAAATGAGTTCATAATATGTGCGATGCATGTATTAAAGTAATATTGAAGAACATGCTTGTTCTAGTTGGATGTTCAGCAATGGTGCTACATGTGCATGTAACAGACCTGCCCTGCATTGACCGAATACGTACTTACTGATAACATATTGCTGTATCAGGCATTGACCTGATACAAACATCCGGGTTACAATGAAGTGAAAATTGACGTTCCATTGGTCGGATGACGTCACACACGTAAACAAGTCCGTGTTCTACCCATTAATAACAGCGTCATCTGTGGTCATTTTCGAGCATAAAGTGTTACCTGATAAATAGAATACCAGGTCACTGTCTTTTGATATCAAGTTTATCAGGCTCAGCTCGGAAACGGTAGGAATTCCACGGCAAGCCTCGGAATTCCTACGCGTTTCCGAGCCTTGCCTGATAAACTTGATATCAAAGACACTAACCTGGTATTCTTTATGTATTAATAATTCCAGCACAAACATATTTACACAATTCCCTAACATTTGATTGGCCCGGATATAAACTTGGAAAAGTCGCGGGAATACTGGACGAAGGCCGGAAGGCCTCGTCCAGTATTCCCACGACTTTTCCAAGTTTATACCCCGATAAATTCCACAAAAAGGCCATTTCTTCCTATATTATTTTCTCAGGCCGAGAAGTTCACACATTTATTAGACGTAATTACATGTAGATCATGCAAATTAATCACATTTGCCGTAATCACTGTAAATTTTCAGACACGATTTGTTGAAATTTCTCAAAACAAATTACATGTACATCCAAATACATTGATATAGTGGTAAACAAGTATCTGTACAACAATATTAACTGTAAATATTGGCACATTCCTTTTTGAGAGAAATCATAGATTAACCCTTATCTTATTTATTTTGTCGTCTGCTGTTTATTTTCTATTTTCCAATTTTATCATCAAAAACATGCTTTGACAGCACTTCAGAATCATTTTCATTGGAAATGATTCTGAAGTGCTGTCAAACCATGTTTTTTATTGATAAATAAGGCAAGATATAAAAGCAACAGCGGACGACATTTGTGGTGAGTAGTGGTCTAAGGGTTGATGAGTGTTTTCCAGAATGTGCCCAAATAGTTAGTGTTTGTGCTCCCAACATCTTTCTTTATGAGAATCACCAATACCATTAAGGGAACTAAATCAATATTCAAGTCAGATATTGTCATGGCAAGTTACAGATGATTTAATCTTAGGCCGTAGAAAATTCATTTATAGATTCTCAGTTCTTGTTGCACCCACTTGCGGACAGCGATATAGTTGTCGTACGTACGTACGTACGTACGTGTGTCCAAGTGTGTTTTTTTTTTGTTAAATTTTGTTGGTACAGTCGAACCTCCCCGAACGGCCACCTCTCTACAACAACATCCTCTCTATAACAGCCGCTATTTTATATCCCAAATGGATGATTTCCTCTGTATCTAACCCTTAGACTGCTGAACACAAAAATTGTCGTCTGCTGTTGCTTTTCCTTCTTTCTCAATAAACACATGCTTTGGCAACATTTTAGAATCATTTCCATTGGAAATGATTCTAAAATGTTGCCAAAGCATGTTTTTGATGAGAATTATCGAAGAAAATAAATAAACAGCGGACGATCAAATTTAATTCAGTATTAACCTCCCTACACTGTATACTATCAAAGCATCGACGGGCGGCGGCCATCAAGTTTATTGTAACTGCCATAAAACTGGCATAAAATCACCAATAATTTCTATGTATTGTTGAAAGTATACAAGTAAAAATCAAATTATTAATTTATTTTAGGAGCGAGTGGCTTATGAGAATTGGCAAAACTATTGTCTTTGGTCTTGTGTAATTGTTGTACATGTACATATATTTGAAATTATTTTTCTAGAACCGGTGACTTTAGAAGTCATTGCATATTTATTTGTTATTATTTATTTTATCATCATGTTTATACTTGTTTGTTATGTTTGCTATCGACCAATGTTATAAACAGCTTATCGAACTTGGAATGCCGCAAGTTCACTTCATTGGCGTTAGTAGTGGGTCGCAAGTGGGAGCATGCGATGGGTAGATTAATGATTGGTATTCATCTTATTGGAGACCTGGTTTGGCCCTCATGTACATCGTTGGCATTCTTGTATGTGACAGTTGTATCTGGTTATACCACTTATGTGAGTATTACAATTATTTGTAATCCTATTTTGGGGAAGGGGCCAAGTGACTTTAGTGTGGTGTGGCCCTGGCATCAGGTCAGGTTATTCTAATTTTATGGCTGAATATATTTATTTTTTTCGATGTAAATATTCCATTCTGATTTTGGGATTTTCCCCCCAATACAGCAGGTTATATATACCTGTTGGTCCGGCTTTAAATGACCTTAGCTGTTGATAGGCCATTAAACACCAATAATGCTAAGCAACGTGATGTCAAACCAACAAATTCCGCCAATTCTAATGTCAAGGATGTCCCAAGTGATTCTGGTGTGGCGAGGACCTGGCATCAGATCAGGATTATTCTGATTTCAGGGCTGAATATAGTGATTTTTTATTTGCAAATATTCAGTTCTGATTTTGGGATTTCCCCCCATTTATACATGTGCATGTACTTGAACATGTACATGTACTTGAATATGTACATGTACTTGTGCAGGTAATATATGGGATTTGGTACTAAACCCATTGACCCGGCCTTAAATGACCTTAGCTGTTGATAGGCCGTTAAACCCCAACAAACAAACAAGGATGCCCGAGAAGTTACTCATGATTTTGCGAGCTTGGTGATCTAGTTATACTACTGATCTATATGGTACACTGAGCTTTGGTAAACAGTGTAGACCAAAATAAGCATACCCACTTCTGCAATATGATCAGGGTGTGTATTCTATGTTGTGTATTTATTCATGTTAAATTATTATTTACCCGTCATGTACGGTCAGTGTTGGCCGAACAAAACATGTACTTGAACATGTACATGTACATGTACTTGTACAGGTAATATATGGGATTTAGTACTAAACCCATTGACCCGGCCTTAAATTACCTTATCTGTTGCTAGGCCGTTAAACCCCAACAAACAAACAAACATCTAAGCCAAACCCCCTTGCGTACGTCATAATAAAATATGTGGATTTCGGAAGAAACACGCTGATTAATTGCTACACTGTGGCACAATTTTATTACATTCCGATAGTTTGGTAAAAAGTTGTTCCGAATACAAAAATGTATAAAATCCTCGGACCCTGCTGATGGAATAGCTGTTTTATGTACTAAATTAACTGTTCAACTAAGAAACTAACCTGTCATGATGTCGCTGGATAGTTCTGCTTCAATTTAGACGTCTTTGAACTGCGTTGAATATTCAGGAAATTTGTACTGAATATGGGGATGTTAATGAGGTATCAATTTGTTTGGAAAGCCTTAGGTGTGCAATTTAGCCGACACCATTGTACGTATACATCTCATAGTTTTATTGTCGAGCCCGCTTGCGGAAAGCGAGACATAGTGATCACAATGACGTCCGGGTGTCCGTGCGTGCGGCCGTCCGTCCGAAATCTGCATTAAACTTTTTAAAAATACCATCAAATGCCTCAGCGGGCTCGACATGCGGGCCGCGGCCATCTGGTTTGTTCAAATTATGCTTTAGCTTTTATTACTCCTCAAAAAGTTTATGTGGTTGGCAGGTGGGAGCACGCGATGGGTAATTTAACGATTAGGGTTCATCCTTACCGGAATTCCGACTGGAGACCTGGTTTGGCCCTCACATACGTCTTTGGCATTTTGTATGTGACAGTTGAATCTGGTTATACCCCTTATGTGAGTATTACGATTATTCGTAATCCTATTTTAGGGGAAGGGACCAAGTGACTTTGGTGTGGTATGGACCTGCCACCAGGTCAGGTTATTCTAATTTCAGGGCTGAATATATTGTTTCTCGATGTAAATATTCCGTTCTGATTTTGGAATTTTCCCCCCAATGCAGCACGTTAAAACGGGATCGAACCCGTTTGCCCGGCCTTACATGACCTTAGCTGTTGATAGGCCGTTAAACACCAATAAACAAACAAACATCCTTACCGGAATTCCGACTGGAGACCTGGTTTGGCCCTCACATATGTCTTTGGCATTTTGTATGTGACAGTTGAATCTGGTTATACCCCTTATGTGAGTATTACGATTATTCGTAATCCTATTTTAGGGGAAGGGGCCAAGTGACTTTGGTGTGGTATGGACCTGCCACCAGGTCAGGTTATTCTAATTTCAGGGCTGAATATATTGTTTCTCGATGTAAATATTCAGTTCTGATTTTGGAATTTTCCCCCCAGTGCAGCAGGTTAAAATGGGATCGAACCCGTTTGCCCGGCCGTACATGACCATAGCTGTTGATAGGCCGTTAAACACCAATAAACAAACAAACAAACAAAAAGTTTATTTTCAGTTTCAATTTTATTTTATTCTTTATCTTTTACTGCCCCGTGCAGGCACCGGGGCGGGATCAACTGATCCTGAGAATAGTGCTGCAGTAGCCATTGCTTGTCGTAAAAGGCGACTAAACTGGCTTAACGATTGGGTTCATACTTTCCGGAACCCACTATACCGGATTTGGCCCTCATGTACATTTTTGGCTTGTATGTGAGAGTTGAGTCGGGCTATGCCCCATATATAAAAGTAAGATTAGCGCTAATCCTATTACTTTTAGGGGATGGGATAAATGATGTGGTGGCGAGGGCCTGGCACCAGATCAGGTTGTTCTAATTTCAGGACTGAATATATATTTTGATTGTACATATTGAGTTCTGAAGTTGGGATTTACCCCCCTTGGACAGGTGGATATGGGACTCGACCCCGTTGACCCGTCTGCGTGTAGACTCCCTGAGGCTTGTACCTCTATGTCAGAAAAGCGGACGTTAAACCCTATTCACTCACTCACTTTATCTTTTATCTGTTGTTTTCAATTATTGACTTTTATTTCTTGACACCGGTATGTATACACACGCATGCCAGTGATATGGAATTAAATTCCCATATATGATTGTCATGTGCTGTAATAAAAATAAAAACGGACAAAAATATTCATTTCCCACATTTCCACCGTCCCTAACTGACCTATTAGCTGTTGCTGGACTTGAAACCCATCCACTTTCACTTTTCATTGTCCTACATTACTATTCAGCACATGCACACTTGATAGCACATACAAATTATGTAGTCCATCAGAGACGATTCTCAAGTACTGTCAAAAGTTTTGAAATTAAAAACAACAATAATAGGTATTTGTATACATGTACTTGTATATATTTGTTTCACGTCTGTTAACACCTGCAATGCTGAATTATATTTTGTCATCTGCTGTTTATATATTCTTTTTCATTTTTATCTACAAAAACACAGTTTAACAACACTTTAGAATCATTATTCTATTACAATGACCTAAGGGTTAAAGGTACATGCCCACTCAGTAAGCATAAAGCGTTATTTATAGGAATTAAATAAGTGTATAATTGTGTCATTATTCCACCAGTTATAAAAATGACGAGTGCCCGTTATACACATATAATCATTTAGTAATATTTATTTTACTGATAGTAACTCCCGGTGGTATCAGGCTATTTTCATATGCAAATGAGGCATGCTAATTTTTGTTGAGCTTGCGGAAAGCGAGACATAGTGATCACAATGACGTCCGGGTGTCCGTCCGTGCGTCCGTCCAAAATCTGTGTTAAAGTTTTTAAATACCTTATATCTCTGTAGTCCTAAGTCACATTGACTTGAAACTTCATATACTTATTAGTCATCATCCATATATTCATGCTGTATCCCACTCATGCGGCCCCTATACCCAAGGTCAAGGTCAAATGACTTAGAAGTTTGATTCCGAAATCTGCGTTAAAGTTTTTAAATACCTTATATCTCTGCAGTCCTAAGTCACATTGACTTGAAACTTCATATGCTTATTATCAGTCAATCCTATCCATAAATTCATTTCTGTGTCCCACTCATGCGGCCCCTGTGCCCCTATGTCAAGGTCAAATGACTTAGAAGTTTGCGTTAAAGTTTCTGTCAAAATTTGCGTTAAAGTTTCACATACCTACTATCTCTGTAACCGTAAGTCAGATTTGCTTGAAACTTTGTATGCTTATTGGGCATCAAACTTCAAATAAATACACTCTGAGACCATCAAATGCCTCGGCGGGCTCTACATGCGGGCCGCGGCCATCTGGTTTATTATTTATACTAATTAAATGCGTCACCTGAAAAAAATAATATTTTCGACAGATTATAAAGTATGATCATTTCTCATCAAAAAATAAATACACAATAAATAGTAATGTCCGTTTATTTAAGGAAACATGGTTATTGTCCCTGATATCAGTGTGGAATTTTACGTCTTGATATAAAATGGTTATAATGCCAATAAATACGTGGGGTAACAGTAAATTAATGTTTATTTTACCAGAAACTGTCTCATATATAAACTACATTTTCTGCCTACTGAGTGGGCTTGTACCTTTAAGGGCCACTGTAGAGTAAGTGCAATATTTTATTACCTCCATGCTTATTGGTCAGTTTGTTGTTTGTTTACCCTTTAACACATTGTTGCCGGGAGACTGTTTTCCCTAATTTCTTTATTCTTTGAGAAAGTTTAAGTTGTCATGACTCATTTAAACGGTCTGTCTCAACATGTTTTAGTCCTAATGTAAGCAAGATATTCTTATGATTCCCAAAGAAAAATGTTGTGTTATCAGTCTGTAATGATTTAAAATGGGTCCCTTTCATGTCAAATATTTCACATGGAAAAAATGGATTTATCTTCTTTCCTACTAAAAGTATATGCTGTTACCACTCAGTTGAACCGTCTCATCGAGGCGGTTCAAATGAGTGGTAACAACATATATTTTTGTTTAGAAACGGGAAAAGGTGAAGGCGTCAATTAACGGTATGGGTTCCTCCTTATAGGAATCACAATTTGCCTGGTTTGGCCCTCGGGTATGTTTTATCTTGGGCTCTTTTGTTACCTGGGAGTTGAATTGGGTTATTGCCCATTATAAAAGTAGTAACGTTATTTATTACTGATCCTACTGCTTTTAGGAGGGGTCAAAGTGATTCTGGTGTGGCGAGGACCTGACATCAGATCAGGATTATTCTGATTTCAGGGCTGAATATATAGATTTTTTATTGTAAATAAAGGAGTTTATTCAGCCAGCAACAGGTACTAATTGATACGGATGTAATGTGTCCATTAGAGGTATCCAGTGTACATGCACTAATAACCAACATGGCTGAATATATACATTGTTATTTAACCCTTAGACTGCTCAGGCGCAGATACAGAAATAATTGCAGAGGGGGGTCTGTAATTACAATTCGGCATAGCCTACCTCCATGAGTGAGAAATCGTAAAGTCGGGGTGTCCGGGGGTTCCTCCCCCAGGAAATTTTTAAATTCCAGATCGCCGCAGATGCGATTTCCTGACCCCTAGGCCACAAAAAAAGTCATCCAACTATTCGAGTATTGTAGATTTTTTTCTCTTTTTTTTGCTGGGAGCAGGGGTGGGTATTGATCCATACCAGACTGTGGGTCTTCACTTGTCATACAGGCAATAAGCTGGATGTCGTCAGATCCCTACCAAAAACACATAGTTTGCCTATGACCAGTCTGCACATGCATTTACTCTGATCCGGGTTTACTAATAGTTTACACAGTTTATTTAGTCTGTCAAACCCTACACCGCTATCTTATTTTTTTTTGTCGTCTGCTGTTTATTTTCTATTTTCCATTTCTATCATCAAAAACATGCTTTAACCGCATTTAGAATAATTTACAGCATGCTTTGACAGCACTTCAGAATCATTTCCATTGGAAATGATTCTGAAGTGCTGTCAAACCATGTTTTTATTGAGAAATAAGGCAAGATATAAAGGCAACAGCAGACGACAATTATTGTGAGTAGCGGTCTAAGGGTTAATGCTTCTAACAAGTCATATCCTTTTCAAACTGCGAATGTGCCAGCTGATCATCAATTAGACTGATTAAGACATCAATATGCCCCATTTCACGACGTATGACAAATATGTTCAGTGTGTTAGAATGTATTGTGTGAATGTCATCCATTTGATATTTTTTATTTCAATTGGCAATTGCACAAAGAGGACGAGATGAGAAAAGGGACCGTCTGTTCATCAGAACAGTCTGATCCACAAGTGATGAATGTTTGTTTGTTTAATGGTGTTTAACGGCCTATCAACAGCTACGGTCATGTAAGGCCGGGCAAATTGGAGCCAGGTCCATACCACACCAAAGTCCCTTCCCCTAAAATAGGATTACGAAAAATCGTAATACTCACATAAGTGGTATAACCAGATTCAACTGTCACATACAAAATGCCAAAGACGTATACATAAGAATCGTCAATTATGAGCCGGGTCACATTTTCTTCATTCCTACACGAACGTGTATGTTGTGACCACTCATTTGAACCGTCTCAGCGAGATGGTTCAAATGAGTGGTAACAGCATATACCTTTAAGCAGAAATAAGAAAAATATTCAAAACTATCTTTGATCAAATAGTGTATCCTCAACATTAAATAGGTCGCCCACACATTCATAGCAAGCTATACTTTTTGCATCGTCAGCTGTATGAAACACACGCATATTAGCGGGACTATTTTGATTGGTGGTTTCAGCCACTCTGCATACTATGTACGTTGTAGGTGGATGAGAAAATGCAATAAATAGAATTTTAATTTACATCCGCTGTCTCTTGTTTTCATACCCAACATTCCAGTGAGATGGCTTATGGCTTATATACCGTGTAGGGTCCACCAGGTTACAACAGCTGCATATTTGGCGATGTTAGCTCAGAAAATGTACATGAGAAATTCCATGTGATTTTGTACCTTAGAAGATGTGCAATTTTCATGAAAAATATTTACAGAAACTGACATTTTCTGTATATGACTTTGAAAGTTGACTAAATTTTCATAGCAATTGCAGAATTTGCTCTGAACTTTTCGTCCACTTTTGACATCATTTACGGAAATTTTGTAAATATTTTTCATGAGATATCGCACATTTTCTTAGGTACAAAATCACATGGCTCGTGCCATGTGTGTCCAGTATGAGGTGAAGTGAGCCTACTCAGTTAGAAATTCAACTTGTTGTTTATGCATTACATATACAGTGGGACCTCTCTAAACCGTACACAGAGATGGGTTAGTTGTGCTTAATTAATCTTCCCATTAGCTCCGATGATAATGTCTGTTCATGATCACAAAGCAAATACGCGTGTCTTGAAATAGTCATCTTCCTATTCCTATTGTACAGGGGAACATCTCTAAGCCGGACACCCTGGGAGGTACCCAGGGTGTCCGGTTTAGAGAGGTTCCACTGTATAATAACGTCTCTGACCACTTTGTATCGGGGGGGGGGGGGGGGGGGGGAAAAGGGGCTGAGAAACGGGACCTTATACCATTTATTTCCAGTGTAGATCCCGGTCAGTGTGCTTATATGTGGCTGTGACTGGAGAAATGGAGTTTATGGGTTTTGTGACCAGTGTAGATCCAGGTCAGCATGTGCATCCGCACAGTATGATCATCATCTGCACTGTTTGCCATTCCAACAATAAAACACCCATCATGTCTATACAAAGCAATATAGAACGTTATCTTGCTACAGGAGTGTGCTATTTGATCAGGAGCTACGCTGGTCACAAATCCCATAAGCCCCATTTCTCCAGTCACAGCCACATATGATCAGTTTGTGATCAACGTTACTATTCAGAGGCATACACCATGGATGGTGTGGACTCTGATCAGGCCGTATAGTGGCACCAGTTGGTCTGGAGCTACACTGGGCATAAACGTCGCAAGGTCTCATTGGTGGGTGGCAAGTGGGAGAATGTGATGGGTAATTTAACGATCGGGGTTCATCCCTACCAGAATCACGACTGGAGACCTGGGGGCCGTTTCACTAAACTTCCTACGACTAAAATGTTCGTAAGTGCAAAATTATGATAGTCTGTAAATTTCACAATAACAATGTTTTCTTGTTAATAATTGTTGAATTTACATTTATTGAGCATAGGCTGCATATGCAGCCTATGCTCAATAAATGTAAATCCATCAATTGGAATTTCCAGACGATCCTAAATTTGCACTTACGAACATTTTAGTCGGAAGGAGTGTAGTGAAACGGCCCCCTGGTTTGGCCCTCACATACATCTTTGATCTTTGGCATTTTGTATGCGACAGTTGAATCTGGTTATACCCCTTATGCGAGTATTACGATTTTTCATAATCTTATTTTAGGGGAAGGGGCCAAGTGACTTTGGTGTGGTATGGACCTGGCACTAGGTCAGGTTATTCTAATTTCAGGGCTGAATATATTTTTTCTCCATGTAAATATTCCATTCTGATTTTGGGATTTCCCCGCAATTCACGGGTTAAAATGGGATCGAAACCGTTACATGACCTTAGCCGTTGATAGGCCGTTAAAACACCAATAAACAAACAACACAAGGTCCCGGTTGTCCGTCAATGACCCATTATCACTGTACCCCCAAATATTGTCAGTGAGCTGGCCAGCAGAGACCCAGATAAACATACATGGACATTACAGTTATACACTCAGTTTGTCAGTTCTTGACACTGTGCCAGGTTAGCATATATTATGAATTTGAAACTAAGCAATATAATCTGGTCTATGCTGGTTGCAAAACCCAAGTGATGGCCATGATTAAAATTTAGGTCTAGGGAAAGTGGCTTATGGCTGTGCTGTTTGACCAGGACTGTAGACAATGCTCATTCCGGGGCCAAGCTAACACCTACGTCGTAATGCATGAAGTCTCATGACGTTACTCTCAGGTGGCATGTGTGTGCTCACAGCAGGCCCGTAGCCAGTGGGGGTCGGACAACCCCCTGCCCCCCTGCCCAGCCTCGAGGTCCACTTTTTTAGCAAAAAAGCCTGCCCCCGGACCCCCCCTAGATACGACCCCCCTTCAAACAGGTCTGGCTACAGGCCTGCACAGGCACTTTGTGGTATGGAAGTGATACTAGTGCCCGACTTGCTTATTCAGTCATTGTAATGCTCGAGAAGGCCAATTACTGAATTGGCGGGCCGGGCCCAAGGTAATTAATCCACTTCCGTTGGTTGAAAATATGGCGAGTGTCCTACCTTGTAGATATTTAATATCGGAGTAAAATTTGGTATGATTTAAAGAGGCATCTGTCGTTCATACGACAAAGACAAAGTGCCTGTGAGCACACGCATGCCACCTGAGAAGGATCTGTACTATTTGTATAATATATTACATTAATAGTGTTGTACTTGTTTATCACAATATTAATGTATTTGTATGTCATTTGTTTTGGGGATTCCCTATTCCCTGTACAAATGGTGTCCAAATATTTAGGGTTATTACGGTAATGGTCAACAATACAACGACAAACGGAGTCGAAATAACCATTTATTCATGGAAAATCCTGAAATGTATAACATTTTGTCATCATAGATAATGAATGAGTGTTTTACAATAATTTGGAGGCTATAACCCTCCAACATGTAGACATGCATATCACATACAGCTGATACGGGTAAGAAAAGAAACGTTACCGAATGATGTCGGTGTAATGACGCAAAGTAAGCAAGTTCACGTTCTGTCGATAGATAACGACGTCATCTGTGGTCATTTTTCGAGCATAAAACGTTACCTGATAAATAGAATACCAGGCTACTGTCTTTTGATATCAAGTTTATTAGGCTCGGCTCGGAAACGGTAGGAATTCCTTGGCAAGCCTCGGAATTCCTATGCGTTTCCTAGCCTTGCCTGATAAACTTGATATCAAAAGACGTTAGCGTAGTATGATGGACATCAGCCTAATAGTGATAATCTATGTCTATGACCCTCCAACATGTATACATGCATATCACATACAGCTGATACGGGTAAGAAACATCTCTGAAAATAACATCTACAAAAACATGTACAATGTGTGGACATAGCCAGGGGTTGTGAATCCATTGCCAGGGACAGTGAATCAATTACAACAGACAGTGAATCCAATATCAGGGTCCATGAATCCATTGGGAGGGACGTAAATCTACTGCCATACACTGTGAATCCAATCCATTACCCGAGACAGAGAATCATTGTCATTAACAGCGATTCCACTACCAGGGACCATGAATTCATTACTTGGGACTGTGTATTCAGTACAAGTGATTGTGAGACCATTACATAAATTACTGGTATGATCTTGAATTCATACAAGTTCAAAGGATCCATTACCAGAATCAATCACTACACCACCCTGAATCCATTATGAGTGACTGAATCCATTATCAATGACTGAATTCATTACCAAGGACATTGAATCCATTATCAAGGTCTGAATCGATTGCCAAGGACTGAATCCATTGCCAATGACCAAGAATCCATTATCATGTAATGGCTGCCTTAAATACGAGAGGTTTACGGAGAAATAAGACTAGAAAAAAGTGAAAGTGAATAGGTTTAACGTCCCACCAACAGCTAGGGTCATATAGAGACGCGACCACAGTTGAAAGTCTCATCTGAAAGACCAGTGGGATGGAAATACTATGAAAGTATTTTTGATGCCTAAGGTGAGGTTTGAACCAACAACCTCTGGATTGGAAGTCAGGTGTTCTAACCCTAGGCCACAATCCATCCATAGAAATAAGACTAGAAATGTGACACATATCAGCACACGAATGCCCCTGTTGCCAGCCGAAGAAAGTACATGTAAATATAATATACCGGTAGTCATATAGTATAATATAAGTTAAGTTTTGAGTTATTTCACTTTGTCACAACATATTATGTTGTGACAAAGTGAAATAACTCAAAACATAACTTTAGTCCATTCCATTGTCAGTAGGTGTCAATATCAATGCTCATGTGTAATATGATGGGCATCAGCCTAATAGTGATAATCATATCAAAAGGATAAATTTATTAAACAGAAAAGTTGCTAATGGACAGATGAGCCCATTTGCAATAGGCGTGTTCCCCCGATTGATAACATTGCACATGGCTGGTATAGTAGTTATTATGCAGAAACAACTAGTGAGGGAAAACAGTGGATATTTAGTCAGGTGAGCTTGAAAGATTGGAAGATTAGTTGGAATGCACTTTTATAGCACTATGATCGGGGTCCAAAGCACATGTTATAAGTGAATTGTGTAATATCCATACTAAATGTATTAACTGTCAGCAGGGCTCCAGATAAGGAATTAGTAATTGAGTATTGTCACTCATCATTTCTGAAGCAATTGGGTATTTCAAAATTTGAATTGTGTAAAATAGAATCACACTACCGTTTACACATCAGCAGACCGCACTTATTGAATAGTTTGCTTCTAAATGAAAACACATCTCGGTATTTCATTAGAATTGTCTCCTTGGAGACAATTCTAATGAAATACCAAGATGTGTTTTCATGGGAAAATAAGAAAATATGCTAGATTTTTGGTTTGTTTATTGTTTTCTGCAGCATGATAATGATATCACAAATTTTGCATTGCTTTTTGATACTCACTACTTCTGAATTTAATTGGGTTTTTGGCAATTTTAATTGGGTATTTACGCAAATACGCAGCTTATCTGGAGCTCTGACACCCCGAGTATTTGGGATCATAATAATTTTTTATGATAAAAAAAGTGTTACTTATCTGGTGATAAAAAAGTGAAAATTAATGGGTTTAACGTCCCAGCAACAGTTACGCTCATTTAGGGATGTGAAAGTGAATGGGTTTAATGTCCCAGCAACAGCCAAGGTCATATAGAGACGGGACCACAGTTTTAAAGTCTCATCCGACAGACCAGTGGGATGGAAATACTATGAAAATATTTTTGATGCCCAAGGCAAGGTTTGAACACAACCTCTTATATATATCTGGATCGGAAGTCAGGTGTTCTAACCCCAGGCCACAACCCATCCCTAATTAGGGATGGAACCGAAAGGCCAGTCGGATGGAGAGACTATGAAAGTATTTTACGATGCCTACAGGGAGATTTGAAGAATTGCAAGTCAGGTGTTCTAACCACTATTCCACAATCCAACCATCATGGGGTGAGAAATGCCCGCTTGTATACATGTCCTTAATGATCAATATCAATGCCCATGTTAAGTATACATATATAGGCGATTCAGTCACGTTATTACAAGTAAACTATTTGGTGCATAACTACTTACATACTGATGGATGTTTGGATGGAAGGGCAAGCCTAGCGATATATTACCTAGGCATAAGAGTGTATTCTCAGGCTGTAATGATTTGGACTACCGGTAAGTAAGTACAAGACAGTCAAATTGTTTACTTCTATCGCAGACTACCGGTAATGACAATAGCATTAACCATCTATACAGTGCTGTGATCAATTTTGTCGTCTGCTGATTATTTTCCATTTTCAAAAACATTGTTTAACAGAACTTTAGAATCATTTCCGATGGAAATGATTCTAAAGTGCTGTGAAACCATGTTTTACTATAAAGAAAAAGACAAAATATGAAACAACCGCAGACAACAATTTTTTGTTACCCGCATTCTAAGGATTGATATGCTTCATTGGACTACGTAGCACAGGTATTTGATATTCATCCAATAAATGTTAGAGAGACGTCTATTCCACATTTACCTGCGCTAATAACAATTAACATGATTAACAAAATAATAAACTATTTTGTGGCTGTGACTGGAGAAATGGGGCTTATGGGTTTTGCGACCAGTACAGATCCACATCAGCCTGTACATCCACAGTTTGATCAGGATCTGCACTGTTTGTCATTTCACCAATGAAAGACTCGGAATGATTCTAACAAGCAATATGACCTATTTGATCAGGAGCTATGCTGGTTACATATCCCATAATCCCCATTTCTCCAGTCACAGCCACATTTATGCGACTGAATTTTACTACATCACAAGCACAGGTGGAAGACTCGGACCTAGGACCCAATACTTGGCTCATTTGGAAAACGTTACCCCACCCACCCATTTCCATACACTATACCTTACAGCCGAAAAATACTTGGCTCATTTGGAAAACGTTACCCCACCAATTTCCATACACTATACGTTACAGCCTGAAAATATTTGGCTCATTTGGAAAACGTTACCACACCCACCCATTTCCACCCACGGGTTAGGTGGGTGGGGTAATGTTTTATAAATGAGCCAAGTATTGGGTAAGGCTGTAATGTATAGTGTATGACAATGGGTGGGTGGGGTAATGTTTTATAAATGAGCCAAGTATTGGGTAAGGCTGTAATGTATAGTGTATGGAAATGGGTGGGTGGGGTAACGTTTTCTAAATGAGCCAAGTATTGGGTAAGGCTGTAATGTATAGTGTATGGAAATCAGGCGCGGATGCAGGATTTCGGGTTGGGGGGGGCGTAACTATTTCGCAATACTTGACTATATTATCGAACGAGCTATGCTAGGGGGGTCCGGGATTTCCCCCCGGAAAATTTTTGAAATCTACATCGCATTTCCTGCGTTCTGGCGCATTTTGGAGCAAAAATATTGACACTGTCACAGTATGTTTAGACATGATTTTTGATTGAAAACGTTTAAATTTTGAAACAATAAGACAACGACCAAAAAATGCATGGAATACATGGCACTTGGCATGAAACGTGCCTTGTAACTTGTAAAAAATCTTTACTCAGCGAATTTTAGGGGGGGAGCGCGCCGGGTCCGCCCCCCTCCTGAATCCGCCCATGGAAATGGGTGGGTTGGGTAACGTTTTCTAAATGAGCCAAGTATTGGGTAAGGTTGTAATGTATAGTGTATGACAATGGGTGGGTGGGGTAACGTTTTCTAAATGAGCCAAGTATTGGGTAAGGTTGTAATGTATAGTGTATGACAATGGTGTGGGTGGTAACGTTTTCTAAATGAGCCAAGTATTGGGTAAGGTTGTAATGTATAGTGTATGACAATGGGTGGGTGGGGTAACGTTTTCCAAATGAGCCAAGTACATGTATTGGGTCCTCGGTCCGACTCTTCTACCTGCGATCACAAGCATAACAAGAGAGCACGGCTATGAAACATTAGCATGCCGAATGTGGAAATTCACGACGTATTCAGCGTTTGTTCTCTGTACACTAATGGCGAACGGTTCACATGGATGAAATGTAAACGCGACGAGCCGCCTGGCGGTGGGGGGTGGGTTCTTGCCAAGAACTCCCGCATATATCTTGAACTTCAACAAGGCCGAGTCTCTCGCATAGAACCTGAAATATAAAATATTGCCGTGTTTTCTTTATAGTCATGGCTTTAATCTACTACCGTAATAACCGTAAATATTCCAACACAATTTATTCCGGGGGAAACACACATCAATATATTGTTTCTCACAGCAATGTATGTCGAAATATTTACGGTTAGCATGGTTGTATTTGTTTATCATAATAACAATGTATTTGGATACAATTTGTTTTGGGAAACCCCTCTGTTGTTACCTGGAGAAGCCTGGTTCTAAACCTATCATATGGTACGTAAAATTTGATTTGTCAAAATAATAATCAAAGACTTAAAGGTGCATGCCCACTCAGTAGGCACAAATGTGTCTTGGCTATTAAACAGACATAAACAAGGTGTATGATCAAGCGGTTACAACAACAAGTACTGATACTTCCAGAAGCCCTCCGATTCAAAGTTTGTATTCTTTTATTTTGTCCTTATTATGTAACGGATTTGTTTGAAATATGGTGCATCAAATGCGTCTTGTTAAGCTGCATTCGGTGGTCTCGGTACTTTGGCCCAAATTTCTGTCGTTTTTGCGAAGAATCGATTTCCGTGTCTACTGACACGGAAATCGATTCTTCGCAAAAACGACATAAGTATGTGCCGAACTCCTGGGACCACCAAATGCAGGTCATGAAGACGCGTTTGCTGTGCCATATTTCATCAAAATCCGTTGCATATCAAATAATACTTACTTTGAAGTGGGTGCAATTTCAACACTTTCAGACATTGTTGTTGTTGTGGTAACGAACCACGTGATCATGCACTTTGATAAAACTCCATTCAATAAATGAAATATTATAACAACTAATACATGTAGTAATATCTATAAACTGTATGTCACAGCATGTATGTAACACATGAAGGGCAAAAGGTGTGTCTATGCTCTGTGGGCTCAGTCAGTGGATCAATCGTACAGTAAACAGGAATTCCTGGGTTCAAGTCCCAGGCTGGGACCTTTTTCTCACCCTGTATCACGTACAGTCAAATCTGTGCTAATGGCCACCTCCAAATGGCAATTACCTGTCTATAGAAGCCACGCTTTTGTTGTCCCAATTATTTAATTACTACATAAATGAACCTGTGAATAAAGATCACCCAACTTTTCTCTTCCCATGGATGGTCTTTATTCACAGGTTTGACTGTATATACCACACAGTGCAAACCAGAATATTCAGTAATTTTGTGCTCATTATACTAATTGTGTTGTACAAACCTGATTGGATGGTCCCCACAAGCTTTTGGCCGCTCCATCACGGACACCCACTTATCGTCATAGCTGAACAGTGCGAGGTCGAGGTAGGGACTCCCGCTGTACGACTGGGCACTGATGGGTAACTGGGCCAACAGCCGCTTTATCGCCTCCGTATTGCCGCCAAACTTTGCATTGATTATCGTCTGTTTAAAGCGCTGCTGGATCTGTCTCGCATACAGGTTACTGGAGGCCGAGCACGTGAACTGGGCCTCTGTGTGGAGAGTGGCGTTGCGGAACATGTCACAGAAGTTCTCAAACAGCCCCAGAAGCTCCTCAGATGTGTTCTCATACACGGCGATCACCTCCGTCGTCACCATGTTGTACACGACGAAGAACGACGGCTGTGAGTTCGGGTCGGAGATCTTCAATGTGACGACATCCTCGCTCGCGTATTTGATCAACAGGTGCGTCTCATCTAGCAGCTGCATCTTCCACATACGGAGGGCGCGGAACTGGTCGAAGTACTGGAGGATAGAGAATACAAGTCTAGTGGGCGTTTCATATCAAGTTTATCAGGCGAAGCTAGGACACGAGTAGGAATGCCTCGCCTTGCCGAGGAATTCCTACCGTTTCTGAGTCGATTTTGTTGATTTATTGGTGTTTAATAGCTTATCAACCACACCAAATTCACTTGGCCCCTTCCCATAAAAGTAATAGGATTAGGAATAATCATATTACTCATACCAGAGGTATACATACATGAATGCCAAAGACGTACCTGAGGGCCAAACCAGGTCTCCATTCGTGATACCGGTAAGGATGAATCCTGATTGTTAAATTACCCATCACATGCTCCCACCTGCCACCCACGTTTCCGAGCCGAGTCTGATAAACTTTATATCAACAGACACTAGGCTGGTAGCCTATTTATTAGGTAATATTTTATGCTGGATGGTCAAATATTATATAACATGGTTTTCGTTGAAAAGAACGCAGACTTGTTTCTGTGGTGTCATTCATGTGACGTTGTTGGACCAATGAAACATCAATTTTCAATTCACGGTAACCCAGATATTCATATCAGGGGGCCGTTTCACTAAACTTTGTACGACTAAAATGTTTGTAAGTGCAAAATTATGATAGTCACATTAACAATGGTTTCTTGCAAACAATTATTGGATTTACATTTATTGAGCAGACTGCATATGGAATATTTATGCATAACGGAATATTTACATTGAGAAAAAATATATTCAGCGCTGCAATTAAAATAACTTGACCTGGTGCCAGGTCCATACCACACCAAAGTCACTTGGCCTCTTCCCCTAAAATACGATTACAAATAATCGTAATACTCACATAAGCATTATAACCAGATTCAACTGTCACATACAAAATGCCAAAGATGTATGTGAGGGTCAATTCAGGTCTCCAGTCGGAAGTCCGGAAAGGATGAACCCCAATCGTTGAATTACCCGTCGCATGCTCCCGACCAACCACCAACATTTACCTGGTAGAACCTGCGCAGCTCGTAGAGACCGCGCGACTTCGCGCGATGGTACAGGAACACAAGCAGTCGGTGCTTCAACGAGTTGATGGTTTTCTCCATGTAGTGGGTCTGTGCGGATTGACTGCCATCTGGAAAATAATGTGAAAGTTGTGTGTCACATTATGAGAAGACCTGTGATTGCTTTTGTAACTAGAAAATGTGGTCTGTCAATGCATTTAGGGCTCTAGGGTGATTTGAGAAACCCTTATCGGCGGTGTCCTAAGAATTTCAGAAGTTGGTGAAAATGTGCTTCAATGAGTTGATTGTTTTCAAAGATCTGAGACAGCTTTGTTAATGATGTAGGAAGTTTGATGAAAATGTAGAATACTAATTGTATGTTACACTGGTCACATAACTGGTCATTCTATTTAACTGGTGGCCCAGTGTGTATTAACCCAACTCGGAATACACCTTTATGGGTACGAAATATTTTAAATATATGATTTTTCTTTTTCCTATTTCTCAATGAAAGTATATGTTGTGACCACTCATTTGAACCGTCTCGACAAGATGGTTCAAATGAGTGGTCACGGCATAATTATGCTTCTAAGCACAGATAAAAAAATATTTAGAATTTTTCACAAACAAAATGACATATCCTCAGCATGAAATGGGTTAATATTCCAGAGATAATTATTACATTCATTTAAAGGGCCTCTGATTACAAAACTTACAAAGCATGTTCTCGTCATTTTTCTCGCATTCCTTTTAATTGATGGCCCATGGTGTATTAACCCTTACACCACAATCTTAATTTGTTGTTGTCTGTTGTCTGCATGTTGTTTATTTTCTATTTTCCATTTTTATCATCAAAAACATGCTTTGACAGCACTTTAGAATCATTTCTATTGAGAAATTAACATATTTAGAATGCAAATAACGGAGGGGGGGGGGCTACTATTAGAGAGGGGGCTACTATTAAAATTAATACGGTAGTTTTTGCGTGCCTGATTTAGAGAAGTTTCGCTGTGTATGCATAGATGTAGATGTACAGTACTACTTCCATTATTGTGTTACCTGCTGGGTTACAGAACATGTTAAAATACAGTCCGTCATCCTCGTAGCAGAATCTCCCTATACTGCGGACGTCGATAAACTCTCCGCCGGGCGTCACGTGGAATATATGGATGGTCTGCTGCATCACGGACAGCACGGCCAGCGTGTTCTTGTAGAGGTAGAGGCCCTGGTTGTGGGACAGGTAGATCTTGTCGTACTGGAAACTGCGGCTGTCACACAGATGGCCTGTGTCCAACTCCACGACGTGGAGGGAGTAGTCTTCCAGGGGAGACCTAGCACTCGCCTCCACCGACTCGTTGTTCCTGGTGGGATTGAGACAAGCCATGTGATTTTGTGCCTAAGAAGATGTGCGATTTGTCATGAAAAATATTTACAGATTCACTGACTGGCGGGATTGAGACAAATGATTGACTTAGTTGATGGTTTTTAACGGATTGTCAACAGCTAAGGTCATTTTAGGCCGGGTTACCGGGGTCAAACCCCATATATCACCTGCTGTGATGGGGGGAAAATCCAAAAATGATTTCAATCAGAACTGAATCTTTACAAAAAAAGATATATTCAGCCATGAAATTAGAATTACCTGATCTGGTGCCAGGTCCTCACCACACAAGAGTCACTTAGCCCTATTCCCTAAAACTAATAGGATTAGTACTATTCATACTACCTTTAAAATGGGTAAAAAAACGGATTCAATCTCAAGTAACAAGAAAACCAAAAATAAAATGTACCGGAGGGCCAAACCAAGGATATTGGGATTCAGGTAAGGATGAATCCCATCGTTAAATTTACCCTTCACTTGGTCACAATCAACTGCCCAAAGTAATTGCGACAAGGCCAGGGTTTTCAATAGCCTGCAGAATTCAAGCGTCAAAATGGCCAAACTAGACTAAATATAAGTGTAAAATACAAATTTGGTATATTTTATATACCGGTAGCAAATTTGACTCCTGCGCTGCAAATTCATGTAGCCTATTTCACCAAAATTGCAAAGTATACTTATCTTGCTAAGTACACTTTGAGGAAGAAATTTTCAATTTAAGAAAAAATGTATTAATTTTTTTTATACTTAATATATTACATTATCACATCCATTTTGGCTGTGATAATGTAACAAATTCAGTATAATAATTCTGCATACTTTTAATCATCAAATATATGCAGTCGTTAGTTCTATATGAAATCATGCATTTCGGGGAAAAAAAATGATTACTCCCTCAATGTATACTTAGCTACATGTAGATAAGTATACTTTGCCCCCAAAAGGGTCACTATTGAAAAACCTGAATAGCCGTGAGATTTTGTACCTAAGAAGATGTGCGATTTGTCATAAAGAAATATGTACAGAAACTGTGATATCTTCTGTGAATGACGTATTTCTGTATTTCGTCAACTTTTGACGTCATTTCAGGAAATTTTGTAAATATCTTTCATGAGATTTTCTCAAAATAATATGGCTCGTTTCAATTGTTGATACTCGATAATAATTCAGAGCTCCAGATAAGCTGCGTATTTGCTTAAATACCCAATTAAAATTGCCAAAAAAAAACAATTGAAATCAGACGTAGCGCGTATCAAAAAGCAATACATATTTTATGGTACCTTTATCATACAGCAGAAAACAATAAACAGACCACAAATATAGCATATTTTTCTTATTTTCCATGAAAACATATTTTGGTATTTCATTAGAATTGTCTCCAAGGAGACAATTATTCTATTAATGAAATGCCAAGACATGTTTTAATTTTGAAGCAAACTATTCAATAATTGCTGTCTGTTGATACATGTATGTAAACAGTAGTGCGATTTTATTTTACCCAATTAAAATTTTGAAATACCCAATTGCTTCAGAAATGATGGAGTAACAATACTCAATTACTAATTCCTTATCTGGAGCCCTGATAATTGATTATATAATATGTTAAATAACATTTTTTTAGAACTTATCGGGGCGTATGTTGAAATCCTAATCAATCAATTATTAAAGTGTAACCTTTTAAAGTCCAATTATACAAGATGAGGGCCTTGCCGTATAGGAATAAACATTTTATAATAATTTACCGGGGTGTGAACTTTTACATCCAACCATACTGGCAGAAGGCCAGAATTTGATGATATAAAGTGAGTCAATATGCAAATCATATGCAAATTCTTCATATGCATTCCATATGCAAATCATATGAAATACATAATTATACAAATCATATGAATTTCATATGCAAATCATAAGAAATCCATATGCAGAACCATGTACAATTCTTTTAAATATATACAAATTCCATACAAATTTCATATGTAATTTCATGTTTTTCGTATGTTTTACATATGAATGACATTATATGTATTTATTTCATATGAATTTGATCAGTGGCACAATTTTCTGTGCAACCATCAACCATCAATATTGATACAGTACCTGTGGGTGTCGAAGAAATGTGGGTGTGGGTCCTCCGGCACGTACTGTGCCGACCCCACTATCACATACTTCCCATCGTCTGTGAACAGGCTACACTCTCTGTTCAAATGTCCACCATTTGTTGCAACTAACGTCGTGTGTTTCAGCTTAAAGAATCGTCCGAACAGTTTACTGCGAATGTTGACTATCATCTCGTCTGTCTCTGAAATGGCACAATCACCTTTCACTTTACACAGCAAGTCCTCGGCGGCCGCACACCCACCAAATGAATAAACCTCGATGGAAGTCTGGTCCGATGAGAACGCGATGAAGTAGCGCCCATCCGGGGAGAATTTTCGCAGAAAGCACGGTGGCTTCTCCACATTGACACAGGTAAAGTTAGGAAAAACGTTCGTGTAAAGCAGTCTAGCCTGGTGGAAGTGAGTTCCGCAGAATCGAGAATGTGTCTCCCTCTGCTGTAGCCGATACACAACATTCTGGTTGGCGATTCTCCGTGGTCGGATAAAGTACTCGATTGGCTTGTTGTCTCCCTTTAGTTTTGATTGTGGCTCGTTCATACTATTTTCCAGTGAAGAAGTCTGGAATACAATAAAATAAATAATAAAATTAAACGAGTCGTTCGCATTTCATTAAAATTACATTCAGCTGTTGCAGTCTGGAATAAGAGAAAATACAATTGAAGCAGTTAGTAGAAGAAGTCCTTTATGGAATTAGCCCCCTTCTTCCACTGACCCCTTCAATTTCAGAAACAGTGCATTATGAATTTATAAATATTTACACTGTCCTTAAATTCATAATGGAAATGCCCATTCAACGTATTGCGTTTATATCCCAGTACATTACATTAGCCCCGCGCGACGTAGATGATTCGTTAAAGTTTGTTTGAGTTACAAGTTCGTGACTATGCCTCGACGGGCGTACATCTCCAAGCTGTTGTCTAAACACAAACATAATATTATAAAATTATGGTCTACACACTATTCTGCAGTATTAGATACTTTGTGATCTGTAATGAGGATTTGTATTGTAGATAATTTTAGTACCTTTATTCTGGAAGTCGGCATGACGTATCACTAGTCAGATGACCCAATATGTTTGGGGGTTCTCTCCAAAATACATCATTTTTTGCCAGAACATTTCACATTTAGAACTACGAAAATACTAAATGGTGATAAGAATATTTTTGAATGAGCATTTAACATTATAAATCTGCATTAAAAATTGATATAGCAATTGGAATCAAGTTGTTTTAAGAGTTCAAAAATGATTAAATTATATAGGAAAACATGTCATTTTCCCCCTGAACTCCTCGAAAGGGGAGATAATTATAACCTGCACGTGCGAGAAATGGACAAAATCCGACTTCCAGAATACTAGTACACAAACATGCCCATCAGGGAAGGTGGTATGATTTCATGCCAAATATGTGGGTACAGGGATCCTCTAGATTATCGGACAAAAATGGCTGTTTTTTTATGATATTTTTCTTAAAATAGCAGCTACAGGAATACAATTTTCACAGAACAATCGTCGGTTCTTGCTTTCTCAACGCATGGAAACTATTTAGCAAACTGTGACATCATTCTCACTTAAAATTGGGTCAGATCATCAATCGTAAGATTGCCCCAAAATTAACATCGACAATCAATTATCCGGACAAATGTATAACCGTCTTATAACTTGTATTCTCACCTTAAAATCATAATTGTATCGCCTGAAAAGCAGTATAAACAGCATTGTGTTGTTTCGGAGAAAAAACAATCACCATTCGCTTCTTGGAAAACATCGTATTTATAGAATTTATTGTATTTATACATTATAACAACTCTGCAATGACGTAATGGGCGCACTCGATTGAGCTCTTCATAATTTGGTTGAAATTCCCCGGTAATGATCGTTTCGTACACTGGTGTTTTCGCACCTGTCAATTTTACCCACAAATTAATATGGGTGCGAAATGGTGGGTAATGGCTTGGGTCCGAAATGGCTTGGCGCGATTTGGCCTTGAAACAATTATTATTTGTTTTTGAATAAGTAGCTCTTCGTTCTTTTTCTATCATAATACATTTTCGCATTCCTTCCTATCTGCTCTGTATTGTACATGTGTATTAAACAGTCTGAACATTATATTGGAGGAATGCATCGTATCGTCTGCATACTTCACACAACATAGTATTGAACAATTCTATAGGGGCCTCAAATTATGCGCATGCGCAGTGACAGATATAAGACCCCGCGCGACATTTGACGTTGTAAACAACTTGTGGGCATAGTTGGGGGAATGTTTTCAGCAAATTTTACTAAAATGTTTACCTTGGCGATATATTATTCACACTGGCATGGAAACAGCAAGCACCTGAGTGACTTAAGATGTGTTCGTTGCAAAATCGGATCAAATGAATGAGTTTAATTAAGATCTATTTTGATTTGTCCGATAAATTGATTGTCCGGATAATTGGTAGGACCCCTTTACAGGTGCGTCCTGGGTCCGCACTGGTAGCCTGTGATCTAGTTCTACATATTGAGGTGAACAATTGCATACTGTCATAGAAATTCTGCGAATATTAACTTGTGTCTCGATCATAGATTAACACACCATCACCCGGTTTGACCTGGGTCCGTTTTGACCAGGGGCCGTTTTGACAGTTACCATCACTAGTACGATTTATTCCCAGTATCGATAGATACTTACATAGAAAGGCAGGCTAGTACAATTTGATGTCATTGTTCAATCTATATCGACCTCTATATAGCTAAAGTAAACGAAAAATGTGCTAATATGTGATGAAAATTTGCAACTTGACATTATGTCATCTAGGTGATCTGAGCGCTTTATTTTTTTATCATTGCACAACGACGCTTCATTTTGTGGTGGCGTTGTCTAAAACGCACTTTTTTATGTTTTTTTGTTTTTTGTTTTTGTTTTTATTTTATTTTTTATGAACGTGATATATGTATATTTACGTCTCTAAAAACGTGTGTAGAAGCAAAATAATCCATTTAAACATCAAAATGTGCTTATTATTTTTACTAAAGTATATGGTACATTTTCTTTGTTGGCAATATCTGCATAAAGACTTATTGAACACATACATACGTTTCATTGGTGTAAGTAGAGATGGAGGGAGGTGTTGTGGCGCTCGAATATGGCGGGTCACAAAATGGATCCTCCATAGTTTAGGAACAAAATCATTGAAATATTGGCACACGCGTAACGGATTTCATCCCTAAAAGATCGTTATATTCATGAACTCTCTCGGGGAATGCGGACGGCTTTTCACCTGTCATAAGAAGTAACAAAGTGCAAAATTATGTTACAGCCAGAAAGACATCAAGGACGTGATTCAAAGCAAACTCCGAATGTAAATGTACCAACTTTTGGATAAGGATTCTACTCAGTTCAAAAGATTCTGACAATTAAAACAACCACTTCATAATAGCAAACGCAAGACACCATCAGTGCATGATCGCTCGAGATAAGGTAAACACTATAATATATCACTTACGGAAACAAGCAGCTCCGAACAGAACATTCCAGTCAGAATTCCATTTACGCAGAAATGGGAAATTTGAACTGTGGGCCTCATCTAAAATGTAGTAGCTAGAGTGAATACAGTGCATGGAGACTTTGAGATTGACCCGAGCAAAGCCATCGGCGGCCTGTAGGACACAATGCACCTGCAGATGTGCGTAACATCACATGCCACTGACAGTGACGACGACAGCAACTTCTGTGAGAAATAAAGTGTAAATAGCAAGTGTATATTAACGTGTTCGCGCTACAAGAAGGATTTAGAAACTGATATTAAGTGTCCCAAGTGTAATATCTGGAAGTACTGTTTGGCAGAGTGCCAGGCAACGCTGCAGATTGAATTTGAAACACGTTTGTCTGCAAATCTTTGCAGACAGGCCCATACGCAGGATTTTCGTATTGGGGGGGGGGGGGGGGTGAGTATAGTATATAAGAGTCAAAATGATACCACCACCTTCTGGAAGCCACCGGCTACGCGCGGTGCCCCCCACCTATCATTGTTGACTCTTATATACTACTTGGATTTCCCCCACTGTTCGGCGGGTATGTATGAGAAGAATGGAACATATGTTTCATCAACCGCGAGACCATATATTTCTGGCATGAGAAGGTATACCCTATTAGAGATAAGAAATCCATTGATTATACTGAGTATATTACAACAATCTGTCATACCTACCAACAATTTACACCATATTAAAGATAAGAAATCCATAAGTTATACTCTGTATAAATACAGCAATCTGTCATACATTTATTAAAAATAAAATAACAATTGAAACCCTATTAAAGACAAGTTATCCATTGGTTATACTCAATATATTACAACAATCTGTCGCAAATATAAACTGACACCCTATTAAAGATAAAAATCTATTGGATATATACTCAGTATAATGCCTACCATAAAGCAAATGAGAGAGCAAGCTAAGAATTGGCGAATTTCCCTAAGAGGTTTGAGAGTCAAGAAAGCTATATCAGATAGAATAAGTGTCGCGCGAGCCGTCGTCTACGAGGAGAGGCTGCGGCGTGCGGTTTCGACCGGACGACTGCCCGCCGACCCCGAAAAACGCTCCGAGAAATTGGAGAACGAGACGACTGCCAGTCTGCGTGCCACCGCTTACGCACAGCGTGTAAAAGAAGATCACAGCGCACGTAGAAAAGCCCTATGCAAGGTGTACTACATTAAGATTGATCAAGGGTTGGCGGGGAGACCTCCTAAGAGGAGGAGAGATATCGCTAGAGATTTGGTGGAGGAGGGTCCCAGGATTCTCGCCGAAGAAGCCGAAGTTAGGGAAACTGTTGATAGGGGTAGGAGGAAGATAGTATGGACTTTCGAGAGGGGGGTAGATGGGGAGATCGCTAATTGCATAATGAATAAAATTCGCCCTGAGATGACCACGGCATGTTATCTGAGGTATTCGTGCTCGTATTGTATTAGGAACATCGAGACCGACGACACGATGATCTATCACAAACAATCAAAGCAGAAAAAGGGAATGTATTCCGTCGACACGTACGACGACTACTTGTGTCTGTTTAGGTGCATAGCCATCCACCATGGAGGGAGACCAGACCGCTGTTGTGAGAAGGCACGAGCTCTAGCTCACGAATACCTCGGTCACGATAACGGACCGGATAGTAAGGGAATCCCCCTATATTAAGAAGGTCGAAGAGCACTTCAAGATGGGCATTCGCGTTTACGAGCCCACCGACGACGGAGTGTGGTACCTCATGAAGGTTTCGGCAAATTACGACGCGGTTGGGGAGAAGATCTTGACGATAGGAATGTTTGGAGGTCACTCGTTCCTCATAGCGAACCTCCACAATATGACGAACGAGTACGGGTGCACCGGATGTCAACAACGGTTCACAAAGTCGTGTCACGCGACCACCTGCATGAGTGGGAAGACCGTGGTGACATGTCCAGGTAAGAGGGTAGAGAGACCGAAGCCGGTATACGAGAAGGCGTTCTATCCCAAGGGGTCAGCGAGCGAGAGGTCGATTCAATGGTTGAACAGAGAAGAGGAGAGGGTGGGAAAGCACATACATCACGCGAGATGTGGTCACGGTGGAGAGAGGTGGGTGGCCGGCGATCCGGTCGACGGTTACTGTCACGAGACCGAGACCGTGTTTCAGTTTCACGGATGCTACTGGCACGGGTGTCCGAGGCATTGCAGGAGAGGTAACGCGATATCGCTGTACAGGAGGACGAAAATCCAAGACGCCAAGATAAGGAAGACGGGTTACGAGCTGGTGGTGATGTGGGAGTGTGAGTGGTTGAATGAGGTGAATACCCACTATCCACAATCGCCGCGCGAGGAGGAGGAGACGACTCTGTACCCTCACCAGATAATCTACGACTTCGAAGCGTATCTCGACAAGTCGAAAACCACACTACCCACCAAAGACCTGACCTTCGAGGTCGAGCACATTCCTATATCGGCTAGTCGAGAAGTTCGTGACCGAGCTGCAGATAAGAGGCAAGGCAATCAGGGAGGGAGTTAGGAAGAAGTATCTGCCGGCCGACATAGATATGCTATCGAAGTCTCAGCAAGCAAAGATCGTCTCTTGGATTGACCAAGTCCCGGTGGTGGGGTTCAACTGTTGCAGGTACGACCTGAACCTCATCAAGCAGTACTTTGTAGAGAAGTTGTCGGCCACCGTGAATAAGGTGATGATCGGAAAGAGAGCCAGCACGACGATATTTCTGTTTACCCCAGAGTTTAGATTTCTCGACATCATCCAGTATCTGGGACGCGGTACCACGTACGACTGATGGGTTAAGTCGTACGACTGTAAAACGATAATGTCTCACTTTCCGTACGAGTGGTTCGATAGCGCGGACAAGCTCGACCATCCGGGGCTGCCAGACTATCCCGAGTGGTACTCGAAGTTGAAGGGTGAGTTCCTACTGTTGTTGTCCGAGTAGAAAGAGTGTAAGAAGGTATTCCGAGAAAATGGGATGAAGACGTTCAAGGAATGGTTGCAACACTGCAACGACTTGGATGTAGGACCGTTCCTGGAGGCTCTGGCTAAAATGACGGAGTTCTACAGGGGAAGAGGTGTGGATATACTCGAGGATGCGGTGTCTCTTCCCGGTGTTTCCCTTCAGTACCTACTCCGCGGGTCGATCGATGGGAAGGCGGACACGCACGAGCTGTGGTCGCCGAAGTCTGAAACTTACGAGATGATGAAGCAGGGATTGGTCGGTGGTCCGTCCATAGTGTTCTCCAGATACGCAGAGGCTGGCAGGTCGACGATCAGGGGTCAGGTAGGTAGTCGGGAGGAGAAGATGTGCAAGGCGGTGATGGGGTACGACGCCAATGCGCTGTACCTGTCTACTCTGTCAAAAGACATGCCGTGTGGGGAGGAGAAGATATGGACGTGTGACGACCCGGAAAAACAGTCGTATATAGACCGTGTTGTGAGGAAGGTCAGGAGTGAAAAGTGGTTCGGATTTGCGGAGTTGGATATAGAGGTACCGGAAACTTTAAGAGACAAGTTCTCGGAAATGTCGCCGCTGTTCGTTAATCGAGAAGTCGACGAGACCGAGGTTCCGCAGCACATGAAGGACTACCTGGCCAGGACCGGGAGGAAAAGGGTCGAAGGACAGAGAAAGCTCGTGAGGGCAATGTCCGCCAAGAATATGATCATATACTCCCCGCTGCTAAAGTGGTATCTGGAGCACGGTCTGATCGTCAAGGCGGTGCATAGGGTGATAGACTACACGCCCGGCAAACCGTTTCAATGGTTCGTTAAAGAGGTCACCGCTGCCAGACGGACGGGGGACGTCGACAAGAGCAAGGCGGTGTTGGCGGAGATATTCAAACTGGTTGGCAACGCGTGTTGTGGCAAGCTGAGAGACACCTGAACACCACATATACGAAGGATTAGAAGACTGTCGACCGGGCACTGAGGTCGGCGTGGTTCGAAGACCTGGATGAGATTGGGGAGGCTTACGAGATATCGAGCAGGAAGACTCGATTGGTGATCAACAGACAGTTTCAGTGTGGCATAGCGGTCTACCAGTTGGCCAAGCTCCGGATGCTCGAGTTCTACTACGACTTCTTGGACAAGTACGTGGATCGCGGATATTTCGAACTGATACAGATGCACACTGACAGCATGTACTTCGCCGTGTCGGAGAAGACGCTGGCGGCGGTGGTGAGAAAGAATATGAAGAGAAAGTTCAACAAGGAGAAGGCCGAGTGGTTGGCGTGGGACGCGTGGAGCAACAGAACTCCGGGACTGTTCAAGCTGGAATTCGAGGGAGATAGAGCCATCGCTCTGTGTAGCAAGTGTTACTACGTGAGCGGTGACGGAAAATCTAAGCACTCGGCCTAGGGGATGTCGAAGAGATCCAACGATCTGACTTGGGGAAGGTACAAGAGTGCTCTCGAAAGGGGTAGGGATATGGCGGAGAACAGGGGATTCCGAATGGCTAACGGGGTGATGACGACGTACACGCAGGAGAAGTTGGGGTTGTCGGCGTACTACGACAAGAGGAGAGTGATGGAAGACGGGTTACACACCGAGCCTATAGAATAGGTAAAAAAAAAAAGAACTCCAGATGATATACATTGAGAGACTACACGGGATCAGTTGCGCGGCGGCTGCCACATTCGAGCTCTCCCGGTTGATAGAGGTACCGGACGTCACCATTCGATGGAAGCCGTTGCTCCTCTAAACCAACGGGTCGCCCGCGCGAGACGGCAGAGGGCTTGCTCGTCACCTTTTCAGACTTGATGGCATCTACAGGCTTCTTATCGATCAATCTGGTCACCTCTCCGTTCAGTGCGGAGACCACAGCGGGCAGTCTGGCAACCCACTCGGTCGATCGCGAATGAGGGTCTACAAGTTATTTGGCATATTGGTGACCGAACAACCTCTCAGCCAGGGTTCGATTGAACCGCTCCACGATCCCCTGGTCCCGGTGGATGTTGACGCGGCCGCGTCTGACAGAAACGTTGTGTTTAGACAATAGATGACAGACCGCGCCCATGAACTCGCGGCCGGGATCGACCTGGAGAAGATTCTGCCATTTGAGAGGACTCCTTTTATATAATCGGGAAAGAGCCTCGTCCACCTCCTTAGACTCTTTAGTGGCAAAGTGGCTCAGCCCCCTTATTGCAACTCGCTACATCAACGACTGTCAGTGCGTACTTGTACGTCTTACAACCGACACGATCGTGAGGGAGAAACAGGAGAACCACTTGGTGAACTTGGTTAGGCACCGGCACGTCGAATTTCGGCCGCGGAATATTGTGAGGCGCGGGTAAATAGATCTGCCAGATGGCCTGCTTCTTGAGCCATTCCTTGACAGCGTTTTCGGAAACCTTGGTCGCCGCGGCGAGGTTCTTGATGGCCGCGAGTCCCTTCCAGTAGCCGCGGGGGCTGTAGTATGTGTTTACTAGCTTGCGTGCTAGGCGAACCGATAGTTTGGTATTAAGTTTGCGCGTGTTCATCGTATGCGAAGTATTCTAATATATCGGGCAATCTCCAACATGCCCTCGCCAGATCGTCTGGTAACTGCGTCATTAATAATAAACCTTTGTTGGAAGTACAATCACGATTGGAGGTTAAGTTCTGAAGGAACTTGGGAAAATCTAATTCATCCAATTTCGATTGGGAGGAATCTAACATCCGCTTTGCGAAAATGATGGCCGCTTTTTCGTCCTCACGCCACGTCTCGAGAGAATCTCGGGCCAGACGAATCATACCCTTTGCGCCAGCTATACGGTGTTTAAGGGCAGTGTAGCCTACATCGATCATAGCAAAATAAAGTTCGTCAACTAACATCGTTCTATATATATATTTGAAAAAAAAAAATTAAATAATTATTTCAATCTCGATTGAATATAGTAGCCGACGAGACCCACCACACCCATTCCCACGACAATGAACGCGAGCTGAAAGTTGGGGCTCGCGATCCAGCGGCGCAAGACTTTTCTGTGGATATGCCAGCGCGTACTCGCGGTTGGCTTCTTCAACGTTCTGGAAAGTTTGCGCGGCGTGATTCTCGCGGCGAAGCTCTTCGTTGACCCAGTCCAGATGGGCGGTTCGTTTTTTCGACCATGCTTCCTTTGCGCTATTGAGTTGTTCTACAGCTCAATCGTGACGCTTGCGCTCCTCATCCACGTTTGAGCTTCTCATTTTCGAGAATTTAAAGTTGCTACCGCTGAACGCCAATGCGTTTACAAGCGCACCACCTATTATTATTCCGATCGAAGCCATTATTTCCATATATTAGAGGGTAGAATTCCGGCTTTAATTAGATAATCTCGAGTCGCAACTGCGACAATTATATCTCCGGCCACTATCCCTACGTCTCTCACAGTAAAGTCCAATTTGGGACAGGGCCCTCCGAAGACCATCTTTGATAGTCGAGCATACCCGATACTTAAACCCGATATCACCGCGCCGTTATAGAGTGCATTCACTATCATTTTACCATCGTTTTCAGCCATTGTTGATAATTATAATTATTGCAAATAAAAGGGATCGCGATCAATGTTTAAATGGGGCGCATCCAATCCAATCGAGATTGGTGGGGGTTGTTTTTTCGATAAGGATTGGTTTAATAGGGGGTATTTCCACACACACAGGGCACCAACAACTGCCAGACCACCACCAACAACCCAACTCCAATTCGTGAATTGGGGGTGTTGGGGTTCAATCGGGGATTGTGCTTCCAATTCGTGAATTGGGGGTGTTGTTGTAGCTGTCTTGAGATGTTTTGCTGTCTCCGTCCCCGATTGCAACGACTGTTTAGCCTCTCGAAGCTCGGTGAGTATTTTATCTTGTTTAGCTTTTCGGGTGGCAGCCGCCGCCCACCCAGCTGCCTGTCTTTTTGGGTTTTCATGTCGTGCAACCGGATACGTCCAATCTCGATTGGGTGTTGGGGACTCCTGTGGAGCTGCAGCAATCCCCGATTGAACCCCCAACGTGCTCGAGTTCAACAGTGTTGAAGTTGGAGATTGTGGTTCCGTCACTCTCGCAGGTATGTCTTGTGTCATCATTTATAATATTAATATTAGAGCTTATAGTTCGTGGGCATATATGTCCAAATTGACAATGTTTACCCGTGGTCAACGCGGTTGTCAGCTGAGCTAAGTACATTCCAAACTTGTGATAAATTGAGGAGCAGGCTGTTCTAAGAGTGTGTCCTATAAAATTGTCAGTCTCTAGATCGCGAATCAATACCGCGGTGTTTGGTATAGGGAGAAGTATACGAACGGCGGTTGCGTACAAATGAATAGCCGCTGATCCAAGAGTTTTTGTCATCTACGCACCTAACCTAGATTCGTATCGCGCATACATTTTATCAATCTCCGCATCTTACATCTTATCCGCCTGACAAACTGAGAGACGCCTACCGAGATAATGCTCAGATTGTCCCCCAGCAACCAGCTCAACTAGCCGTTCGCGTCGCGCCGCGTTTTCATTTTCATTCGTATCGGCAGGTGTTGCAATTCCCGATTGCTCTGTCGGAGTTGATGTTTCATTATCTTTCGGGAAAGATACCGTGTCGGCAGTCAGAGTTGAGGTTTCTTCCATTAGCTGATCGAGAAGTTCGTCGCTGTTCATTATTGCTAATTTTCTTAAAATTAATTTAACTATTCTTACAAGTCTCATAGCTTTAACATATTGCCAAGCGCACCACCCGATACTTATGATCACCGTTATGCTCGCAACAAAGCTCGCAGCGGAGCACCAAATTGTTAACATTGTTAACCATTGTTCAGCATTTGTTCAACAATTGCTAAGCATTTGTTCAGCATTGTTCTGCAATTGCTAAGCATTTAAATTGCTTATTACTTTGCAATTTTCTTAAAATTAATTAATTGATAACTTTATAAGCAGTTGGTTGATCAGTCTTTAGCAGAAACTTAGCGTGCTTAGATTCTGAAAGCATCTGTCGAACCTCCAGGCGCTCCTCGCGCGTTGGTATAACGTCATTCTCTCGAAGACAGTCATCGAATGAGTCTCGATCCTTGCAATGAAAGAGGGCCACCCATTTCGTTTGCTCGCGCAGATCCTTGAGGACGGCGTTGTACTTTTGAGTGGCCAGAAAATGCGAGCTCGGAGAGCATGTCCTTCTTTTTGGTCATCGCCGCCTTGGCCGAGCAATCGTCAATCACGTATAGGGTGGCCTCGCCCTGAAATATTTGGTAGAAGCCACGCAACCAATCGTGAAGCCTGTCACCGGGGTCAATAACGTATACCTCAGGGTCGGCCCATATCCACGGGCACCGCTGATAAGTATCGTTGTGCCTCACAGTGGGACACAGGATCACAATGTGTCGAAAGACATCGCGGTAGGACCCCTCGAGCAAGTCGAGGATGAAAACCGTTTTTCCACATCCTGTCTGCCCACATATTATGGCAGAGTGGGCATCACAAACTTTAAAGTTTGAAGGTAGAGTTAAGTCTGCAATCGTGAATTAGTGTTGATTTTTTATTAAATCGTTCGAATGATTTTTATTTAATAAATCATTAGATGATTGTTTTATTAAATCAATAGAGTGCTGAGACGTATCGACCATCTTCGATGTTGAGTTGTGTGTCTGTAATTATATATAAGTACACGTTCAATGGCCCATCTCCATCCACCTCTTTGGTTATCTGGATCGTCACACCCTCACTAGCGTTCTCAACTTGGCGTCCGCTACCGTGCATTTGGTCGTCGTCGCTGGTTCTCATGTCTAGCCATAACGCGTATTTGGTAGTCAGGAACTCCGCGAGGGAGACGGCCGTGGCGGCAGCCTCCGGGGAGCGCTTAGAGCCGGCAGCAAACTGCTTTCTGACTTCGTCCCACTGCTGGTGTGCGCGAAGACCCGCGCTGTAGAGTTGATTGAGGACTCCCTCGATCGTCACCTCTACCTTTGTGATTTTGGGGTTATAGAATTTGTCGGTTTTCTAGCCCCGAGCGCGAACCGACCCTCCTCGAACAACATCAGTACACCTTTCATCGAGCAGGCGGGTACGTTGACATTAATATTCCACAATGTGTCACTTTTGTCTTTCGTCATCTTGCGGTGACGAAGAACTCGGTCGTAAAGTATGGCAACACGCCCGGCATACTGGGATCTGATTAATCGCGCGAGTTCGAGAATCGTGACCATGTCGTACTCCAACGAAACATTGTCGATCGTATACGTCGATGCCATGTCGGTGGCTATGAGAACTCGGCCGTAGTCGTTGAAAGTTAGTTCGTATTCGAGGCGGTCAGCCAAAGCACTCTGATAGTAGGGCACGTGACTCTCCAGCAACTCAAAGTCGAGCGGGATGTAGAAGCGGTTGCCGTAAGCGCCCATGACCGCGTTGTCGCTCGCGACGTTATCTGCCTTGTTACCAGCCCCGATTCTAAGTTTGGTTACGTTCTTATTTTTGCTGGTGTCAATACCCTGATAGACCGCGTTTTCGCGCTCTTGTGTCGTCTTCCACAGGTCCTGATAACAATGGTAGACGTCGCAGTCATCGACCGACATCACCTCATTACCAGAAATCTTTATCATGGTCTTCTTGACGATGGCGCGACCCAGGTTCTGAACGACTGTTCGGTCCGCATCAGTCGACGTCAGCGAAATAGTGAAAGCGAGGCGAACAGTCCCCGGCACAATGACGTCGCTAGCTCCGAGGTTGGGGAAGCGGACTAAGAGCTGCTGGTTCTGGTCGATCGTCGATGGGTTGTTTGTAATAACGACACTCTGTCGCACCCCTTTCGCCCCGAGGGGCTCACGCAGTCTGCGGTATGGATTGAGTTTGCGACCGTATTGACTCGAAGACAATTTAGTGAAACTAAGTTACTCTATTAAACCGGTATGGTTTTGTCTTTAATACATAATTATAAATATGGCTGATTACGATATTGACATGGATGAAATTGGCAGAGACGATTACGTCGATGAGGATGATGATGACATCGATGATGATAACGATAACGAAACGCCCTTCATAGAGACTCAAGTTCCAATCCAATTACAATTGGGGGAAATAGGTGGCGCTACCACTAGTTAAAATCGGGAATTACTCGAGGGAGCTGTAAGCGACTACTACAACAGTTTGGCAGAAAAAGGTCTGGTCCCATCTGTAGGTTGCGACTACTCCAAGTTCAAATTTGATCTGAACGCTAGATTGCAACTAAAAGCAGCATCAAATCTCCCAATAGTCAACACGAGGACCGGTAAACCCCTAGCGCTGAGCACCATTGCCGGCAACCCGGACGGTGGCCAAATCATAAGGAACGAACTAGGCTTCACGGATCGGAAGAAGGGTAAACCAATTATGCCGACCCACGCTGTAGAGGCCCTACAGTCTACCGACGAAACGATTACGAAGACGGCCTCCGCGATAGAAACGGTCGAGCTCAGCGAGGTCCCTCAAGTAGCCACCGACGCTATTAACACGATGGAGACCACGTTCAGCGAAAATGAAATACTCAACCTTGACCAAGGGTCTAACGATGACCCACCGTTACCTCTTCGCGAACTCCGTGGACTCGATAAGGCTCTACAAACGGTCCGGGGCGAACTGGTCCTTAACCTCTCCAAACTCTCGGCGCTGGATGAACATATCGCGCTAGAAGAAAGAAAACTGGAAGAAGCCCGTGACAATTTAGAATCTACCGAGCGGATCACCGAACGCCTGCGTTCGTTGCGGGACGAAAGAGAGGCTCGCTTGCAGGCTGCATCGGCTTGCCGTGAGGCTCTCCGCACACAAATAAATCAGATCCGCGAAACAATCTCGAGGGTCCTGCACGAGGAGACGACACTCGGTGAGCGTCTTCGCACTCTGTTCAGAGAGCAGGGTGTCACGATAGCAAGCATCCTCGTTGCTATTGGCATGACTATATCAACCATAGTTCTAGCTTTCACTGGTGGCGCAGCGCCACCACCCGCGCAAGCACCCGCACCAGCACCCGCACCATCCGGTGGAGCCAAGGAGTGGGCAAAAAAGTTTCTAAAAAACCTCGCCAGTCTCCTGGCCAAATTAGCCGGAAAGGCTGTTGCCGCGCTACCTGGATTGATCGGGAGTTTCTTACTTGTTATCTATATTATCAAAAACGGTCGGATGGCTCGCCAAAAATACTTGGTCTTTAATCGTGGCAATCGCCGGTCTCCTACTTTTATTCTCTCTAGAGTTCCTAAAACCAAAGCACAAATAGTCCGAACGCCACGAGGGCAACGACGAGCCCTAGTTTCTCCTCCCCGTGTGTTGTGCTTCCAATCTCGATTGGTGTTTCCGCTCCTGTTCCAATCGAGATTGGATTGGGGGAACTCGATGGTGCATCCAATTTGCTGGGGTACTGGGGTGGGTATATCCATTTTGTGTTTTGGGGGTTTTACGTAATAGGTTCCACTTACAACTCCGCGCCCGGGTATCTTGGGTGGGAGCTTGATGATACCTGTGTTCACGTTCCCGTTGCGGCCGATTTTTTGATTGGCAGTGGCGACTACGGTCTCATTATTGTAACTGTCAACCGGTCGTCTCGTAGTATCATATAACTCGGCGCCATATAAAGACCTATTCCAAATACGTAGTCTACCGGGGTGCGGGCCGTCTGCAAAACGTCTTGATAATTCTGGATAGCCTTCTGATGTCCACCTTAGCTGAGATGGCGTCCTCGACAAGTGCCAAAAACTGTTTTTGTGCGTCAAAGGCCGTTCCCATGCCCAGTATAGCGCTGCGCGTTTGCTTCTGTGAGGCGAGGATTGCCCATACGTATATGCGAATGGAGTCGTTGAGGCGAATAACCCTGCCCTGCGTAAATCCAGTGCTTTTATCTAACATAAATGTGGTCCACGCATTTCGAATTTGTGGAGTATCACCCAGGTCTAGGTATTCCACGTGGGCTACTGTAGTAGGTAGCCAATGACAATAACCGTCTTTACACGCAAGCCCACCAAGCACTTCATCACCGAACGTCATATTATTCAACTTATAATTATATTTAATCCATGTTGCCATTTTTCTAACTGGTGGTGGGGTAGCTCTGCGAGCACTCCACAACCCTGAGAAATATACTGGGACTTTATCAAGATGCTCACCACTAACTAAGCCTTTAAGGTGAACTAACCCTAAACTGTTGGTTGGGTTGTATATTTTCTGTCTCCAGTCCGTTTCTTTTGGTACCCCAAATTCGTTACACAATCTTTCGAACGCCTTACCGTTGTATGTGCTGGAAATGGGATCCCAGCCGTCGTCTTGAGGTAGTGGAATACCTAGTTCTTTGAGAATCTTCCTAATGGTGTAATACACATGAAAGTTGTAGACACTTCGGAGCATGAAATTCTTGGATGTCAGATGGTCTTGATGTGAAACTCCACATCCGGCCGTTGCACCCCATACAGCGAAATTTAGCTGGTTCTGCCAGAAGTTCATATGGGAAAAATCCCATCTTAGTATTACATCTTGACTAGTAGTCTTTGGAACTACATATTTCTCAAAAATGTTAGGGCAATTGGTGGTAAAGCCACTGTCCGGTCTAACTGTTACAGTTGGGTGTACAAGGCGGTTAACATTGTCTTTTTGCGTGTATTTACCACCAACTTTGTACTTTGCATTAGAATTAAAGCTAAATGCTTTTGTATCCATTGAAAGATATTATTATATTTGCTACTATCACTAATGTTCAAAAAGAGAGTTGTGAACTTCAAAAGTCAATCGACAACTGCTGCGGAAAACGGACTGTGGAGTTTTAGACAGCTCAAAGATTTTGTCACCTCAGAGCTTGACGGTAGAGTCAACCTCACAATCTCGAAGGCTACCGGGCTGACAACAATGACCATCGGCCCAGATAGTAAGGTAGTGGTCTCCCCGGCGTTAGGTATTCAACTCGGGTTTAGAGAGACATACTCCGCAAGTAAAGGAGTGTTCGTCTCGGGTGAGTACGTCGGTAATAACCCGGTGGACTTCGCCTTCACGAAAACTCTCAGGGTGCACTTGGATCGGGTGAACACATCGTACAACATGGTAGACGGATCCCCCCAGCACATTACTGAAAACCGTGCAAGCCAGCGACTGTTTCTTTGACCACATCTGTAGAGCAGTTTAAGTTATTGAAAAAAACAAAAACGTGTCATCACACTTTGGGCTGAGAAGCGAGGCCCATTGAATGAGGGGCTCTATGAATATTCGTTCGGTGCCAAAGCGAGCAATAAATATGGGGGATACGCCATGCCAGCTACAGGTACACTTCTCCGAATGGCTGTCTGCTCAGTTAATGTTAATGTTAAATCTATGGGCGCGGTCGTGATAAATCTTGTAGTGGATGGGGAAGAACGGGGGGTTGGAGTCAATAAACTCGCTGGAGATATTTCATTGGTGGTTTTGTTCGCTGGTGACGATCCAATTAGACTTTCAGAAGGTAGTGTTATTAACTTTGTTACGAAAATCACTGACCCAGTGAGTTCTTCCACTATTCCTATATAGTTAATTGAACTTGATTTGTAAAATTAATCATGAACGAATCACCGCTTCCAATTGGCAATACCAATCCACCAACACTGTATCCAATTCACGAAAGAAGTTTAGATCTTAGGTTAGATACTATCGTCGCAATGTAGGATATTTTAGTTAGAGAATGCACAAATAGAAAAAGAAATGCTAAAAAATATAAGCGCGCGGCGAACATAGCTGAAGCATCTAGTACGGTTCTGGCAAGTTTATCTGTAATGTGTGGTGCGGGGATTGCTGCAACACTATCTACAATTGTAACGGTTCCACTTGCAGGGGTTTTGAGTGGAATTACCGTTTTATCTGGAATACTTTGTATGGTAATAAGGGCGGCGGGTGGAAAAATGGAGAAAAAATGTAGAAAACATGATAGAATATCCGTTCTCGCCAGGTCTAAGAAAAATAGCATCGACGTTATAGTGTCCAAAGCGTTGACCGATAATGAAATATCAAATTTAGAGTTTGAATCCGTGGTGGAAGAAATGGGGAGATATGAAGAATTAAAAAATGATATTAGAATCAAAGCGCACGCCACCATGCCCAAGATTGAGAGTAATGATTGGGATAAATTTAGGGCAAAACTTGGAAATAAAGTCGGAGGAAATTTTACAGCACCACTATACCGAAATTGTGATATTTTATTAAATAATTAATTTTAATAAAATTATAAAATTAATTATATTGGTGCTGTAAACAATTTATTAATAATAATAAACAATTTAAACAATTTAAAAAAAAAAAAGTTTTAGGTCCAACCGAGGCTCGAACTCGCGCCAGCAAAACCCTTCTGGGCCCACCCGGCTAGCCACCTTCTTTGTTCTTTCTCTTTCTCATCTCGTGGCTAGCCGGGTGTAATAGCTACCCGTACATTACACCCCCATCTATCGGCTGATCTAGATTAGTGTCGAAATTCTAGGCAACCTTGGAAGTGCCTGCACGGAAGTACTGAGCGCTCATTTTTTATCAAGGGGCATCCCCCAAGACAAATTGTTGCTGTTAATTTTTCATATATTAAGCTGAAACCGTGTTGTGCAATGCCAAATATTTCCTTTTTTTTTCTTTTTTTTTTTTTTATTTTGTATAACAAGTTCGTTTTTTATTTCATAATATAGGTTATATTAAACGTTCTAAATTATTAAAAGTAAAATTAGAAAAATAAAAAATATGCCAACCAATCAGAATGTAAGAAATATTTCCGGAATATCGATAGCGGGTTGCCATATTCTCGGCTGTAATACACACCCTCGTGTGTGTAGTATATATTACAGTGTGTTTATTTTCCATCCCGGAAGATGTAATCGTGTAAATCTCTCTAAAATGGACACTTAATATGCGTGTAAGGTGGGACACCTAATTTGCATGTTCATAACACGTGTAATTGGAACATTGTCGTCTGCGATAAAAGCGATATCGTAGAAATGTATATTCGTAAACAAATCATGGGGTTTTAACAATTTTATATAATACACCTTAGTTTTATATCCGATACGCGTTATCCGTCTTAATGTTTGTATTTGCCCCTTGTATAGTTCGCATAATTGCCGGTATAATATTGAAAATGCAACGTTTTTATCGGAGCGTAATAAATTACGTTGATATTTCATGTATTCGATATTGTCTAGTGTTTTCAATTGATATAATTTATCTATAGGACTATAACCCCCGTAATCTTCGTAAACTTCTTCAACACAGTCATTATAAGCTTTCAATTCACATTGTATGTTATTGTCCATTTTATCCAATAATATTTGTAGTGTTTTTTCTGTTCATTTTCCAATTTTATAAAATTAGTTTGATATTGTTTCGGTAGTTGTTCTCCGATCCTATTTAGTCGATTCATTTCGCGAATTTGATCCTTGTACCAGCGACATAATTGCCGGTTTAATATTGTAAATGCAACGTTTTTATCGGAGCGTAATAAATTACGCTGATATTTCATGTATTTGATTTTGCATAGTGTTGTCATTTTACAGTGTTTTAATGCTGTAGAAACACCGTGACTTATCAAAAACTACACATCAGATCGATTACATCTTTCTAACTGACTTTCCGATTTGAATTATTACTAAACGATAATACTTGCGAGCACGTAATCCCTTGTTAACCATTCGATGAGTAGCCTGAGTGCCACCGCATGGTGGACTTAGCAGTGACTCGGCTTTGGTCCCTACCCTACAATGCCGACATGGGCGAGGCGAAACGGAACCTCTTCGCATCCATGCACGGTGATGTTTGCAATATTCGTAAATACCGGTGCGATGACACCTCTCGTGACTACTTGTCTTCAACCACGCACACTTAACTAGAACCATTATGTTATTATATATATATATATATACTGAGTATAACCAATAGATTCTTATCTCTAATAGGGTGTAAGTTGCCGATATTTATGACAGAAATATATGGTCTCGCGGTTGATGAAAAATATGTTCCATTCTTCTCATACATACCCGCCGAACAGTGAGGGAAAATCCAAGTAGTATATAAGAGTGAACAATGATACCACTATGCGGTGGGGGGCACCGCGCGTAGCCGGTGGCTTCCAGAGGGTGGTGGTATCATTTTGACTCTTATATACTACTGGGTGCGTCAGGGACGAGCCCCACGTAGTGGAGCGAGTACGCTAGTGGGGTCCGGGGGCATGCTCCCCCTGAAATTTATTAAACCTAGATGGCCTGAAATGCACTCTCCTGCATGTTAAGTCATTTAAATTCGGATTTCAACGGTGGTAAATTGTGACATTTTCATGCAAATTACCTGTATATCAATGCATTTCAAGATTTGTTGAGATTACTGTTTGAAATTTTTTTTATTCTGTTTGGAGTCTCTAGATTCTGTTCGTAGATCTAATCTGGCTTGTGTTGTATTTTTATGAATAATATTAACCGCTTAATCTCGCACGGACTCATTGAAAATGTACGTACAGCTAGTGCATGTCAGCGCAACCAGAAACATACACTTAACCACTTTTATAATCGATCAGACTACAAAGTGCCGTAATTTCGGTGTGATGGCAAGTATCAGTACGAACATTCGCAGAGTATCATTTAATAAAAACGGTACCGACTTGCCCGATCCAGAATTTCAACTATCCGTTAATCAAAACCACGCGTGTGTTACGAGTAGCACAAAATCAATGTATTTGCACGTGCAAACGATGTGTCGATCGTATGTATTGCCAAAAATCTCATATGTATATGAAGCTATATATTTGGCAAGACATAAAAACATAAAATATCAAAGATAAGTGGCATGGATGACGGTAGAGGTAAGGATGCATGCCGTGGTCATGCTGATCGGCTGGGCTATGTTCAGACAGGTACATAGAAAAGTCGTTAATTAAGCAACAAATCACGTTCAATCAGGTTCAAACTCTTTAAATTCAACCCATGGTCCGTTTGTAACATTCATATCCCCGTCAACGTAACTCACATATCCACCCACCCCATTATCGGTGCCATGAACTCCGCATTTCCTTAAATGTGGCCGTGACTGGAGAAAGGGGGCTTGTGGATTTTTTTTATCAGACTATATATTAAGATATTTGCGTAGGCTGGACGGCATGTTAAATTGATTGGGCAAATGTTTTATTGCACTGAAGAGTCTATGTTCAACATGTGCCGTAACGATGGTCGTGCCCGTGTTTATCGCAGAAACGGTGAGCGGTTCTTAGAAGCCTGCGTCGTGGAACGTGACCGCTTCGGCTGTGGTTCCGTCATTCCGTCATGATGTGGGAGCCATTTCTCGTCACACAAAGACCCAGTTAATTGTGGTTCAAGGAAACTAAATGGTGCCCGCTATCGTCAGAACATTGTACTGCATGGGATTGTCGCCGCGCACCGGTTTATGCGTGTCGTACAAGACAACGCCCCGTGTCACATTGCTCGTGAAGCCATCAATATGTTCAACGACAACCGTATTCGATTGCTACAAGCAGCCAGTGTAGCATGTGGGGTGGGGGGACAGGGTCATGCGCGTTACTGGTAGGTTTTAAACATCATTACATGAATTGTGCGATTTTTAGAATCACGGGTGACATACTTTAACTGTTAATTCTAAGGTAATCCACATGCCATATACATGTACATGAATTTTCGGCTGCGCATTGTAAAATGGTTATGAACACATGTGACTACCATACATTTCATCTGCATTATTTATTTACACTGAAAAACAAAAAGATGTTGCCTGACAGATTATAAAAGTGGTTAAGTGTAGAACTTGAATACAGAGACTCGATCGTTACTCCGTCCGAATACAACGAGATCCGTATGTTCTGGTGTCGCCGAGATTTTCGCGTGAGTTCATAGAGCAGTTTTTTAATGTATGTTTCTGGCGCAACCCCTCGGCGTTACTGACGTCGGGGCGTCCGGCGTTGTCATATCTAACGTTGAACAATTTTGAAGTTTCTTTCGTCTCTTTTTCTGTATCATTCAGTAGCCGTGGAATTGACCGTGCATGTACCATACGTATCAATAAATATTTTGCCAATGTCCAACGGCGTCAATTATCGGGTACAACCAGTTGTTTTCGTTGAACATAGACATTGTAATACTGCACAGACGCTATAAGTTTGATGCTGATTGTTGATGCTATGAGGCTTTTGTGTCATGGACTGTGGAAGTACGGCACAGTCCGTGACATAAATGAACACGTGCAATAAAATCGCACTTTGCAATGTATGTCATTTCTGGTAGTCGTGTTTGTCGATTATAATAGATCGATTGACTACATGTATGTCTGGTAATATATGCCATCTCCCTCTTTCGTTCACAAAGAACTTCCTGTCCGTTTAAAAATCGTTCATACCAATTGAATTACTACGACCGACACACTGGTAGTATAGTAATCACTTGTTTCGCCACGTGTAAGGCTCGTGTTGGCGTTTTCTCTAGATTCATGCACAACTTCGTCACGCACTGATTTGTGCCAGTTCTAATGACTCAACGTGATGCGAAATAATATTTAGTGAGCGTTTTCAAATTGTTTTTTATTTCAATACAAGGCGTACCATACAGGCTAAATAAGCTAAAATATGCGAAATAAAAAGTACATGAAATTGACGCCAAAGCAGCCGTACATTTCCATGTTCGTGCATGACGCCATACTATTAGAACATGTAGACTATGTCATAAAATAATACCATATTCTTGTTCTGATAAAGGTATAGTTTCAAATATGCTATTGTTATATTGGTGTGTCAAAAATTATGATACCATTCCACTATAAACCATTAATGACAAACACAGCACGCATACAGCGGTGGTCCTAGTACCTAATACACTTTTAACGCAACACAATCATATAAACTGCACGACCAGTACACGGATCTCGTTTTGTAGATATACTGTAACGTTGACGGGAAGACCATGTGGCAATTTCATTCAACTTCGTACGACTAAAATGTTAGTAAATGAAAGAAATATGATAGTCTGTAAATTTCACATTAACAATGTCTTCTTGTAAACAATTAATGTGTTTACATGTATTGAACATAGGCTGCATATGCCGCCTATGTTCAATAAATGTAAATCCATCATTTGAAATTTCCAGACGATCCTATATTTGCACTTACGAACATTTTAATTGTACAAGGTTTAGTGAAACGTCTCCCTGATACGTATAACGACCTATGTTTTGGTTGTCTTGCATGTTTCTGTCCTTTATAGGTATGATGACGCGGTAAGCGGGATGTTTTAGTTGCCCCGTTAATCAGGTTAAAACATTGGTTGCAAAATTAGGAGGGGGGAGGGTGGGGGGGGGGGTATTTTTATGCATTATAATTCATTCTGCCATGTAGAAGTGTGTATCTTATATTGTAAATTACAGGAGGTTGAATATACGAGTCAATGGCGCCAAAGGTTCAAAACATTTTCGTATTAGTGACATCATAACATTATAAGATGTCAAAACTATCATCAACACATGAATATGAGAAATGAGAAATGTTTAAACTGAAAATGCATACATATCGGAAAACATTATCTACCGTAATAACCCTAAATATTCGGACAGATTTTAGTCGGGAAAAGACATATAAACATTAAAAATGGTGTCCGAATAGTTAGGTTTACTACGGTAATATGAATGCCATTACGTCATGACGTCAACATTCTATCAAATCATGACGTTAGTAGGTACATTTATATTTATCACATATAAATCGTGATAACAGCCGTGTTGTAATCCATTTCATGAACGTCATATGACACACATGCCATAACACGTGGATCAAGTTTGACTAGCTAACCAAAATAATCATAATTACATATACATTGTATGTATTATGCGCTAACTTTGTGCCAAATGAAACAATGGAAGACATTCCAAACGGTGTACCTAATGGCACCACTAAACTGATTTTTGGCGTCATCGTGTTTTAAAGCATTAGAAGCATTAGTGACTCTGCAAAATTACCGTATTCAGGCATACGAATAGGGATCAGCAACAATTGCAGTTGTTAGAAGATTTGCCCATTTTGTAATAAGAAGAGACTACAAACAAAATAAACTTATTGCATATTTATAATATTTTTATTTGTAGTTTTAAAACTATTTTCTATTCGGTGATTTTCAACTTGATGTTAAAATAGTCGGTCTGCTGACTGAAACTTATGGGATAACTACCAATGTTCTGCTCCTTGAAGGGTGATACCATGTTCCATTAGCCAGAGGCTCAGCGCATTAATTATGTCTGACTGGTTTTCATCAATCTCGTATTAAATAAAATTAGAAGGGTTAGGGTTAGGGTTAGGGATAATAATCTCCGAACTCGTTTTCAACACTTTATAATGTCCTCTATATATTGCTTTAATTATAATGAATGTAACTACACATTTGGCATAGTGCAATATTGGCCTACTGGCTATAAGATATCTATATTATGGTACGAAAATTCTCCCACTAACAAGTCATCAGATAAATGAAATTAAGAAATGTGATGTCAATACAAATAGGAACATACAGTCTCTTCATCAAAGAACCCAAGCACATTTGCTTATTTGTGCAAGACCAATACTTGCTGAGTACCACAATAAGCAGATATCACTGTTGGGCAATACAATACGTTGCGACAACATACACCTCCAAGACAGTATGACAATAAAGTATGACAAGACGGGCAACACTAGCAATAAGGTCTGATAATTTCTTTGTTAGAGTGCAAGAAGTGTTGACAAACTATGCATTACCTACCCTTTCCTCATAACGAGAGCAGAAGCTATCCAATCTGGCATGGAATAGTAGCTAGCACTTAATGGTAGCCATATATATAACAATTGGGCGTTCTGGACCACAGCCCAATACCCACTTTTATGCCAAATAAACCAATATTTTCGATAAAACACAACAAAGGTACTAATTTTGGACCAGACCACCCAATGCCCCAAATTAGTGCTTATAATTGGATATAAAATACACACATACACCACAGGTGGAAGACTCGGACCTATGACACCAAAAAAAATGCATATTAAAAAAATTCCATTACCCCACCCACTTGGTCTCGTACAGTACCATATGCTATATAAAGGTGAGTATAAATAGGGCTATTATAGAAAGAGCCCTCTATTTTCCGGCTCGCACAAACACAATAAACATCGATTAAATGTAAAACTTTTGTCTCTGGCAATCGATAAAGGTATTAGGTGTGTGAATATACTCACTTCAAATCACTGTTTCCAGCATTTATTCAGTTATTCGCATTTTGTATACCCCATCCAAAGCGAAATTTGCGTGTACGAAAGAATCTCACACAGAATCGGAGGCCGTCCGGCGTGGATTATCGGTCATATTTGACCAGTTGCTGATCGCCAGCTCAAACAAAAGTCGTGCACCATGACCATATACATTAGTAACTCCAACCATACAAAGTTCGTCCAATTGTGATCGTTCACCGATCTAAAAAACACTTTTTTCTAATTTCATTGGCTTTCATTTATGATTCGCGTACAATCAGATTATGTCTTCCGGAAACCCTGAAAAGGGAAAGTCCTCGCGTCTATTTTTAGCTTTAGCCAATCAGAGATGTTCTTACATAGACGCTTCGGTGCTTGTATTATGGAAGATGGTGCATTGACCCAGTTCCAGATAATGAACGGAATTATAGAAAAAAGTGTTTTTTAGATCGGCGAACGATCACAATTGGACGAACTTTGTAGGGTTGGAGTCTCTAATGTATATGGTCATGGTGCACGACTTTAGTTTGAGCTGGCGATCAGCTATCGGCCAAATATGACCGATAATCCAGCCGGACGGCCTCCGATTCTGTGTGAGATTCTTTCGTACACGCAAATTTCGCTTTGGATGGGGTATACAAAATGCGAATAACTGAATAAATGCTGGAAACAGCGATTTGAAGTGAATATATTCACACACCTAATACCTTTATCGATTGCCAGAGACAGAAGTCATACATTTAATCGATGTTTATTGTGTTTGTGCGAGCCGGAAAATAGAGGACTCTTTCTATAATAGCCCTATTTATACTCACCTTTATATAGCATATGGTACTGTACGAGACCAAGTGGGTGGGGTAATGGGATTTTTTTAATAGGCATCTTTTTTGTGTCATAGGTCCGAGTCTTCCACCTGTGACATACACGCGCGCGCGGGCGCACGCACGCACGCACCCTACCATCTTGGAGACGGGGTGATCTAGCATATGACTGATAGCAATGCAGGCTGATTAGAGATTTTATTTGTGTAGATAAAATGGCGTCTTACATGTACAACACCATTCCGAGTGAAAACGCCGGCAGTGGAACATATCTAAACCGGGAACCCAAAAATAAATAATGTATATTACAAACTGCATCGTTCCAGAAACCCCTCCAAAACGAGAATGTGTTGTGTTGGTTAGAAAACGAAACTTACGAATGTGTGTGGACTTTAGAATGTTGAACAAGAGGTCAGTGAAAGACGCATATGCTTTACCAAGAATTGAAGAAGTGTTTGATGTATTGAATGGAGCAAAATGGTTTAGTACAATTGATATGAAATCAGGATATCACCAAGTTGAAGTCGAAGAAAATCATAAAGAAAGAAGAGCTTTCACAGTAGGACCCTTTGGATTTTTTGAATATGTTAAGATGCTTTAAGTAATTCACCAACTACATAAATAAATACAATATGAAAATTTGTGTAATACATTTAGACGATTTAATAATATTTAGCAACAGTTTCGAAGAACATCTTGAAAGATTAGATCTGGTATTAACGCGATTGAAAGAGTGCAACCTGAAATTATCCGGAGATAAATGCTATTTCATGAAAAAGATAGTTAAATTTCTTGGACATAATTGTGAGTGAGTTTGGAATTGAAACTGATCCCGACAAAATAGACAAAGTGAGAAATTGGCCGGCACCATCGAACGCCAATGAGTTAAGATCATTCATAGCGTTTGCAGGATACTATAGGAGGTACAAATCATGGAAATGAGACATAGAACCAGATGAATCATTTCGGAAATTAAAGGAAATTCTAACTTCACCACCAATTTTGGCATACCCGGATTTCGAACAACCTTTTGAATTACACACGGACGAGTCAGGAAAAGGATTAGGAGCAGTTTTATATCACGAACAAAATGGACAGAAGAAAGTAATTTGCTATGCAAGCAGGAGCTTATCAAAATCAGAAAAGAACTATTACGCATTTCAATTAGAATATTTAGCGTTAATGTTGGCAGTGACAGAAAAGTTTTTGGATTATTTGATTGCGAACAAATTTACTGTTTATACGTACAACAACGCTTTGACTCGGGTATTAACATTAGCAAAATTAGACGCGACTGGTCAAAGATGGGCATCGGCATTGGGAAACTACAATTTTGAAATAATATATCGACAAGGCCTCAGAAATAATGATGCAGATGGAATGTCTCGTTATCCGTTTGAAAAAGAAGAACCAAATGTGAAATTAGACAACAACACAGTTAGAGCAATATGTGGTAGTATTCAGGTTAACAATTATATAGAAACAATTCCTGTACAGTAAATCAACATTGTGGAAGTTACTGAAATACCATGTCAACTAATGGCTGAAATAGAAATTCGTCACATATGAAAACAACAAAGGGACGACATTGCTAAGTGGGTTAGAGTAACATCAGACAGAAAACCACCAGTCACAACAGACATGTTTACAAATGAAGACTATGTGATGAGAAAACAGTTTAGTAACTTGAAAATGATAAAAGGACAGTTGTACAGAGAAATTACCGAAAATGACAATAAAATTCACCAGCTAGTGTTACCATATGTATATCGTGAAACAGCACTACGAGGACTACATGGCGATATTGGCCACCTAGGGCGGGACAGAACATTGTCACTACTCAGATAAAGGTTTTACTGGCCAATAATGTGCGCCGACGTTGAGAGGAGAATTGGTCAATGTGATAGATGCATGAGAAGAAAAACAAATACGAACATTAGAGCACCGTTAGTTAACATTGGAACCACTTACCCACTTGACAAGTTTGTATGGACTATTTAACTTTGGAACCATCGAAAGGCGGAATTGCAAACATTTTAGTGATTACGGACCACTTTACAAAATATGCTTTAGCTATACCCACTCAAAATCAAACAGCCAAAACAACAGCAGATGCTTTGTTTGAAAACTATATTGTAACTTATGGAATCCCGACGACAATACATTCAGACCAAGGAGCTAACTTTGAATCATACAATGTGAAATGGGATAACCGAGAGATATAACTGGACACTGTTATGAATGTTAGGAACTTTGGAACCAGAAAATAAACATGATTAGAAGAAGTATATGTACCTTTCTTAGTTTACGCGTATAGCTGTACGAAACACGAAACAACCCAAATATCACCATTTTAATTAATGTTTGGACGAAAGCCAAAATTACCGATCGACGCATTGTTTGAAACATTGGAAGAAATTGTAAACCGAATAACATGTGTGTATATTTATGAATTGAAGAAAAGACTGAAGACTACACGGGACATAGTGAATAAGGTTACAGAGAAAGCTAGAGACAAACAGAAAATGTATTATGATAGGAAGGCAAAAGCAGTGAACGCTGATGTAGGAGATAAAGTGTTAGTTAAGATCATGGCATTTGACGGAAAAAACAAAATAGGAGACAAGTTTGAACCAGAAGTTTATCAAGTTATGAGACAACCAGATATCAAAATTCCTGTGTTTGAAGTGAAAGCTGTGAATGGAATAGAAATAAGTTACATCGTAATCATCTTTTCCCGATACGTTCAATAGAAACTGAACTCGAAACCGAAAATACCGATAAACCAAGACCATTCCCAAGGATTCAGATAAGTTTGAAGAAGCGAGAGGTCAATACTGATACATCAGCTGCTAGGAAGGAAGTTACTTCGAATGAAAGTAATGAGGTAGAGGAGAAAAATATAGAGGAAACGGAAGAAGACGAAACGGATAGTGAATCGGGAGATATATATGTTGCACAAGCATATAGGTATGGGGACGCCCGTATTTCTGAGATACTGGAAGAGGTTAGTGCAATCACAGATGACAAAGTAGATGAAAGTGAGGATGATGATGTGATTGATAAAGAAGATGAAAAGGAGGAAGATATTGATCAGGTCACAGGGGAAGAGACATATGACGAGACAGGTACTCAGATAGATGACCATACTCAATTAGACATAGAAGACACACAATTTGAAACAGAGGTTACGGTAACAGAAACAGAGACGGTGACAGATGAAAATATAGCAGTTAAGATAGTAAAAGAACAAATTCCTACATAAAGATCAGAGAACAGACCAGAACATGAGAATCAACACACATGCTGTAGAACAGAGGAGATGCAACAAAAGGTTTGGCACCCTGGAGAAATGACAAGTAAATATCAAGTTGCAGAACCCAAAATATCAACCAGAGAAAAGAGACTACCAATGAGATTTGAATAGTACCATTTACATAAAACAGACCAATCGATATGAGAATTCAGACTCTTGACACACTACTAAATTCTGACATTTTGAATGCTGTGGATTCAGAAATGGCACATAGGCTATAAGATGTAGTGATGAAATAAGTGTACATGTAGCATGTGTTTGAAATATATTATATTGTAAATAATGAAATATAAGCAAGACTGTGATAATGGGATTTTAATATGTTGAAATTGACAATTCAATTAAAGTTGTTTAGAATGAAAACAAAGGTTGACAATTGACGAAACACAAACCTTTGTGGAATGAAGTGGATGAAGGTGAAAGTACTTTCAATGTAGACTAAACTGAAATTTGAAATGGATGAACTGTATAGTGGTTATATTGACGACTAAAGCCAGTTATAAAATTGGATGATGGAAATACGCGTTATGATATATAGCGTTGAGGATGATCAAACTGCTGTAAATAATCTTATAATTTGTAAAATGACAATACGTCATTTGCTGCACTAGGGGGAAGTGTGATAGGCTGACAAATTGCTAATTTGTTATTCCAGAAAGTAGGTTGCTTCCCCTTGACTATGATATGAATTGTAGTGCTGGTCAGCAGGTAGTCAGTTTTATAATCCCCTTTTTAAAATATATTGGATGTCTATGTTGAGTGAATTGTGTTCACACGCAGGTGAGCTTTTGGTCAAATGTACTCAATCCTGGTCAGATAATATATATTGTGTTTCCAACCAGAACATATGCCATTTATCTGCAGTTGAATAAGTTTTACAGTTAAATGCAATATTTTCCCATATTTCCGGAATTCGATGGATATGGTAAGGTTTACATATTTGTATTTGGGTTGAAATCTTGTTTTATCGCGGTTTCGGTTATGACATTGGTTTTCATGTTAATTATATAGTGTTTGATTTAACATTTTGGCACTTTATGCATGCATACTAATTTTAACATTTATCACAGGGGCATGATTCGATCTAACCACTGAGGACACAGTGAGAAAGACGAGAGACAAATCCCACATGTACCATAGACGTGGTAAGCTTGTATTTTGTATATGGTTGTATACTAACATGTATAATTACTGTTTCACTATTAGCCGACTCTGCTCACCAGATATGTGCTATAGGACACGTTGATTGCATTTTGTTTATATAATAATATGCGAATAGTGTACGTGTTGGATATACATGTATGTGATGAGTTGTGAGTTAAATGTATTATATGAAATAATCATATATATATGTCTGAAAAGATCCTGATAAATAAGTACAATACAGTCAGGTCATAATATTGACTTAGATGATATAATTGGTAATTTCATGAATTGCAATCACGTGTACTTGTATGCCATATGTTTTGGGACATTATAAGATGATTTATTATGGTTTACATGTTTTCAGGGGATTGCAGAACTACCATGGCATTGACTGTACTCTTGACTACTGTACTAAAATTGCTAGTATGGGGTTACGTTGGAATCCTCGCAGACTTTTGTTGTATTATGTACCATATAGTATTACATCAGTCTGTGTTCCAATTAGCCAGCACTGTTACATGCTATACAGAGTTAGTTCCCCTGCTACTGTCATATAAATACAGCCCCATTTGGTATAGCAACCACTCTTAGTATAACACTCAACCTAAGCAGTCATAGATGTTAGATGTATTAAACTAGTGTATAGTTAGAATACCATTTGTCATTCTATGAAGTCCTACACCACATACATCATAACATTACATGGTGTCAGAAGTGAAAGAAGTTAAAAGTTACCAAGCATTATTTATGTAAAAAATAATTAATCGACTTGGATTAAACTAAATAACGGGACAATACACAAGTGAACAACAATGGAATTATCTGGCGTTCCAACTCCGAAAATGGACTGGGATTCACCCAACCTGCCGGAAGCGTGGGAGAAGTTCGAGGACCACCTTCAGCTCATATTCCAGGGCCCATTAAAGGGAAAGTCGGATGAAGAAAAAGTTACTTATCTACTTTTAGGGTGGGTTGGCAATCGAGGCAGGGACATCCGGAAAACGTGGAACCTGGATGCGGATGACGCCAAGAAATTAAGCGTCATCTGTGACAAATACAAAACTCATGTTCGTCCCAAGATGAACCCGGTGTTTGGACGATACAAATTTTATAATGAAGTACAGGGATCCGACACCGTGGAGAACTTTCTGACTCGCTTGAAACTCGCAGCGAGAGAATGCGAATTTACAGATCCAGACGACATGATCCGTGACAGGATTGTGTTTGCGACGAACTCGTCAAAAGTTCGTGAAAGACTCATCAACGAGGGTGCAGACCTAACATTGGACAAGGCAGTCCAAATCGCCCAGAGTTACCAATACTCTCAGGAGCAACTCCAGAGCATGAGCGGTCCGGAAGTACATGCCGTACGCCACAAACAACAACCTCAGCCGAGGGAGGCCAGCCGTTACCCATCGCATAACCCCAGTCATTACCCGTCTAACAACCCGAGAATGACGAGGAAACCGGAGTACCACCGTAACAGACCGACGACATCATCGTGCGGGAACAATCCGACATCATCGTGCGGGAATTGCGGATACACACACTCTAAAGCGGAAACGTGCAGAGCCAAGGGCAAACAGTGTGATTACTGTCACAAATGGAATCATTTTGCTTCTATGTGCCGTAAAAAGAAGCATGATAAATCTAGGAAATCCGTCAATGTTGTCAATTGTGCACCAAATAGTGATTCTGAAGATGGAATATCAGATTTCTTTGTTGATAGTGTTGATACGAAATCAGTAAGAAATGGTCAAGCATACGTGGATCTCGAGGTAGGCCCTAAATTATCTAATGTCACATTCAAGATTGACACAGGTTCACAAGTAAACATTTTGCCTGAACGCATATACCATAAATTAGGCATCAAACATGTTTTACAGAAACCACCAGGTCCACTCTTCGCTTACAATGGTGGCATACTTCAAAGCATCGGATTTTGTAATTTGCCATGCAGACGTGATAACAATGACATAACAATTGATTTCCATGTAATTCACACTGAGTCATCGCCGATATTGGGTCTCAATACATGTCTTGATCTTAACCTTGTCAAACTGACATACTCTGTAGAGGCTACACATACGGATGACAAACCCCTTGACAAGAAAACTGTCTTATCTCAGTACAACGACGTATTCAAAGGTATAGGCACGTTTTCTGGCCAGTGCACCATTCAAATTGATCCTAGCGCCAAGCCAGTGGTCCATCCACCGAGGCGTGTCCACGTCGCACTACGTGATCGACTCAAGCAAGAGCTCGACCGTATGCAAGAACAATCCATTATTACCAAGGTCACAGAGCCTACCGACTGGGTAAATTCAATGGTTATTGTTGAAAAACCACAAACAGGCAAACTTCGCATATGCCTTGATCCCCATGATCTAAACAAAGCAATTCTCAGACCGTATTATCCTATGCGAAGTCTCGAGGATATACTGCCTGAACTTGCCGGTTCACAGTACTATACTAAGCTTGACACACGGTCAGCTTACTGGACATGCAAGCTGTCGGACGAAAGCTCGTTCCTCACAACATTTAATTCTCCTTACGGCCGGTACCGCTATTTACGGCTACCGTACGGTCTGAAATCATCCCAAGATGTGTTCCAACGGAAATTAGATGAGTGCCTTGAGGGTCTAAACGGCGTTGTGTGCATAGTTGATGACGTCATTGTACATGCACATACACGTCATGAACATGACAAGAATTTGCATGAAGTTTTGCGTCGCATGTCTGAGAGTGGTATCAAATTGAATGAAGACAAATTAGATGTAGGAGTCAGTGAAGTCCAGTACTTTGGACATCTCCTGACCTCAGATGGTCTCAAACCTGACCCTGCAAAAGTGTCTGCTATCAGAGACATGGACCCGCCGTGCAACCGTGCGGAGTTGGAAACAGTCTTGGGCATGATAAATTACTTGTCCAAATTTGCCCCAAACTTGGCAGAAATCACCAGCCCTATGCGCAAGCTGCTTGTCAAGGACGTGATTTTCTCCTGGGACAAACCGCAAGACACAGCTTTCCGAAAGGTCAAAGACCTCATTACTCAGAGTCCAGTCTTATCTTACTATGACAGTAAGAAGCCACTCACATTGCAGACAGATGCATCTCGCTCGGGACTAGGCTGTGTTCTTATACAAGAAGGCAAGCCAGTTGCATTTGCATCCAAATCACTCACACCTGCAGAAACCAAATATGCCATGATCGAGCTAGAATTGCTAGGCATATTATTTGGTGCAAAACGGTTTCACCAGTATGTCTATGGTCATACAGTGCTTATGGAAACAGATCATTTACCACTCATAGCAATTATGAGTAAACCACTTCATTCATGCCCTGCAAGGTTACAGCGTATTTTACTACAGCTGAAACAATATGACCTGCAGGTCAAACACGTTCCTGGTAAAAACATACCAGTTGCTGATACACTATCACGGAAAGCTGTACCTGGCACTTTCCCCAGCCTAATTACAGGCATGGATGCACATGTTCACACAGTCCTATCCAGTTTACCCGTCAGTGATCGCAAAATGCAAGAAATTGCAACTGCTACTGAACAGGATGCACACATGACAATTCTCAAACAGGTTATCATGCAAGGATGGCCTAACACGAGAAAACAATGTCCACCAGAAATTCTCAGTTTCTGGAACTACAGAGCCGAGCTCACAATTGCTGACACTTTAATCTTAAAAGGTCAGAAACTTGTGATCCCAACATCACTCAGATCTAAAATGCTAGAAATACTGCACACAGGTCATATGGGTATTATCAAAACCCAGAAACGTGCTCGTGATGTGATGTTTTGGCCAAACATCAGCTCAGATATTTCAAACATGATTCAGCAATGTTCTGTTTGCCAAGAGCATAGAGCATCGAATGCTAAAGAACCGCTGATCTCACATGAAACACCTGATTATCCATGGCAAACTGTTGCTACAGACATATTCACATGGGATGACAAAAACTTCCTTGTAACCGTGGACTATTATAGTCGTTACTTTGAAGTCCAGCAGCTGTACAGAACCAGTTCGAAGGCTGTCATTGCTAAGCTGAAATCTGTATTCAGTAGACATGGAATTCCAGGTCAGGTGAAATCCGACAACGGTCCTCAGTTCTCATCTCAGGAATTCGCAAACTTTGCAAAAAGCTGGGATTTCAGCCATGTTACCTCTAGCCGGAAATACCCAAGGTCAAATGGTTTGGCTGAGAGAACTGTCGGCATAGTGAAAAGCATTTTCACTAAGGCCAAGGTCGCTGGTACTGATCCATATCGTGGGTTACCGCACTACCCATCTGACAGAAATGGATTATTCCCCTGCTCAGTTGCTAATGGGTCGCCGTCTCCGGTCATATCTTCCAACAATGTCAGAGCAATTAAAATCACAAATTCCCCCTCATGACATAGTACGTGAGAAAATCACTCTGGCTCACAAACAGAGTAAGAAAGATCATGACAAGACAGCAAAGTCGTTGGTACCCTTGAATGTTGGTGACTCTGTGCGAATTCAAAATGACAACAAACGTTGGCAGCCTGCTATTGTTACCAAAAAGCACGACCAAAGATCATATATTGTTAGCACGTCTAACGGTGCCAGTTACCGGCGAAATCGCCGACACCTCTTAAAATCAAATGGGAATTCTCAAAATATGTATTTTCAATTACCATCAGTTAACTCGAAACCACAAAGCTCCAATAACAGTCAATGTGACATTAATTATAATTTGCCTAACCACGACATCCAACCTGCTTCGCCAGCGAAATCTGACATTCCACCTCCAACAGACCCAGGAATGATTCTACGATCTGGCAAAGTTAAATCAGTGTAGATATGACTACATTCAGATACAATGTGCGTACTGCAGATACAATGTGCATACTAATGTAGAATAGTATTGTATAGTGTTTAGTATTACAGTCATCAATATAGTTTATGCTACATTATACATTAGAGCAAATGACATAAACTCAATACTGGACAATGGGATTATCCAGAACTACAGAAACACACATTGTCGTTTTCTCGTGATAAGCGTACAAGTACTGATATGGGACCCCACAGTTAGTGTTGATTACAACGGATGTATCACTGTTAAGTTGACATAAAACAATAAACCACATTTACGTAATGTGACCCATGTTTTACCCACGAGATTAAAACAGTATTGGGGAACGGATATATGTCCCACACCTTCACATTAATCACAATTAATCATAGCAAACATAGATTAATCTGTCAATCCACACTTGTGAGATTTACACTGATGTTATATGTTTATACCCTGTTTAAAGGTATCCTCACAGTAAGGGCAATTCATATTTGTTTTTATTTTAAAAACAGGGAGATGTTGTATTATGTACCATATAGTATTACATCAGTCTGTGTTCCAATTAGCCAGCACTGTTACATGCTATACAGAGTTAGTTCCCCTGCTACTGTCATATAAATACAGCCCCATTTGGTATAGCAACCACTCTTAGTATAACACTCAACCTAAGCAGTCATAGATGTTAGATGTATTAAACTAGTGTATAGTTAGAATACCATTTGTCATTCTATGAAGTCCTACACCACATACATCATAACATTACAACTTTCACGACCGGAAGTGGAAGTAAATTGTTTTTTAAACATATTAAATTATATTGTCTTGATATATAGGCGGTGGAATAAACCGCCAGCATTACAATTAAGCCAATCTATACGCAATTAACCCAAAAACCGTCATTCCACCAACAATAAACACAATTTCTCTATCTTGATGACTTTGTGAAGAAAATCGCTCAATGTTGGCTCTCTGTCAAATGCTATGTTATTATACCATTGTGTATCGTAATGTTTGCATATAGCTGAACATGCAAACTCACCAGGTTAATACGACCCGAGTGCTCTTACAAAGAGGAGGAATATCCAAATCATAGAATAGAACGCATGTCCAACTCAACCGGGGCTTGCATAAAAAGGTATCGAACTATAGTATCGTTGAATGCGACCACATGGTCATATCTCGATTCGCCACAATCACGATTCGCCACAACTCGATTCGCCACAGAGTAAACACGATTCGCCACAGTTAAAACACGATTCGCCACAGTTTAAGCACGATTCGCCACAGTATAATTTTCAAATATAGTATCTTGATTGTAATTAATTTTTCGGGAATAGTTATGTTTTATTAGGTTATTCCTTACAAGAATCAACAAATTTTACACCCTACATTTAAAATTAGTCAATTATGGCTACTGCGGCAATCAGTCTTTGCTAACAATTAATTGGTGATCATTGGTCATCACCATTAATTCACGTTCATTATTTGTTTGTGTTTGTGCTAATCGCCGAGAAATGTCTTTAATCAGATACAAATTGGAACGTACACACACCATCCTAGCGACGGACGCCCAGCTTCACCTACTCTCCAAGGCCAGCATACATGGTATATCGATGGTACCTTCAATGTCGTCAAAGCCCCCAGTATTCCAAGCTGTCGTCAACTTGCTACAGGAGCGGTGCGTTGATACGTTCATTGTCGACTTCGAGGCAGGAATGTGGCAGGGACTGAGGGACGTGTTCGAGGAGCCGCAGATCCGGGGATGTGCATTCCACTTTGGGCAGGCTCTGTTCCGCAAAGTTCAAGAGCTAGGTATACAGGTAATTATTTCTAATGACCAAATATCATTTATTGCTTTGTCACAAAATGCATGTGTGACTATTAATATTGTTCAAAGAAGGAAACAGAGTTATGACCAATTTCTCTGATGTTAAGTTTTGTGAATAATAAAATAATAAAATCAATTCCTAATAGAAGTTTCATGTATATTGTATGCATATATATATATATTTACAGAGGGTGCACAGTGAACGCGACGACGTATACCCCATACTGAGGAAGACGTTCTCCCTACCCCTTCTCCCAGCTGACGACATCCGACCAGTGTTCGAGCATCTGAAGACGAAGAGTGACACACCACAGACGGACGACTACTTCATCTACATCAACAACACCTGGATGACCAACGACATGTGGCCGGTGGAATCGTGGAGCCAGTACGGACGATCCGTGAGGACGAACAACGACTGCGAGGGGTGGCACAATTTAACAAACTAAATCGACGAGCGAGGAAGGGCAATCTATTTCGTATTGACCATGCTTCGCATAGCAGTTACGACCTTGTGTTGCTAGACACTATAGATATATTTGAGGGTAAAAAGTGGTATTAAGTTGTATGTGCTAAAAATGTGCTTAATTTATATTAAATGTATTAAACTATTAAGTATGTCTATTGTCATTTTCACTCCATGATTAAGGATTAATTTCACAGACCATTCGCCACACTGTTCGCAACGATCCATCTCACAATTTCATTTGAGGTGTTATAGTTTGTCTGAAAACTGAGTAGAAGACACCTGACGCATCGTTACACAATGATCACAGGTGGTCAACACGTACAGGTGTTAAATAATTGACACACGTATCCTGAATTGAATCGATACATAGGAAAATCGGGTTAATAATTGCGGGCAAGGCTCACATTACGTACATAAACGTTATAAAAGCTGATTATTTGTTTATGTCATCATGTTTTGTTAATATTTTTATTATTTTGTAGTATAAATTTCATTTTAATTATACTGTGGCGAATCGTGTTTTAACTGTGGCGAATCATGTTTACTCTGTGGCGAATCGAGATGTAGCGAATCGTGATTGTGGCGAATCGAGAGTAATTCGACCACATGTACACATTTGTTGAAGAAACGGCCACAACCCAAGTGGTCCCTTTCCCTTCACCGCAGGTTTTTTTTATGAACTGTACATAGTCTGCGTAATGGTCTGCGTTTTTCATATTGTCTCACTGTACAGTACATAATTGCCCAACTTCCGGTAAGGCACTTGGTAAAAAAATAAATAAAAAAAATGATGAGTTATTTTCATATTTATATTATTTTTTCTATATTTTAGTAACACATGGTAAGTAAGAAATTACTTTTGTGTCAAGATTTAATTAAATACACATTTACGGATTTTACGACGTTCTGTTATTAGTTTTCGTGTTTCCTCTGCGCATACCGTTTCGATCACGGTCTAGTTCGTACCCAAACCATTTCGTACCGATACAGTTTCGTACATATATCATTTCTTACCATAGTTGACAATTTAATTCCCATATGTTAAAATTTTTCTGTTGTTTCTTACCTATATATTGCAGTGTTCTCAAATTTTACATTATAGTGTAACCCGAATGTTCTATCTGTAACGCGAGGTGACTTACAGCCAGAACGCACAAAGCTTCTTTTTATATCAAACTGAATTAGTATGCTGTACATAAATCCTATACAGGGGTCATACCAATTAGCCGGACAATCAATTTATCGGACAAATGAAAATGGCTGTTAATTAAACGCATTCATTTGATCCGATTTTGCAACGAACACATCTAAGTCACTCAGGTGATTGCTGTTTCCATGCCAGTGTGAATAATATATCGCCAAGGTAAACATTTTAGTAAAATTTGATGAAAACATTCCCCCCAACTATGTCCACAAGTTGTTTACAACGTTAAAAGTCGCGCGGGGGGCTTGTATCTGTCACTGCGCATGCGCATAATTTGAGGCCCCTATAGAGTTTTTCAATACTCTGTTGTGTGAAGTATGCAGACGATACGATGCATTCCTCCAATATCATTTTCAGACTGTTTAATACACAATGTACAATACAGAGCAGATAGGAAGGAATGTGAAAATGTATCATGATAGAAAAAGAACGAAGAGCTACTTATCCAAAAACAAATAATAATTGTTTAAAGGCCAAATCGCCCCAAGCCATTACGGACCCAAGCCATTACACACCATTTCGCACCCATATTAATTTGTGGGTAAAATCGACAGGTGCGAAAACACCAGTGTACGAAACAATCATAATTTCCTTTAAGGGCCTCATTACCGCGGATTTTTCTACCAAATTATGACGAGGTCAATCGAGTGCGCCCATTACGTCATTGCAGAGTTGTTCTATAAATTCTATAAATACGATGTTTTCCAAGAAGCGAATGGTGATTGTTTTTTTCTGCAGAACTACACAAATCTGTTTACACTGGTTTTCAGGCGATAACATTATGATTTTAAGATGAGAATACAAGTTATAAGACGGTTATACATTTGTCCGGATAATTGATTGTCGATGTTAACTTTGGGGTAATCTTACGACTGATGATCTGACCCAATTTTAAGTGAGAAAGATGGCACAGTTTGCTAAATAGTTTGCATGCGTTGAGAAAGCAAGAACCGACGATTGTTCATTGACAATTTTATGCCCGTAGCTGCTATTTTAAGAAAAATATCATAAAAAAACTGCCATTTTTGTCTGATAATCTAGCGGATCCCCGTATATTCATTTGCTAAATAATTCCGGTAATGGTGAACAATAAATTCATTTGTAATCGGGTAAAATTATTTTTAAAGTTAATAAAATATAAATTATTCTTATTTCTCAAGTTGCATAATACGAAAAGTAATAAAAACACTAGTTCTGAGTACATAACTCTAATTACATTTCATTACACTATATTACATAAGAGTTATGACGGAGTAGTCTTTCCAAATGTGCGTTTTAAGCGTTCTTCGTTTGCTTTCTACTTCGTGGAGAGTGATCTAAGAATTTTGCCAATACACACTTTATTTGGTGAGTTTATAATACTATTTTTGGATCATATTGTAGAATTGTCTCTCCATAACAATATAGTGAAGTATGAATGTCAACGCCCTGCAGGTTTTTTCTATATTTTAGTGCGCGAAGTGTAAATGCTTTTACTCGCATTTTTATGGCATAACCCCGGCGTCGTCGGCGTCCACAATCTTAACATTGGGGTAAATGTCTTATAACTTCTGTTTCCTTTCATGGAACACCTTGTTATTTCAAACATGCATTCCTCAGATGACCCTCTATCATGCTGTAGCAAATCCAAGACCCACCACCCAACCCTTACTCCATGGTCAAGGTCACAAACTTAGCACATTCATAAAGTTAATGTTGGAGTAAATGTCTTATAACATCTGTTTCCTTTCATGGAACGCCTTGATATTTCATACATGCATTCCTCAGATGACCCTCTTATCATGCTGTAGCAAATCCAAGACCCACCACCCAACCCTTACCCCAACGTCAAGGTCACAAACTTAGCATGTTCATAAACTTAACGCTGGGGTAAATGTTGTGTAACTTTCTGTTTCTTTACAGGGAACGCTTTGATATTTCATACATGCATTCATCTGATGATCCTCTATTGTGCTATAGCAAATCCATGACCACCCCCCCCCCCACCCCACCCTTTTCCTCAAGGTCAATGTCACAAACTTAGCACATTCATACATGCATTCCTCATGTGAATAGCTATCATGCTGTAGAAAACTTCAGTTTTCAGGGAGCGCATTGATATTTCATACATTCCTTAATCTTAATATGCTATATTATGCTATAGCAAACCCACGACCCACCTTGCACCACTGACCCCAATGTCAAGGTCCACCGCACGCCCCTTAACCCAAGGTCAATTTTTTTTTTATGCAACTGTGCCAAGTTTGAGTGAAGGCGAGCTTCGTTGTCTTCTAACAACTCTTGTTACTGTGTAGTGTGGTGACGCGATATAGTGCAACCCATAAAAACACCAAAGGAATTTAAGGATATTGTTTTAATTCACCGTAATCCCTAATAATTGCTATAAACAATAGTGGGTCGAATTACAGGGGCTTAATTATGTTAACCCATGAAAACAAACAAATAATTAACAATAACAACAACACTTTCAATTGACATGGTGTCGAAATAATATGAATAAAAAACGTTTTAAGAGATTTATTGTTTCAGGTACTTGTTGTTTCGAAGATATAAATGTCCCATTAACATGTAGTACAAACAAAATTGTGATATTGGAATGATTTTGAAATTAATAAATGCCTGCATGAGCGGGCGCAGGAAGAATTGACAGAAAGTTGATGCGTTTGTGTTCTGGCTGTAAGTCGCCCAGCGTTACAGACAAAAATTTTGGGTTATGTAATGTGTTGGCAGTAATGCACTGTCGGGGTGTAAACATTTGGACAAATTCCCTCTCCCTGCAGGACTAGTAGAAGCAAAAAGCTACTCGCCCGTACCAATTTACCACTCGCCTAGTTCCGAGTACATACAGTGAAATCACGAGGGCTCGAAAGCCCACGGACCTGCACATTTTTTTTGAGTGATCACATCTTTCGAGCCATCGCATCTTGCAATTTTGATATATTTGTTGACTACTGTACCCGTCAGATTTAGAAAATAACAAGGCATAATAGAATGTATCCATTCTTTAGATGATTATAGTATTTATTCGCAAATTAAAGTTATCATGTGAAATTAAATAAACTCTATTGAAATGTATATACAAAACTGTCTTTATTTCAATTATTATCAAAGAAGAAAAGCTCCAATATTTACTATAAATAGCGGCGCACATAATTAATGTCGCAGGTGGTTGTGACCTCGGGAATCGGTCATGAATCGTAACGCAATGCAACGCAACAAAAGATGCTTTACTTAGTTTGTGACCAGTGTAAACGCTGATCAACTTGCAGACCCATGCAACTAATTGATATGGGTTTACTATTTTACTATATTCAATTCAATTCAATGCTGCACTGATCGGAAATTCAGTGGAGCAAATGCTTTTTGTCACGACCAGTCACCTATGCCTAACTAGGAAGTGCGGTATTATTAATGGGCGTTTTTCATTGTAACTCCCGGGTAGCCACTCAATTAACATGAGGACCACTGGAACAAGCAGAGTTCCAACTCGAGTTAAATAATTTTGACCGTTGAATCTTATTTGAGTAACTTAATCGAACACATGCCTAGTGCTAGAGTTCCAACTCAACTCGAGTTACTCGAGTATAACCCGGGAGTTACCACGAAAAACAACCAATGACTTACGGCAGACACTATTAAATGCGCCGAGTGGCTGAAGCCCAGAATATTTATTAAATCGCTGTATGTCGTTGATCGCGTTAACAATCAAATTGCACCACTAGGTAATTAACTGCACTTAGAAAATAAATCAAATTTCATAGACAGGTAGAGCCTTTGATCGTAATAAGTCAGACGCGGAGGTGTGAAAATTAGCCAAACACAAACTTCGACATGACTTTCGAGTCATCGTATAGCAAATTAGCAAGAAATGTGCCCGCGGGACTTGAAGAATGTTTTGAGTGATCGCATTTTTCGACGAGTTGCATTTTGAGCCATCGCATGTAAAATACATTAAACATATAGGGAAAATTATCAGGACCGCGACGCTATTTCGAGTGAGCCCGACGCATTTTGAGCCATCACGAATTCACTGTAATTAATTAAATTTAATTACACTTCAGTACCAAATTGTCGTTTGAAGCGTTCTTTGTTTACTTTCTACTTCTTGGAGTGTGAGCTAAGAATTTTGCTAATACACCTGTACACACGTTATTAGATAAATGTATGGTAATATTTTTGTGTCGTATTGTAGAATTATCAATATAACAATACATGTATAGCGAAGTATGAACGCCAATGCCCCGGGTCTCGGTAGAGCCGGAGGCATATATAGTGTTTGGACTGTGTGTCCGGCACATTAAGAAGTTCGCCAGAGTTTCTCAATTATGTCATAACTTCTATATCCTTTAAAGGATTACTTAAATATGTCAACACATTATACCTATGGATAAGTGCCACACGTCCATGCTGCCCTTATTATGACCTTGACCTATTGACCTTCACAACTTTGAACTTTTTCCTGTATTAAGAAGTTTGCCGGAGTTTCTCAATTCTGTCATAACTTCTATATTCCTTGAAGGATTACTTTAATAGTTCAATACATCATCATTTGGACAAATGCCACACATCCATGCTTCCCTCAATATGACCTTGACCTTTTGACCTTGACAACTTTATTTTTTTTTCACACATTTTAAGTTCGCCGGAGTTTCAATTCTGTCATAACTTCTATATCCCTTGATGTATTACTTTAATATTTCAATACAGCAAACTTGTGGACAAACCTGCCCATAATATGAGGCCCTATTTCTTACTTCCTGTTTCAGTGACAGTGCCACTTACGATTCACAATGAGGAACGGAGATAGCCATCTTTGATCCAGTCTCAGCACAATCAGTCAAGATGTCGGAGTACGAAAATATTCTGAGACGGCTGGACTCATTTGGCCCCTACCAGAGACGTGCATTTATCCTGGTAAGCATGTTTGAGACTCCACTGGCCTGGGCTATGCTGACACCGATCTTACTGAATGCGAAGCCGGACTGGTATTGTACAGACTGGGGCGGGGTGAAGAGTAGCCTCCTCGCGGACAACAACAGCGACTCATTCCTCGTCAGCTACATCCACAGTGACAGCGGGCTGCAGTTTTACGAAACGGAGACAAATACAAGCTTCAAGAATCTCTCCGCGTACCAAACGGTGAACTACTGCCCTAACAACAAAATCTGTGATGGACTGTCGTTCAATGACTCCTTCAACTCCATTGTGTCTCAGGTATGTGTCTGTCATGTTCACCGGACAGAAGCAAGGTGCATGATCACGTGGTACTAACAACAACAACAAGTACCGATTCAAAGTACGTATTCTTTTATAGTGTCCTTATTACGTAACAGATTTTGATGAAATATGGCGCATCAGACGTGTCTTGTTAAGCTGCATTTGGTGGTCTCTGTATTTTCGCCCAAATTTCTGTCGTTTTTGCGAAGAATTGATTTCCGTGTCTCCGACACGGAAATCAATTATTCGCAAAAACGACATAAGTCTGTGCCAAACTCCATAGACCACCAAATGCAGCTCATGAAGACGCGTTTTCTGCGCCATATTTCATCAAAATCCGTTGCATATTAAGGAAAATATAAAATAATACTTACTTTGGAGTGGGCGACGTTGTTCTTGTTGTTGCACCTTGAGAAGCTACTTCAGCCAATGCCAATTTTAGAATCATTTCCATCGGTCTCTTCTGAAAAAAATGTCTTGTCATACTATGGAAAAATAATGCAAATTTCTAGATGTTTGTGTGTCAAATAAAAAGAAATGTGAGTTTGTCGCGTGACACGCTGGTAAATAAATCACTGCACCCTCTGAATAGCGAGATCTGCTTCCAGAAGTTAATTTGCACAGTTCTTAGTAGTTGAGAACATCACCGACCCAATCAAAGTTGGGTCGTGATAGCTGCTATTTGTTTATTGGCATTTTATATTTTTCAATAAAACTGAATATTTACAGCATCTAACTGTATAAGCACTTGGATTGAACCCTAGTTTACATTTACAAACATACACCAGCATTATATTGTTGATATTCAATACAATTTTTTACCCCAAAAAAAATGTTTGTTTTTCTGATATCGGTAGTCATGAATTTTGTCAATAAAAATGATTTATTTTTATTTCTATGAACAGTGAAAGCTAAAAGATATTTCACAACTACTATTTACATGCATATTGAAATAACCCACAAGTTATTTAATTTAAAAATATACTAATTTGATACTTTATCACTGTTTTTGAAAATTCCACAGGAAAATTCCACTTTAAAATACACAAAAGCATAGACCCTGATCAGACTGCAGGGACCCAAAATAATGCTGCCCTCACAGATAACAAGGCATGCCTCCTTAACTGCATAACACATATTTACTATGCAAAGCAACACAGTAGAACCTCTCTAAACCGGACAACGTGGGGACCTCATTGTATTTAGTTTAGAAAGGTTTCACTTTATTTATTTCATTGCTGTGTCTGTTCATGATTGATTATTGTGTGTTAGTAACCGTGAGACCGTTCTTGACTGGACACCATTGGGACCTCCCGGGGTTCGCAGTTTAGAGAGGTTACACTACATATATAAGTTACCTACAACACAATGCAGATCCGACCAGACTGTGCTAAGGTTTATGCTACACTGGTCTACATCGATCGGAACGTAATAAGCCTGTGTCGTATCGTGTCATTGTCGTGCAAATGATCGAAAATGACAAATAATTGTTAATTTGTGTGCTTAATTGCAGTGTAACCACTCTGGACTGGACACCATCGGGGACTCCCGGGGTGCCCAGTTTAGTGAGGTTACACTGTACAAGCTCATTAACCCACAAAAGTTGCCAAATTGAAAAACCTCGAAAAACAAAGAAAAAAGCATTAAACTAATTCTATTCTACATCAAAGTACTGAAAGTACTGAACATAGGGTACTACAAGAATTCCGCCACGGAAGCGGTGTCGCGCCTGAAAATGCCTTGTCGGTACAAAACAATGTTGTAGCAGGATTTTTGTTAAAGTTTCTGCATTACTTTGACATCGCCATGTTTACTTCTGTTTTGTGAATTAAATAGTTGTAGCCTGTCACGGTCACACCTCTGTTTCTCAGGTACTTCTAGAGGTCAGGTAGTTTGTAGCTGTCAAACGTGTGACTCATTTTCGCACAGGTGACAGGGCTTAGCAATATTCACTTTTCATACTTGCCCGGCCGGGCAAGTACAATTATAATCTACTTGTCCTGACAAAAAAGCTACTTGCCCAACATTTTAGGAAAATGTAAGTATTAATACCTTTAATAAATTAGCTTTTGTACCAACATTAACACTAGACATTATGTTTGTAAAACATGGATGTGCCCCTCTGGAATACTGGACTCTAACTGGAGAAACTCTTACAATCTTTTTCATGTAAATGTACACAGACGGACGGACATACACAACCTCAAGAGCAAGGCAATATGTCCCCCTGGCTATCGCATAAGGGCATAATTAACCAAGTAGATGCAATATATGTTTATGAAAAAAATATGATAGAATAATTATGTTGTTACCACTCATTTGAACTGTCTCATTTTGGGCTTGAACATTATTAATTGTTCAATGGGGGGAGGGGGGGTGGGGGCGCCTTGAAACTTTAATGAAAAGCTGTGGGAAGGGGTGGGGGCTTATACTTGTCTAAGGTGAGTTAACAAAATTTATCCAGCCACATTCCCACCCCAACATCCTTGGTGATAAGTAATGACCAGTCCCTTAGATTGGTATTATAATTGTTCAAAATCTGAAGCATGAGAACATAATAATAGCTGATGGATTGGCTTGGTGTTACATGTATGTTCAACAACAAAATGTGTGGGGTGGGAGGGGGCTCCCTTGCATATTCAACACTGAAAGTACAAAAGTTTCCTTCACTGGGAAACCAATTGGTTCGAATTATATTGCTACTGGCGTTTTCAGATCGGACAAGAAAATGGAGTCATGTGTATGAATGTAATAACGAGATGGTGCCTAAAAAAGAGTATTAATATAAACACAAAATCATTTAAATGTGTTAACAATTATATTGCTACAGCTTTTAGACGAGTACTAATGTACATACTATTAAGATTATATAGTATTTTTCCTTCTTTATCCGTTTATTATAGTTATTTTCAAAAATAAATGTTCCAGTATAATAAATCCATTAGTAAACAAGAGTTATCTCCCCTAAGTCATAACAAGACTTGTTTATCCGGTGGAGAGTATTCAGAGGGGAGTTAACTCTGTCGAAAACTATAGCCTGTTACTAAATTTAGCGATGACCGCACGATTTGTGACGCAAATGGGGTTTTTCATAATATTATTTTCAATTAGCGGTTGCGTATGACAGTTAAACGTTGAGTAACACAATGCATTTTGTTGTTATGGTTACTCCCAAGATATCACTACGGACCAACCCATCGAGGGGGGTCTGGGGCGTGGCTAACTGTCCGAAGCGATTCCAATACATAGGTACCCTATGTGAAAATGAAGAACAATATGACACCACCTTATCTAACCAACTTAATCCCGGAGCAAATACACTTACAGGTGAAAAACGATGGAAATATTCCAACAATTCAATCCCGTACTAAACTGTATCAATATTAATTTCTCCCATCTACCACCAACCTATTACGCAGCTGGCGAACGACAAGGCCAGATTCTATTAACTCAGATCAGGCTAGGGTTTAGTGCTCTGAACTTCAACTTATTCCGAAAATCAATAGTCAGTAGTGCAGCATGCGCCTGTGGGTCAATCGAGGATGCAAACCACTACATTCTCTCATGCCCGCTTTACACCAATCAAATACAACGATATTTATCCAAGCTGCCTTGTCCCCGCATTCTCAATAATCTAATATATGGTAGCGATTTCCTCAGCGATAATGAAAACAGTCTTGTATTCCAAAGGGTTCAACAATTCATCATTGCCTCTAATCGCTTTACTGCATGATAGCAGACGACTCGGACTGATCGGTTTGATATAGTCAGTATTAAATAGTACTGTAACTGTCTATTAGGTCAACGACTACCTACAGTAGATAACACCAATGGTTTGAGATGCATTAACCAAACTTGCCTATGTATACACTGTATGTATTCCTGCCACATTACCATTTACTGATGTCTTACTTCAGGAGAAGAATTCACATAAGCTCACACTGAGCTAGTTTTCTAATCCTTATTCACAATAACTGTCTATGAATGTTGACATATAGAGAATATTAGTATAGTGTCATGAACGTGAATAAATATCTGTCGAGGCTGAGAAATCAGGATGGGCGAGGCTTGCCGAGCACATCCTGATTTCGAGCCGAGTCAGATATTTATTCACGTTCATTACACTATAATAATATTCTATTTATCCCGTTAACCACATCAAAGTTGTTCAAATGTCTCTAAAATGCATTTGTGGACTCATAAGTTTGTCTTCTGAAGCGACAAGATTATCGTGTTACGTCATTCACATAATGACGTAACGTCATACATAATGACGTATCTACTAGACGTGAACGAGAAAAAATACACGTACCTGCTTTTCACGTCTAGTAGCGACATAGTTGACGGGATAAATACATGTACATGTATTCAATCTGAAATAAAATATTTTTAAACTAAACTTAACTAAATGCCACTTTACAAGAGTAAGCCATCATGACTGTATATCAAGACAGTCATGACTAAGTTCTTAGTAATATTTCACTTTATTCTTGCATGAAATGTAAGAAAATGTGTATTTTACCAAGTGAGATGATTATCTTGAAATGATATTCCTGTGAGCCTCTACTCACTTACTATATGCCAGTTGTATAAATACCGATAGGTGACAGAACTTTGAAAATCAAGAGTAATCTCCCTTAGAACATTGAATTGGATGAGTTTGTCGGTTTGACGTCGCATTGCTTGGTTTAAACTATAAACAACGTGATGTCAAACTGATAAACTCCGCCATATCTAACACCACCGATGATGTCCCAGTTGAACTCGTTCTAATTTTCAAGTTCGGTATCCTATGTCTGGTGTATATGCTGGTTAATAGGCACATGGAAAACCACTGGTAACCTCCCTTAGAACAGTTTCCGAGGCATCATTAACCTTTAGACCGCTACTCACAACAATTGTCATCTGCTGTTGCTTTTATATCTTGCCTTGTTTCTCAATAAAAACATGGTTTGACAGCACTTCAGAATCATTTCGGAAATGATTCTGAAGTGCTGTCAAAGCATGTTGTAAAGTATTCTAAAGTGCTGTCAAAGCATGTTTTTGATGATAAAAATGGACAATAAAAAATAAACAGCAGACAACAAAAAATGAAGATAGCGGTGTAAGGATTAACATTTATAGAAAGGACAGAGTCTGTCAGTTTGACAGTGAGGTTGATGTGAAACCGACCAATTATTCTAGCACTGATGATGTGTCAGAAGGTGTTCCATGGGAAGTCTATATCTTGTTACCATGGTTACAGTGGGGTTTGATCTGTGACCAAGAGTACCTGGCGGAGACAATCACCTCCATACAGATGGTCGGGGTGCTGATTGGGGCAGTGCTCACTGGACAACTAGCCGACCTGTTCGGTCGCCGACATATCTTGTTCATAGAGCATGCTCTGCTGGTGATCATGTGGTTCTGCAGTGCGTTCGCGGGCAGCTGGATGGTCTACGCTGCTCTGAGGCTTGTCATTGGTGCTCTGATAGGCGGTAAGTATTTGTAAATAAACTAAAATGAATCACATTAAAATGCAAATGTGGCTGTGACTGGAGAAATGTGGCTTATGGGTTTTGCGACCAGTGTAGATCCAGATGAGCCTGTGCATCCGCACAGTCTGATCAGGATGTGCACTGTTCGCTGTTCCATCAATGAAACACCCTTCATGCTGCTAACAAGCAATGTAGATTGTTATCCATCTTCAGGAGTGTGCTATTTGATCTAGAGCAACACTCGTTACAAATCACATAAATCACATTTTTGTCACGCTGTTTTAGCAGAAGTCGCGACTGTAGTCGCTGCTGCCGCTTTTTTCGACATCGTCGTCGTCCGACAGGTCAAAAAGTTTGTGCAAGCTTCGTCATCATGGTATAACTTTAATATTACTTGACTGGATTGCTTCAATATTTGGACACCCGATACATGTGAGCGTTGGGACACACTCGTGCCACCATTAACATGACCTTGACCTTTTTTACCTTCACAGTTTTGCGGTAATAGAAAGTTTGTACAAGTTTCTTCATCATGATATAACTTATTATTTTAATATTACTTGACAAATTGCTTCAATATTTGGACTCTTGATACATGTGAACATTTGGAACACATTCATGCCACCATTAACATGATCTTGACCTTTTATAACACTACTATTACTTGATGGATTGCTTCAATATTTGGACACTTGATACATAGTGTTTCCCCCAGGATGAAAAAGGGGCAGGGTGCTAGCCGAAAAAAGGGCACTTCAGGCGCGGCGGAAGACGATAATTATTGGGGGTGGGGGGCGAAGTTTCGAGGGACATACTATGACTCTCATTTTGTCCTATATTTTAATTAAATGATAATAACCAAGTTATATAATGTGGGTGGCACGCTAGATGGGTCCGGGGGCATGCTCCCCCGGAAATTTTGAATTGCATTTATTTCTGCATTGTTCCTATTGCAACTAGCACTCACCTTTGTCAAATGTTAGAGCATATACTGACATAGATCTAGTGGTAATAATCATAATAATAAACAAATATATCAAATTTGTTGTTGTTGTTGTTTATTAATTTAAAGTACCAATTTGATTAAATATGTATGTTTTAATGCAATATAAATGTGTATCTTTATATTTATTTAATATTTTCAAAATTGAACCTAAACATGTAATGAGTGGATTTCTTAACAAGTAAAAAATATTTATTTGAATTATATCATTTAATGAAATAAAATATCTATCAACAAATAAAAACACCAATGTTCACGTTTGTGTTGTTATTTTACAGCCTACTACAACTGCTAATCTGCAAGACTCATATTGTAGACAACTTATTGTACTAGATAATAGGGCATAATGTGGTATAATCTGAAATGGTGTGGGATAAGTTATGCAATTTTTTGTTTTTTGTCGGGTATTGGTCAAGTCGAATTTGGATTCATTTCCAATTGTGTATGTAAATAATGCATAGGCGATGTCAGCAAAGGCAGTCAATAAGTGCGACATTCGGCTCATATTCGACATATGAGGCCATTTGCTTAAATTATATTTGAGCCGGTTACACTCGGTCCTTGGCAATACACACCAATTATATCAGCTATTCGTGTTTTCAATTGTCAATTTTGTAATTGGCAATGGGCTGTTCCTTTTTACAACATTTGTGTTGGTAACCTATAGAAATTACGAATCGACGGACAAGGGTGCAAGAACCCGGATGCGATAGGCTGTTCTTTCAATAATGCGCCGACAGTTCGGGCGCCGACGCGGCGACGTGTTTGGTGTTTTAATTACCCGCATTGACTGCTGACATCATTGTTAATTCGCGCTGAGTAATATCCGGATCGAACTAAGAGGATGCATAATCTCATTTGATCTGATCTTAATATACACTGGTCGTGAAATCCACTCACAAAAGCAGTTGGTTTGACAAGCGCATGTTTTCTCTTGAGCCTGACCGTGTTCAGACCAGCTTTATGACAGGACAAAATTAACATGCCGCTCTAAACCAGTATTGATTCAGTTTCATATAAATCATACACGCTATACTGGGCCCAGGTGCCATCTCGTTTTATCTCTCCGCGGGGCGCGAGCCATGTGAGGTGGGAATTGACTTTCATATTCTGGGATTTGTTAGCGATTACGTGTAAGTTTATACAGACAAAACTAGGTCACATGTTTTGTAATTTGGGCGTAGCGGGGCGGGTAGATTTGGATTTTAGGGCAGCAGGGCGGGGTTTTGCCGGCTGTAAACCGGGCAGGGCGCAGCGCCCTCCTAAACCTTGCTAGGGGAAACACTAATACATGTAAGCATTTGGAAGACACTCATGCCACCATTAACATGACCTTGACCTTCACACGGTTGTGGAAACATGTAAGCTATTTTTTTATGTCAAAAAGTTTCTTCAACCTTGACCTTTTTCATGTTTTATGCATGTACTTCTCTGATGGTTTTTGTGATGCTTACTTTAGTACATGCCCATGATCATGTTACAGTCAAATGCCCCGGCAGGCGCGACACCGCTTCCGTGGCGGATTTGTTGTGATTGGGGAATATCATAAATATTTTCTTTAAATGTGTGTAAAACATGGATATGCCCCATTGGCATACTGGAATCTAACTGGGGAAAGCCTTACAAACCTTTTGACTTTTTGACAATGTACACGGACGTACAGACGTACGGAACCTCAAGAGCAACGCATAGCGGGCATAAAAACAGGTACAATGTTTGCAACTGTCATGAAATGACATATCGTGATCAGGAAAATATATTAACCCTTAGACCGTTATCTTTTTATTTTTTTGTCGTCTGCTATTTGTTTTCCATTTCTATCATCAAAACATGCTTTCACAGCACTTTAGAATAATTTACAACATGCTTTGACAGCACTTCAGAATAATTTCCATTGGAAATGATTCTGAAGTGCTGTCAAACCATTGAGAAATAAGGCAAGATATAAAAGCAACGGCAGACGACAATTGTTGTGAGTAGCGGTCTAAGGGTTAACATCACTGAAAGAGCACACTGACACATGCGCGAGACCTTGTATTTCAGGTGTGCTTGTTGTGAACTTTGTGCTGCCCCTGGAGCTGGTGACGCCGGAGTGGCGTACGTTCTGTGGGTGTATCGGGCTGTGGGCCGTGGGACTGATGTCACTAGCGGGGTGGGGCTACTGGATCCGCGACTGGCAGTACCTCACCCTCGCCTGCTCCATCGCTAGTTGCTTCATACTGCTTTCATGGAGGTACATCACAGATATTGGTGGAATGGCGAACAGTGTAGATCCTGGTGGATGCACAGGCTGATCAGGATCTACACTGGTCGCATAACACTCATCTGCTCCGTCGCCAGTTGCTTCATACTGCTTTCATGGAGGTACATCGCAGAAATCCATATATTGGTATAATGACGAACCGTGTAGATCCTGATCAGACTGTGTGGATGCAAAGGCTGATCGGGATCTACACTGGTCGCATAACCCTTGTCTGCTCCGTTGCCAGTTGCTTCATACTGCTCTCATGGTCTTTACGATGAATCCTCCCTTAATGGTGAAATTTACTGGGTTTCATACCCGGGGCCAAGTGATCTGTTGTAGACTATAGTCAGGCGCGTAGCTGCATTAAGGCACTGCAGGCCCGGGCCTGCAGAATTTTCGAGAAAATTTTGAAATGTGCCAGAGTGCACCATTTACCTTCTAGTTTCGATTTTTTTTTCTGCGGGGGGGCATGCCCCCAGATCCCCCTAGCATACTCGCACCAAGTCGTCAACCGGGCCTGCAGATTCAAATTGGCTAGCTATGCCCCTGATAGTTAGGGTGCCTGGCACTGTATCGGGACACTTTCTTTCAGATTTTATCATTTTTATTATAATTTCCATGCTCCCTTATACAAGTGCTTTCTTGTATGTATATTTCATTCCCCTCCCATGCCAAAGGTCAAATGAAAGTGACCAGTGTTTGTAAAATTATTTTTCTAAGATAATTTATGGGTCCACATGTGATCGATTGTCAGAAAGTCGGGATTTTGTAATAAAAATCTGAAACATATTAACCAACATTGCAGGTCCATATGATTTTACTGTCTCGATGAAATATATGTGGCATTATAAATATCAGTGTTTAATTTGTTGTACCTACACATGTCATGTCACCATGCTTACGATTAGCAGTCTATGCAATGCAGGACGCAACAAAGATATAAACCAACAGCGGTTATCGTTGCAACCGATAGTTTTAACCAGGATAAGCGCGGTGGCAACAGCAACTGCAATGGTTTATTGTTTTTTTTTGTGTGTTGGCTTATTGGTGTGTAGTCCTTTTAAAGTTTCAATAGAAACATATTATTCAAGTAATGGATTTCATGTATATGCTGAAATGTAATTATAGCTGCTTATTAAATGAGCCTCTCTTATAATTCTTACAGAATGGCAATTGTACATGTTTTATTGCCATGTAGTTTATGATGTACAGTTGATGAGACATAAATAAACAATTGAACTGTGACATGACAAGTTATTAAAATTATACATGAACCATGCAATCAGCAAAAACCTGCCCCAATTAGCAACCATTCAATATCCAATTAAGCCCCAGATATGTGTTTCCCCTGCAGGTTTGTGCCAGAGAGCCCACGGTGGCTGCTCAGTAAAGGCAGGATCAAGAAAGCCGAGCGTATATTGACAGAGATGGCCGAGTACAATAATAAACCCATTCCAGACTTCTCCCGTCTCCGCATGTATGTCGAGGTATTACAGATGGTATTATTTCTTTGCAGGTTAATCTCCAGCTTAACCGTTTCACCCCTGGTAACTGGTTTGGATTTTGATATGTTATGTTTGCAACCAATCCAATTGTCACAAAATGATTTTCAGACTACCGGTAGTCTATTTCTGAAAAGGGGATGTAAAGATCTGAGAAATATGAAAATTACTTGAAAAATGTGGAGATAATGATGAAATGGCTCATCTGTATCTACACTGTTTGCCAATACAATGTACCACTCACTTACTGTTACAAGGGTTAACCTGCAAAAGTATAAAGTATAAACCCATCTGTTGTGTGATATCCAAAACATTTTATCTGTTTGAAATTTTCAATGCTTTGTATAGCACAATATAAATGCAATAATGGATGTTTTTTTGTTGTCCGAGCTCACAATGCTGAAATACAAAACAATTGTTGTCTGCTCTTAAATCGAGCCCACTTGCAGATAGTGAGACATTGTGATCACAATGACATCCAATACAGTTAATGTTACTTATATCTCTCTGCTCATATTCACTTCACCAAGTGATTCTGGTGTGGCGAGGACCTGGCATCAGATCAGGATTGTTCTGATTTCAGGGCTGAATATATAGTTTTGTTATTGTAAATATTCAGTTCTGATTTTGGGATTTTCCCCCCATTTGTACATGTACTTGTTCCGGTAATATATGGGATTTAGTACTAAACCCATTGACCCGGCCTTAAATGACCTTAGCGATTGATAGGCTGTTAAACCCCAACAAACAAACAAACATATTGACTTGAAACTTCAAATTCTTGTTTATCATCATGCATATGTTCATTCTATAGCACACCCAAAAGTTCAACATTTTAATCAGTAAAAACTCCAATACAAAGGATCACAGGTGAAAACATAAAGACATTAAAAACTAGTCCAGCACATGTACAGACAAACAATCTGTTACCCATGAGACCCGCTTTTTCCAAGGTTGCGTTCAAATAATTGAATTTGTGTTAAATGTTTTTACAACATGACCTCTTAGGCTTGATATGAGTGCCACGACCATCTGGTTTCTAATTATCATGAGCCCCATTGTGCCAGTCCATGCCCCGCGTGGCTAACTCTGGGGGCCGTTTCACTAAACTTTCTACGAATAAAATGTTTGTGAGTGCAAATTTAGGATCGTCTGGAAATTTAAATTGATGGATTTACATTTATTGAGCATAGGCTGCATATGCTCAATAAATGTAAGCCAATAATTGTTTTCAAGAAAACATTGTTAATGTGATAATTTACAGGCTCATAAGTTTGCACTTACGAACATTTTAGTCGTACGCCTCTGGTGTGTATTGCAGGAGGAGAGACGGCTGAACGAGCTACAGACCAATTATTCATACTGGCACCTCTGTAGTTCATGGAAACTCACAAAAAACCTGCTCGTCCTAATGTACGGCTGGTACGTATAATTCTGTCGTGTTGGGCAGTCTTTGTGGTACTGTTTGACAGATACCACACTGGAGTTTGTGATCGGGTTCTTGGAGTTAGATTTACATGTAAAACCCGAACTTGCTTCCTATTGAGAAATAAACAAAAGGAGTCTTATGAAGTTGGTGGAACATCTACACGACAATTGGACATTCTATTTAGAAATACAGTCGCACCTGTACTTACGGCCACCTGTATTAAGCGTCTCCCTCCGTTAAGCGGCCATTTTATTTCCCCCCAATGAAAATTACTCTAAAATGCACCTGTATTATGCGTGAACCTGTCTAACGCGGCCAACGGACAGGCAAAATCGTCCATTTTGCCTCGAAATCCTCGTTTTAGCGGCCATTCTCGGCAAAATATCGGAAATTCTAAAAAAAAAGCTGGGACCAAATTCGTTCAGATAATCCTCAGTGACCTAAATCTCGCTAATTGCAGGCCTGCTAAACTGTTTACAATACCATTTCAATTTGTTTTATGACACCCGATTGTTTGACCAAATTTTCATCACATCATTACGCGATTCACTAAAATCATGCCTACCCGCTGTGACAATAAAAGTCAAGGGTCGATAGTTTCAATAATTCCCCTAGCCAAACATTGCTTCTGGCTACTATAATTGTCAGTTCAAAACACGTGTTATTCTCGTGGCCGAGTTATTTATACAGTACAGCCAATCGCTGGTAAGTAAAGGCAGCCCTTAGTGGCATGATTGACAGGTTACTGTGGCGAAAGACGTCGGCAGTATATCTATCAGCGATTGATCATGAACCCGCTATAGTTAACTCCCTCCGAATACTCTCAACCAGACAAACAAACACATGCAAACACGCGTTTATTTCAACCAAATATGGCTAACTGTATTGTCAGAAAAACATGAAAAAGTCTGTAAATATCACGGACAATTTCGGCGATTTCGTACCTACGTAGTTTCGTCCTTTTGCAACTTTTTCCAATCGATGTTAACGTAACCCGATTTTTATGATAATTCATTTTGGTATTAACTAAATATACAGAATTTATGCACATCCAAGTTCATAAATGATATTTTAAGGGAATTTAAACGGATTAATTTGCATGCATCATAATGTGCAAGTTATAGCGAGCGTGGCATGGGGACTGCTGTTATAAGCCGAGCTATGCTGACCGTGGGCGGTTGCCTAACTACATACGCCAGACAAACTGGTGATTTTCGGACGAACTGGTACATCTTGTAACAACAAACACGCGATTGACCCATCAAATTATTAAACGTTCCGTTTGATAATCCATTCTATTGTGCATATTGTATTTACAATATCCAGTAGCGGATTCGGGGGGGCTTCAGAAATCCCGATTTTTCTTCTCTTTTTTTTTATTATTTTTTTTTTTACACAAAGACGCATTTTGTGTTTGGCATTTCTAATTGACATAGGCGCCGCTTAGATCAATGAGTATTAGAAATTAATGTAAACACTGTATATCATGATGTACATATGAACTTAAGACAAGTTTGACTGTACATTAATTGTACATATAAATCTATATGGAACAAGTTATAAGTCGGTCCAAGATGAACCTCCATTAAGCACCCACCTGTGTTAAGCAAGCAATTTTGGACTTTCCCATGGCCGCTTGCTTAAGACAAGTTTGACTGTATATAAGACCATATCATATCTTTTCTATGTTAAGCATCCACCCAGTTGACCAAAACCTAACTACGTATCCGGTAAAAACAAAGGCCTTGGAAAAAAAACGAAGATAAATTTATGTTAAAAACTTCCTCAACAAGGTTGAGGAAGCTTTTAGCATAAATTTAAATTTCAGCCAGTAAACTTCAGATTTTTTTTTTAGAAAATACTATTTTGTAAACTTATTAAATTGACATTCGTGAACGGATTTAATACTGGGACAAGTCCCCCAATCCGTTTTCATATTACTTCACCAGTAAATAGTCTAAAATAACATACTAGTACACATTGTGTTTGTTTTTTCACAGAACTACTTTCAAAACCTACCCACACGCGTCGCTTAACGGAGAACGAACTTGCTATGGTCTAAAGTGGAAATTATTGATATTCTCTAGATATTCCATTTTTGACACATTTTGTTTTCAATACTTTAAAACTGTCTATATATGACCTTTAAGTGTACATCAACAACTTATTCAACCACACCATCAATAATTTAACAATATTGTAAATATTTGTAACTGGGCGGCAGGTGGGAGCATGCGATGGTTAATTTAACAATCGGGGTTCATCCTTACCGGAATTCCAACTGAAGACCTGGTTTTGGTACTCGCATACGTCTTTGGCATTTTGTATGTGACAGTTGAATCTGGTTATGCCCCTTATTGTGAGTATTTTGATTACTCGTACTTCTATTTTAGGGGAAGGAGCGAAATGACTTTGGTGTGGTATGGACCTGGCACCAGGGCTGAATATATTTTTTCTCGATGTAAATAATCAGTTCTGATTTTCCCCCCAATGCAGCAGATTAAAACAGGATCAAACCCGTTTGCCCGGCCTTACATGACCATAACTGTTGATAGGCCGTTAAACACCAATAAACAAACAAAATAACTTTTTTGCGACCAGTGTAGATCCAGATCAGCCTGTGCATCTGCACAGTCTGTAGCTGATTTCATCAAAATTGCAAAGTATACTTTACTAGCAAAGTATACTTTGAGGGAGTAATCATTTATTTTTCCCGAAATGCATTATGTCATATAGAACTTAATGACTGCATATATTTGATGATTAAAAATATGCAGAAATATTATACTGAATTTATTACATTATCACAGCCAAAATGGCTGTGATAATGTAATAAATTTTCTGTGATAATGTAATAAATTCAGTATAATAAAAAATAATAAATTTATCCTAAAATTGAAAATTTCTCCCTCAAAGTATACTTTGCTACCTAAGTATACTTTGCAATGTTGATGAAATCGGCTACTGATCAGGATCTGCACTGTTCGCATGTCGTGGCCACAACTTGCACCATCTCATTGTGATGGTTCAATGGAGGTTATTTATGTGTTCTCAGGGTGACATGGATAAAAAATGTTGATATAGACAAGCTTTGTGTCTACAGTATTGTACCCCCTGATTATACAAAGTATGTTGAGGGGTATATAGTTTTCGTAACCGTCCGTTCGTTTGTCTGTCCGTCTAAGTTAAAGTTTTTGGGTACCCATTATCTTTGTAACGGTTAGTTGGATTGACCTCAACCTTCATATACTTCCTTATAATCATCCATATTTTCATTCCATACCACACTCATGCGGCCTTCATGTCCAAGGTCAAGGTCAAATTACTTAGAAATTTGCGTCCGTAAGATTCCGTTCAAGTTTTCGGGTACCAATTATCTCTGCAACCGCAACCACACCCATGCGGCCTTCATGTCCAAGGTCAAAGTTGCTAGGGGTATACGTGAGCCCCTGCTAACTTTCTCTAGTTTCAAATTAAATGCGTATTTTATTTTTACAAATGGATTCTTGATTTTCTTAATTATTAACTGATGAAAGCAAATTAAAACATTCACTTCAATATTTGAGTGTATTATTACTTATTCACTTATTTATATTGTAATAAAGTTGAAAATTTACTTAGTTGAGCTGCAAAAAGCAAAATGTGTTTGCTTTTTGCAACTCAACTAAGTACGTTTTCAACTTTATTACAGTATTTCCACTGCCCAGTTTGAAAATCAATGTGTATTTTCACATTGCTGTGAGTATTTTGTACTCCCACTGTTGATAATCAATGCGTATTCAACTAAAATAAGTGTGTAAAATACGCCAATATGCACCTTATCTGGAGCTCTGTTGAAATTTCAGTACATCTAAAATAGTAAACTTAACATACTCCTGAGGTTCAGAAAAGTAATGGCCACAACAAATACATTTCATAAATGTTTATAATATTTGTTAACCAGCAATATTTGCTAGCCGCTGGCTTGTGTCCAGTTGCGAGTATTGCGGCCTCGACTGCAACACAACATACATTCAAGCAGAAATATTGCTGCTTGCGTATCAGGAGCCCGTTTCAATAAACTTTGTACGACTAAAATGTTTGTAAGTGCAAAATTATGATAGTTTGTAAATTTCATATTAACAATGTTTTCGTGTAAACAATTATTGAATTTACATTTATTGAGCATAGGCTGCATATGCAGCTTATGCTCAATAAACATAAATCCATCAATTGAAATTTCCAGACGATCCTAAATTTGCACTTACGAACATTTTAATCGTACGTTTAGTTTAGTGAAACGGGCCCTGGTATCCCAGCTGGTCAACCGTCCACATTTCCTCTCCCAGGTTTGTGTCGAGCTCTGTGTATTACGGCCTTAACTTCAACACGAAGAACCTGACGGGCAACCTGTACCTGAACATCTTGATCTCTGGGCTCGTCGAGATCCCGGCCCTTGTCTTTGTCGTGCTGGTCCACAACAGGCTTGGCCGCCGCCTCACCGTCTCCCTCCTCATGATGATCGCTGGCATCTTCTGTTTCTCTATTCTGTTCATAGACCTTGCTGGTAAGGATATAAGTTGGTGAAATCCCGGTGTTTGATTGGCTGCCCTGTGCCAATAAAGCTGCAATATGTTGAGTACAAAACCAAGGCAACTTCCATTTATCCATACTGTTCATAGACTTCGCCGGTAAGTTATGATTAAGATAAATTAAATAGTTTCATTGGCCGAGTTTGAACACAACCGTGCTCAGTAGCCTATTTCACCAAGATTGCAAAGTATACTTTTGAGGGAGAAATTTATTATTTGTTATTATACTGAATGTATTACATTATCACAGCCATTTTGGCTGTGATAATGTAATAAATTCAGTATAATAATTCTGCATACTTTTAATCATCAAATATATGCAGTTGTTAGTTCTATATGAAATAATGCATTTCGGGAAAAATAAATGATTACTCCCTCAAAGTATGCTTTGCTAGATAAGTATGCTTAGCAATTTTGATGAAAGAAATCGGCTACAGATTCAGTCAATCAAACTTCTTGATTTTGAGTATAGAGGCAGCTTCTGTTTATCCACCTCGTTGGTAAGAATAGAATCTAGGATTAAGTGAAATTAAGTAGTTTCATTGACTGAGCCAATCAAATTGCTTAATTTCAAGTGCAAAACCATCTTCTGTTTTCCCATTCTATTTATAGATCTCGCTGGTAAGGATAGAACTTGTGCTCACTCACAAATCAGGGGCCTGTTTCACTAAACTTTGTACGACTAAAATGTCTAAGTGCAAATTCAGGATCGTCTGGAAATTTCAATTGATGGATGTACATTTATTGAGCATAGGCTGCATATGACCCACCCCTTTCCCCAAGGTCAAGGTCACAAACTTGGCACATTCATAAACTTAACATTGGGGTAAATGTCTTATAACATCTGTTTCCTTTCATGGAACGCCTTGATATTTCATACATATGCATTCATCTGATGATAGATACCCTATCATGCTATCGCAAATCCATGACCCGCCGCCCACCCCTTACCCCAAGGTCAAGGTCACAAACTTAGCACATTCATAAACTTAACGTTGGGGTAAATGTCTTATAACATCTGTTTCCTTTCATGGAACGCCTTGATATTTCATACATGCATTCCTCAGATGACCCTCTATCATGCTGTAGCAAATCCACAACCCACCACCCAACCCTTACCCCAACGTCAAGGTCATACACTTAGCATGTTCATAAACTTAACGTTGGGGTAAATGTTGTGTAACTTCTGTTTCTTTACAGGGAACGCTTTGATATTTCATACATGCATTCATCTGATGATCCTCTACTGTGCGCTATAGAAAATCCATGACCCACCCCGCCCCCCCCCCACCCCTTACCCCAGGGTGAAGGTCACAAACTTAGCACATTCATAAACTTAACATTGGGGTAAATGTCTTGTAACATCTGTTTTCTTTCATGGAACGCCTTGATATTTCATACATGCGTTCCTCAGATGACCCTCTATCATGCTGTAGCAAATCCACGAATGTTGTGTAACTTCTGTTTATTTACAGGGAATGCCTTCATATTTCATATATGCATTCATCTGATGAGACTCTATCGTCACGGTGCTATAGCAAATCCATGACCCACAGCCCACCCCTTACCCAAGGTCAAGGTCAGAAACTTTAGCACATTCATAAACTTAACGTTGGGCTAAATGTCTTCTAACATCTGTTTACTTTCATGGAACGCCTTGATATTTCATACATGCATTCATCAGATGATCCTCTATTGTGCTACAGCAAATCCATGACCAACCCCCCACCCCTTTCCCCAAGATCAACATCATAAACTTAACTTTGGAGTTGGAGTAAATTTCTTTTTATAACTTCCATTTCTTTACAGGGAACGCCTTGATACTTCATACGTGCATTCATCTGATAATCCTCTATTGTGCTACAGCAAATCCATGACCCACCCCCCCACCCCTTTCCCCAAGGTCAAGGTCACAAACTTAGCACATTCATACATGCATTCCTCATGTGAATAGCTATCATGCTGTAGAAAATCACCAACTTAGTGCGTTCATAAACTTAGCGTTGGGTTAAATTTTGTTTTCTGTTTTCAGGGAGCGCATTGATATTTCATACATGCATTCATCTGAATATGCTATATCATGCTATTGCAAATCCACGACCCACCTTCCACCACTGACCTCAATGTCAATGTCCACCGCACACCCCTTAACCCAAGGTCAAGTTATACAATATTCATGTGTTTTTTTTACAACTGTGCCAAGTTTGAGTGAAGTCTGCCAACAGGCGAGCTTCGTTGTCTTCTGACAACTCTTGTTATACATGTTCATCCATACAATTATGTGTAATTCTACCAATCAATTCCTCAATGGGCATATTTTGTGACCGGCGGCACTCTTCTTGATTTGTATCGTACTTCTGAACACAATTGAGTTGCCTTTAAAAAGATTGGGGTGTAGTAAAAAATATGTTTTACAAAGTACTATAATCTCTGTCCCACATGCAGGCCAACTGGAGGAGATATCGGTGCTCGCTGTGATGCTGACTATGGTGGGCAAGGCGGGGATCTCTGAACACAATTGTACCTATACGTCATTTATATAATCATTCATTATTCCTGCAGGCCAACTGGAGGAGATGTCGGTGCTGGCTGTGGTGCTGGCTATGGTGGGCAAGGTGGGGATCTCTGAACACAATTGTACCTATACGTCATTTATAATTTTATATAATCATTCATTATTCCTGCAGGCCAACTGGAGGAGATGTCGGTACTGACTGGTGCTGGCTATGGTGGGCAAGGTGGGGATCTCTGAACACAATTGTACCTATACGCCATTCATATAATCATTCATTATTCCTGCAGGCCAACTGGAGGAGATGTCCGTGTATGTTGTGGTTCTCGCTATGATAGGCAAGGCGGGGATATCGGGGGGCTGGGCCGCCCTGCAGGTCTTCTCTGCGGAACTCTTTCCCACGGTCATCAGGTATGGTCGCATGTCTCAGATGTTCCCCAGCCCTAAATAACTTGTGTACTGATGGGCTGTAAACCCTTTCACCCCTAAGTAACTGGAATGGAATTTGATATGTTAATTTTGCAATCAATCCAACCGTCACAAAATGATTTTTAGACTAGCCCATTAATAAAAAGGGGTGGGTTTTTTTGTGCAAAAAAAAATGAAAATGACTTGCAGAAAGTGCAGATCCTGATGAGACGGCTCGTTACGAGCTGGCTCATCTGGATCTACACTGTTTGCAAACATCACAAAAGAGGTCTGTAGTGTTGAAAGGGTTAAATAGCTCGTGTATTGATTGGCTGTTAAGCAGATTCCATTCAGACATTCCTCGAACCTAATTAATAACGTACAATAATACAAGTTCAGTGAAACCTAAGCCACATGACCATATTCCTGCATGGTCACAGTAATTTTTCTGAAGTGTAGCTATCACTTAGCATATACAGTGAAATCGCAATGGCTCAAAATGCGATGGCTCGTAATGTCGGGCTCGCTCAAAATACCGTCGCAGTCCCGATAATTTTCCCTGTATGTTTAATGTATTTTACATGTGATGGCTCAAAATGCAACTCCTCGAAAAATGCGAAGCCGCGAAGTCCCGCGGACGCAGCCGCAGCCGCGCTCTACCTGTCTATGAAATGTGTTTTCTTTTCAAGGCCAGTTAATTGCCTAAAGTGGTGCAATTTGATCGTTAACGTTGTTGATTGCGATCAATGATCTATGGCGATTTATTAAATATTCTGGGCGTAAGTCTGTCGTAAGTCATTGGTCGTTTTTCTTGGTAACTCACAGGTTATACTCGAGTAACCCGAGTATCACAGGAACAACCAGAGTCGTTGCTCGGGTTCAAGTCGAGTTTGGAACCCTAGTAACCCACCACTCGGCATGGGTTCTTGAGGAAGAGTTGGAACTCTGCTTGTTCTAGTGGTCCTTGTGTTATTTGATGCACCATATTTCATCAAAATCTGTTACGTAATAAGGACACTATAAAAGAATACGTAATTTAAATTGGATGGATTCTGGAAATTTCAGTACTTGTTGTTGTTAGTACCACGTGATTATACACCTTGAAATTATAGCTCATCATAAAAATAAATACCGGTAGTAAAAAAAAAAGATACAGCTGTTTGATGAGGCATTGTATTTATTTTATTTTATATATTCCAGAAACATGGGTGTGGCGTCGTGCTCTTTCTGCGCCAGAATAGGGGCGATCATTGCCCCACAAATTGTCTATATGGTATGTATTGTAGGACCATTCCATACGTTTTAGACGAAACTATCAACAGCAGGCAAAAATGGCTGATTAACCTTTAACCCGTTCAGCTCTACAGGCCTGCATAGTTGTATTGGCAAATAGAGTAGATCCAGATGATCCGGCTCGTTCGTGGACTAGTGCGAAAATGTGACGGTTGGATTGGTTGCAAAATTAACATATCAAAATCGATTCAAGTTACTTAGGGGTGAAAGGGTTAAAAGATGGGAACCGAACATCTCTGTCTGCTGTTGTTTCATATTTCGTGTTCTTTCTTAATACAAACAAGGTGTGACAGCACTTCACTCATTTCCATTGGATTCTAAAGTACTGCCAAACCCTGTTTTTGATGTGAAAATGAAAAACGATGTAATTCAGCATTGCCAGGGTTATGAATTTGCACGTACATGTATAACCTTGTGTTGCAAATGTAACCTAATGCTACACTGTTTATGAGTAATATTCAACTAAAATTTGGAAAGGTTTTATGTATTGTACAAGTATTTGTAAATTGAATAAGGAGTTGTACATAGAAGCACAAGGACAATCATGAATCAAGACTGCAAAATTAATTCACCTGCTGTAACCAAAAACTTGCAAACACTTATTGTTACATGGTTTCTGTTGTTTGCTCATTCCGGGGCCGCGCGTAATGGAAGTGCCTTCATGACGTCACTACGCGGAAGTGCCTTCATGACGTCTCTACTTCATGACATTCATGACGTTCATGACGCGGCCCCGGAATATGCATACCGAAAATTATCTACGCGAATGGGACGATTTCATAAAAGTACTGAAAATACTGAATATAATTACATCAGTTTTTCGTTGGAAATGTAACAATAACGTTTGATCATATCCAGCCGTGTGCAAACGTTTGCTGTGGCCCGAGGGAACTGTTTGAACCCCAAGGCCGCAGGCCACGGGTTCAAACAGTTCCCGAGGGCCACAGCAAACGTTTGCACACGGCTGGACATGATCAAACCTTATAATATGAAAAACAAATGCAAGCCTCGGAATTCCTGCTCCTTTCTAGCCTTGCCTGATTAACTTGCTATCAAAAGACTAGCATGGTATTCTATTTATCAGGTAATGTTTTAGGCCACAGAATGAGCAATTGTGACGTTGTTTTCATTGAAAAGATCGCAGTCTTGTTTCCGTGATGTCATTCCAATTACGTCGTTCAGCAACGTCATATGACACTGTTTGACTTGTTGTAACCCGGATATTCATATCAGGTCAATTCCTGATACAGCAATATGTTATCAGTCGGTATGTATTTGGTGAGTACAGGACAGGTTACCTAATAAATGACCATAATTGTGTCTGGGATGTTGAACCTACATGTATCCACTTTCTCCATAACAGGGCACACACAAAGGCATGGCACCACTACCGTTCACAGTATTTGGAATTATTTCCCTTGTCTGTGGTGGCTTGGTGTGGTTGCTACCGGAGACGTGCGGCACACCACTGCCCGACGAGATCACTATCCACATCCAGACTCCCGGCAACGGGCATCGCCATGGCGATGAGAACAGTGTAGAAACCGTCCCATTGAGCACGATGGAGAATTCCGCCAAGCTTTCCGATTCAAAACCAAGTGAATTGACTGGTGTGGATACCTGAGGGGATGAACGTGATTTCTGTTAAATCCAAATACACCGACCTCATGTATGTGATGTGATTCACAGCTGCGCTCAGTCTCGACAAATCAAACTGCGTGATTTCTTGGAGGAAGTTGAATAACGTGCTCAGAAAGCTTTATATGTACGGACCCAGATCTGACACATTTAGTTTTTGCCACATGCACTGAAATATATGTGAAAATGTTGACAAATTGTTATCATTATTTATTGAGATGTTTACAAATGTTAACGTTATTGTTGGCATAACACCAGGGCCCGTCGTTATAAAATGTTCTGCATATGTACTCCATTTTCATGCCCGAAATCAGGAAGTTTGTTTGAGGCTGAGCTGTGCTCAATATTAGGTAATCAAACTATGATATCGAGTATGAAATTTGAGACAATGCTCTGACAGAACTTTGAGGTGCTCTGACAGAAAGTTTGTTCGAGGCCGAGCTGTGCTCAATCTTAGTTAATCAAACTATGATATCAAGTATGAATTTTGAGACGATGCTCTGACAGAACTTTGACGTGCTCTGACAGAAAGTTTGTTTGAGGCCGAGCTGTGCTCAATCTTAGCTAATCAAACTATGATATCGAGTATGAAATTTGAGAAGATGCTCTGACAGAACTTTGAGGTGCTCTGACAGAAAGTTTTATATATTCACATCTATAGTCTAACCAGTCTTTGTGATCGCGTGTTTATGTGTGGATCATAGATGGCACTTCACACTAGGATTAGCATGATATGCATATCTTAGCAATTTATCCTTAACCCTTCGACCGCTACACAACAATTGTCGTCTGCTGTTGCTTTTATATCTTGCCTTATTTCTCAATAAACACATGGTTTGACACCACTTCAGAATCATTTCCAATGGAAATGATTCTGAAGTGCTGTCAAAACATATTTTTATTACACACAACAATTGTCGTCTGCTGTTGCTTTTGTATCTTGCCTTATTTCTCCATACAAACATGTTTTGACAGCACTTCAGAATCATTTCCAATGGAAATGATTCTGAAGTGCTGTCAAAACATATTTTTATTACACACAACAATTGTCGTCTGCTGTTGCTTTTATATCTTGCCTTATTTCTCAATAAACATGGTTTGACAGCACTTCAGAATCATTTCCAATGGAAATGATTCTGAAGTGCTGTCAAAACATATTTTTATTACACACAACAATTGTCGTCTGCTGTTGCTTTTATATCTTGCCTTATTTCTCAATAAACACATGGTTTGACACCACTTCAGAATGATTCTGAAGTGCTGTCAAAACATATTTTTATTACACACAACAATTGTCGTCTGCTGTTGCTTTTATATCTTGCCTTATTTCTCAATAAACATGGTTTGACAGCACTTCAGAATCATTTCCAATGGAAATGATTCTGAAGTGCTGTTAAAACATATTTTTATTACACACAACAATTGTCGTCTGCTGTTGCTTTTATATCTTGCCTTATTTCTCAATAAACACATGGTTTGACAGCACTTCAGAATGATTCTGAAGTGCTGTCAAAACATATTTTTATTACACACAACAATTGTCGTCTGCTGTTGCTTTTATATCTTGCCTTATTTCTCAATACAAAAATGATTCTGAAGTGCTGTCAAAGCATGTTGTAAATTATTTTAAAGTGCTGTCAAAGCATGTTTTTGATGATAAAAATGGAAAATAGAAAATAAACAGCAGACGACAAAAAATTAAGCTAGCGGTTTAAGGGTTAAAGGCAGATATCAGAATTTTTTGAAAAAATGCTATAAAAATAAAAACGTGTTTTCATTATGGCCCTGTGTAAAGTGGTTTATTTGAATATTTTTTACGATACTAGAATGCCGAATGTGTTTGAGCTCACCCGACGCCCTGGGACCCAGTCACTACTGCGACAAGACTGGTTCTAATTACTATTGAGTTTCATCTTCAAAGCACCATGTGTGATGGTTGGTTGGGGGCATGTGATGCATCGAATCCCGACCGGAGACAGTAGCCGATTTCATCAAAATTGCAAAGTATACTTTCCTAGCAAAGTATACTTTGAGGGAGCAATCATTGATTTTTCCGAAATGCATTATTTCATGCAGAACTAACGATTGCATATATTTGATGATTAAAACTATGCAGAATTATTATACTGAATTGATTACATTATCACAGCCAAAATTGGCTGTGATAATGTAATAAATTCAGTATAATAAAAATTAATAAATTTATCATAAAATTGAAAATTTCTCCCTCAAAGTATACTTTGCTACTAAAGTATACTTTGCAATGTTGATGAAATAGGCTACTGGTTTGACCCTCGGGTACGTCTTGTATGTGAGAGTTGAATCTGGTTATATCCATTATAAGAATAAAATGATTAATCCTAGTACTATCCTACTAAGTGTGTGGTGGTCGGGTGAACGCAACGGCGTAAATTAACGGTAGGGGTTCCTCCTTATAGGAATCACGATTTGCCTGGTTTGACCCTCAGGTACGTTTTTATCTTTGGCTCTTTTGTTACCTGGGAGTTTAATTGGGTGATTGCCCATTATAAAAGTAGTAAGACTATTACTGATCCTATTGCTTTTGGGATGGGGCCAAGTGGTTCTGGTGTGGCGAGGACTTGGCATCAGATCAGGATTATTCTGATTTCAGGGCTGAATATATAGTTTTTGTCGAGTCCGCTTGCGGAAAGCGAGACATAGTGATCACAATGACGTCCAGGTGTCCGTCCGTCCGAAATCTGCGTTAAAGTTTTTAAATACCATCAAATGCCTCGGCGGGCCGCGGCCATCTGGTGTTATTGTAAATATTCCGTTCTGATTTTGGGATTTCCCCCCCCCCCCATTTGTACATGTACTTGTACAGGTAATATATGGGATTTAGTACTAAACCCATTGACCCGGCCTTAAATGACCTTAGCTGTTGATAGGCTGTTAAACCCAAACAAACAAACTATCCTACTAATCCTTTTAAAGGGCCAAGTGACTGGTGTGGTATGTACCAGTACCTGGCACCAGGTTGGGTTATTCAAATTTCAGGGCAGAATAAAAAAGAAATTTGGATGTAATATTCAGTTCTGATTTTGGGATTCGTCATCTTATATCTGATTAGTCAAGGCTTCACAACATTGTAAAGTATAAAGTCGTAAACATACATATTTATTTATTTGTGCAAGTTTATGCATTTTCGCTCATCACTGACATCAGTAGCCTATTTCACCAACATTGCAAAATATACTTTCTAGCAAACTTAGCAAAGTATACTTTGAGGGAAAAAATTATTAATTTTTATAAAACTGAATTTATTACATTATCACAGCCATTTTGGCTGTGATAATGTAATACATTCAGTATAATAATTCTGCATACTTTTAATCTTCAAATATATGCAATGGTTAGTTCTATATATATGAAATAATGCATTTTGGGAAAAATAAATGATTACTCCCTCGAGGTATACTTTGCTAGAATAGTATACTTTGCAATGTTGATGAAATCGACTACTGATGATTACTTAAGGAATAAAACCATGGGCAGTTGCGTTTACTGTAGCAAGAAAAACATTTGGTCTGTTTAAACGGACCAAATGTTTTTCATACTACAGTAAACGGTAAACGCAACTGCCCATGGTTTTGTTAATTATATTTACATTGCATTTTCGGATAGTTTAGAAAATATAAATAACCAAATACGGCGTTAAAATTCTATCCCCTTACCTTTCTTTCATTCCACAATTTTAATCTTTCCTGTGGACTGCAGGGGCAGATCTGGAGGGGGGGGGGCTTCCAGGGTTGCAACCCCCCCCACCCCCCCCCCCCCCCCACATTCAGCCACAGTTTACCACCAGTTGGAGTCTGAATTTATATGCCGTAAAACACAGGAACGTGCATTTCGAAGAGCTTGAACGGTAACTCTTGCAATTACTCCCGTACCATCGTACCATCCTTAGCTAGAGTTACCTTCGCAACTAGAGAACCCCTCCATTCCACAAATGCTGGATCCGCCCCTGTACTGACATAAGCATTGAAAAAGCCTTGTAGCGAACTTCGCAAAGTTATGTGACAGAAGATGGGTAACACGAGGGCAAAATTCTGGAACTTGTAATGAAATCTCATAAAATTAATATCTGACAAGGAGATTCCTGGGATTGTCTTAAACAAGTAGGTCAATGTCATATGTGGCTGTGTTTGGAGAAATGGGGCTTATTGGTTTTGTGACCAGAGTAGATCCTGATCAGCCTGTGCATCCACACCGCACAGGCTGATCAGGATCTGCACTGTTCGCCATTCCATCAATAAAACACCCATCATACTTCTAACAAGCAATATAGATCGTTATCAGGCTACTGGACTGTGCTGTTTGATCAGGAACTACACTGGTCACAAATCCCATAAGCTCCATTCTCGAGTCACGGTTACACATAGGTAACCAGGGCCCGGTTGCTCAAAACCTCAGTTAGCTTAACAGACTGTTAAATCCTTAGCAATGCTAAGGATTTAACAGTCTGTTAAGCTAACTGAGGTTTTGAGCAACCGGGCCCAGATGATAATATTTCATCTTGTTTGTGTGCAAGTTGTCTGTTGTAATATCAATTTCCTGTTTTCACTAAATGTGCTTTACTGTTGTGTGTTAATTTGCATTTTATTTATTTATATTTTAGTGACCGCTATGGTGCTGTGTTACAGATCATTTTATATTAGGCCATAAGAAATATGTTGCATCACATATATGCGTATTTTACGTACGGTATTTGGTTTGCAATCAGAAACGCTTGCATTTCTAATGAGGGATGAATTGTGGCCTTGGTGTTAGAACACCTGACTACAATCCGGAGGTTGTGGGTTCAAACCTCGCCAATACTTTCATAGTATTTCCATCCCATTGGTCTGTCGGATGAGACTTTAAACTGTGGTCGTCTCTATATGACCCTAGCTGTTGGTGGTCACTTTCACTTTTTTGCATTTCTAATGAAACCCCAAATGAAAATAAAATGAGAAAGACTAGCAGCTTTTATATTAGATATTACTTGAAGTTGGTAGACAATGTGTATGTGATCAGGGGGCCATTTCACTAAACTTTGTATGTCTAAAATGTTCTTATGTGCAAATTTAGGATCATCTGGAAATTTCAATTGATGGATTTACATTTATTGAGCATAGGCTGCATGTGCAGCCTATGCTCAATAAATGTAAATCCAATAATCGTTTACAAGAAAATATTCATGTGAAATTTACAAACCATAAAAAGTTTGCACCTACGAACATTTTAGTCGTACAAAGTTTAGTGAAACGGCCCACGAATACCTATAAAGAGTATTGACAGTAATGATGGATCAGCTCAAATATTTCATATTTGTAGTTTAAGTATAAAAGATGGGTGGCCGCACACTGGTGTCTAAAATAGCTTGAAAATGTATGTAGTTGACATTGTTAGTGACGTCATATGTCACCCTCTTCATTCTTTGGATTTAAGTTTGTTTGACCTTAACATATTTGACAATATCAATATATCTGTATATCAACTAGATTAACCCGACTTACAGATGCTTAATTATGCCGTGACCATGGGAAGTTGATGTGTCCCCTCTCATTGCCTAGCAACCAGTATAGAACCATTTCCGAATATGTGTAAATCAATTATTAAACAGATCGAAGGGTACATTGTAGGATTATGGAATAAAATGTTCGTAAGTGCAAATTTAAGATCGTCTGTAAATTTCAATTTATGGATTTACATTTATTGAGCATAGGCTGCATATGCAGCCTATGCTCAATAAATGTAAATCCAATAATTATTTACAAGAAAACAATGTTAATGTGAAATTTACAGACTATCATAGGTTTGAACTTACGAACATTTTAGTCGTACAAAGTTTAGTGAAACGGCCCCCAGGATTGTACATTCCAAACCAGTGGCGCGACGGAGTAAATAAACGGTGGGGTTCCTCCTTTTAGGAATCACGATTTTCCTGGTTTGGCCCTCCAGTACGTTTTTATCTTTGGCTCTTTTGTTACCTGGGAGTTGAATTGGGTTATTGCCCATTATAAAGGTAGTAAGATTATTACTGATCCTACTGCTTTTGGGAGGGGGCCAAGTATTTACTTCTGACTTTGGTTATTTTCCCTCGATTTGTACATGCACTTTAACATGTACATGTTCTTGTACAGGTCATATATGGGATTTAGTACTGAACCCATTGACCCGGCCTTAAATGACCTTAGCTGTTGATATGCTGTTAAACCCCCCCCCCCCCACCAAAAAAAAACAAAACATTCCAAACAATAGTACTGAGCTGTTTTCACTATATATTGGACGACCCTTGTACATATGGGTAAATTGATGCTGGAGTTAAAATTCACTTTTTATATGTTATCTCCCTTGAGATAGCATATTATGTCACACAAATTTATATGGGTGCAGCCATCGTGCTACATCTAAATGGCGAGTACGACCAAGAAAATAGTGCCAACTTATTTTATGGCGTTTTGGTCTTGCTTTGTATCTAAAACTACATAATATACTATTCTCTATAGTTTTCACAGTTTTGGGCTCAGTTTATCAGTTAAATTCTGGAAAAAACGAATCAAGACATCTCGTGTGTATGAATACAGCAGCTATTATCTTTAGTTCTCACAGTTCGGTAGCAGTGACCAGTTAGCCGCCAGTTTCGTACAATTTTTTCTGGGAGTTTCACAGTAATTTATTCTAGAGAAAACGTATGGATGGGAATGGGTTCATCACAGTACATTTGCCTCTGGATGATAATTGAGAAAATATGCAACTTTCAGTCTCTACTTCTGCAAGTGATCAGTTTTTGTGGAGATAACATATTTCAGTACTTTCAGTACTTTGATTATTTGGGTGATTGGATAATGACCCTGCAGTAGAATCTCTGAACTGGGACCTACATGTACCTACCGATGTGTGTTTATGTCTACTCGACTGTATAGCAAATAGTGGCCTGTCTGCATCCTAGTTTCTCGTATCTAGGTAGGTTCCAGTTCAGAGACAAAAATAAAACAAAATGATTTTATCCCGTCAACACAGTGCGCATGTGCCGTGAAACACGGTGCCTCGAAACATTTTTGATATCCAGTCAATACTATTTTTGCATTTTACAGCCATTTGTAGGTGTTGACGGGATAAATAGAATAGTAGGTTAGTGCCGTGAATGGGAAAAACTATCTGGCGCGGCACGGAAACGGGATGTGCTCGGCAGAGCCTCGCCCATCCCGTTTCCTGAGCCTTGCCAGATATTTTTTCCCATTCACGGCATTAACCTACTATTCTCTATATACTGTTGTTTATTTTATGTTTCTTACAGAAGACTTGACAGACGTGAAACAGTGGTAGCATTGCTAGAACAATCAAATCATTCACTATTATATATGTTTCTTTTCCTCGAACTACGCCAGACTCGGAACTTTTTTCCAGTCCGTCCGTTGCAGGTTTGAGAGATCAAACCTCTCCTGTACATGTATTATATAACCTCAGTAAACTTTATATATTTTACAAACAAGAGCATTACCACTTGTTCAAAGTAAAACCATGTCGAATCAAAGTCAATATCTGCCAAGTAACTAATGTTTACGACTGTGACTGGTGAAATGGGGCTTATGGGATTTATGACCAGTGTAGCTCCTGATCAAATAGCACACTCCTGCAACCTGATAACGATCTATATTGCTTGTTAGAAGCACGACGCGGCTTTCATTGATGGAATGGCGAACAGCGCAGATCCTGATCCGCTGGATGCAGTCTAATCTTGATTTACCCTGGTCGCAAAACCCATAAGCCCCATTTCTCCAGTCACAGCCACATTTAACACTGCCATTACTTGCTGTACTTGTTCAATACTGAAAGCTTTCCATGTACAAAACCTGTATTTTATTTAACTGTTATGTACATAATTATTTTTGTGAAGATTGATACAAAATAAATAGTAGATGCTCAGTGTGGTTTCCATGTTGTTACAATAATTGTTTGTTAGGAGAATGATGGGCGTGTTTGTTTACCTGGTAGACATGGCAAACAGTGCATACCCTGATCAGACTGTGCCGAAGTGGGACCTGATCTTCATTGGTCATAAACCCCATTTCTCCAGTCTCATTTGTGGCTGTAACTGGAGAAATGGGGCAACCAGTGTAGACCCAGTTCTATTATGTGCATCAGGTCTGTCTTGGGGTCCGTGGGTGGCAGGTGGGAGCATGCGGTGGGTAATTAACGTTTGGGGTTCATCCTTACCGGAATTCCGACTGGAGACCTGGTTTGGCACTCACATACGTCTTTGGCATTTTGTATGTGACAGTTCAATCTTGTTATACCCCATAATCCTATTTGAGGGGAAGGGGCCAAGTGACTTTTGGTGTGGTATGGACCCCCCCCCCCCCCCCCCATGCAGTAGGATCGAACCCGTTTGCCCGGCCTTACATGACGTTAGCTGTTGGTAGGCTGTTAAACAAATAAACAAACAAACTGTCAGGGGGTCTTCACTGTTCACCATTCAGTCACGCTTTTAAAAACTATTATCAGGGAGCAAGATTGTGCGTAAAATGTTTGTAAGTGCAAAATTAAGATACTCTGTAAATTCCACATTAACAGTGTTTTCGTGTAAACAATTATTGGATTTACATTTATTGAGCATAGGCTGCATATATATGCAGCCTATACTCAATAAATGTAAATCCATTAATTGAAATTGCCGGACGATCCTAAATTTGCAACAAACATTTTAGTCATACGATGTTTAGTGAAACAGGCCCCAGGAGCTAGACCGATTACAATACCATCAACCCCTTTGTAAGCATTCAGTTCCAGATGCCCATACATTATGCAGTGAAACCTCTCTAAACCGGACACCCTGGGAGGTCTTGTTGATTTGATGATTAGAGATGTTCCACTGTAAATCATACATTTGAACATTTTGATGAGGCACGTTAGCTTTGAAATCAGTAACGTACATTCTCATCTGAGCTAAATGACCAAGAAACCCATCAAAATAAGGTTTCAGATGTTTCCTCGGTTTCCGGTTTAGAGACGTTCCACTGTACCAGGTTTTAACACAAGAATTCCACTACGGCAGCGGTGTAGCGCCTGTCGAGGCTTTTGACCGTAACATGATCATGGGCATGTGCTTGTAAACATCACAAAAACCGTCGGAGAAGTGCATGCTTAAGACACGAAAAAGGTCAAGGTTAAACAAACTTTTTGATACTAGAAAATGTGTTCATAGAACACGTATGCCCCACCTATGGCTTGATAATAAACAAGACAAAATTTCAAGTCCAAAAGGGGAGATAATCCATGACCCGGGGGTTGAATCAAAAATCAAAATAAACTGTGCGCATCTACTCATCATGAGGAAACTACATACCACGTTTCAGGTCTGCAACTAGTACGGTTTTACGACATACAAGGTTGGTGACGGATGGGACGGACGGACGAGGGCAACACTAAATGCCCCCTCCACTATCGTGGTGGGGCACAATAAAAAAAAATGGCTAGGTGATTTCATAAACATGTGAAGGTCAAAATGGTCATGTTAATGGCGGCATGAGTGTGTGTTCAAAATACTTGCATGTATCAAGCGTCCAAATATTGAAGCAATTCTTCAAGTAATATTAAAGTTATACCATGATGAAGTGTTTCCGCAAAAATGTGAAGGTAAATATTGTCGTGGTCATGTTAATGGTGGCATGTGTGTTCCAAATGCTCACATACATCAAGTGTCCAAATATTGAAGCAATCCATCAAGTAATATAGGTATACCTGTACCATGATGATGAAACTTGTACAAACCTTTTGACGCAAAAAAATGGTTTATAATAAGCGTTTCCACAAAAATGTGATAAAAAAAGGTCAAGGTCATGTTAATGGCGGCACGAGTGTTCCAAATGCTCACATGTATCAAATGTCCCAATATTGAAGCAATCAATCAAGTAATATTAAAGTTATACAATGATGACGAAGCTTGTACAAACTTTTTGACGACGTGGACGACGACGATGGAAAAAGCGGTGACTTATGTTAAAGCAGGCGCGACAACAATTCGTAGAGATTTGTGACGAGTAACTCCTCCAGTATGATGAGGAACTATACCAGTACATGTACTATTTTTTTAAGCATGACCGGTGATTCACTAACTGAATGAAGAGATCAGTGCAGATCCTGATCAGACTGTACGATCAAATATAGTTTAGTGGAGTTAATTCAGATGAAGACAAGCAAGCATACAGGCATTTTACAATCTTTATTGTTGAATTCATCCAACCGTGTGATGCTGAATAACGAGATGTGCAATATGACGGGGCAATAAACAGTAAACAGAACAAGGGTCCATTTCACTATAGGAATGAATGGCCTTTTTGTGGAATTTATCGGGGTATAAACTTGGAAAAGTCACGGGAATATGGATGAAGGCCGGAAGGCCTCGTCCAGTATTCCCGCGACTTTTCCAAGTTTATATCCCCGATAAATTCAACAAAAAGGCCATTCATTCCTTATAATTCCAGCATTTGAAATAAATTCATCGAGAAAATGTTTTTATTTTCCGTTTTCTTAAGAATTATTTTAAATGCACCTCACGGTTACGGAAAGTAGTTCGGCGTGGGAGTTTACTGGAATATAAATTTTGGACAGAATGTTAGGGAATTGTGTAAATATTTTTGTGCTGGCCCTCGGGTACATTTTTATCTTTGGCTCTTTAGTGACCTGGGAGTTGAATTGGGTTATACCAATTATAAAAGTAGTAAGATTATTACTGATCCTACTGCTTTTGGGAGGGGCCAAGTATACTTTGCAATTATGATGAAATCGGCTACTGGACACACAAGAGGCCCAAACATCCAAGGATTCCGCTAGCGATCGCCACTTTCGCAATTAGCGATAAAAATAAACAATTGGCGAAAAAAATTATATTTTTTGGATTTTTTTTTCTTCGAAAATTGTAATTTTTTATTTTCCCCAGCGGAATCCCTGACATCACTAAGTTCAATTTGCCCATCGACTGCCAATCTAATACCAATATGTTTTCTTTCTCTTCCGAGTCTCTTCAATGCCGTGTAGTTTTAAAATGTCTTGTTCAAACGTACATAACTGTGGAGTAAACGTCACGTCTTCTATTACTTTAGCGGTTGTATCTTTGAAGGCATTTCCTGTGGAATAAAATAAATCAAGATGCATATGGCAGGTGGTAAATTTAACGATGCGATTCATCCTCACTGAAATCCCGATATCCCTGCTTTGTCCCTTTGACAGTTTATTTTGGCTTCCTTGTTACTTGGGGGTTGAATCTGGTAATACCCATTATAAAACTTGGAAAATCCCGCATCTATTGGAACAAATTTTCGGGCATCTCATCAACGGTAGAACTGGCAGAGTTGGTCAGTTTAACGTCACGTTGCTTAGACTGTGCAACGTGACGTCATACGCAACATGATGTCAAACTAACAAGCTCAGCAAATTCACAAATGTCAATCAGAGCTCCAGTTAAGGTGCGTAATTTGGAGGTAAATTTCTTATTTCTCCATCAAAAATGGCAAATTGGGAGTGCTTTAGAATCGTCTCAATGAGACGATTCTAAAGCACTCCCAACTTACCATTTTTGATGAAGAAATAACAAAATTTCACCCAATGTTGGTCAAATTACGCACCTTAACTGGAGCACTGGTCAATGATGCTCCAAACTTGCACTAAGGGAGGTCGATATTTCATGTTTGTTGGCCTATTTACAAGACCAGTCTATACATACGGTATGCACATACGTTTGTACTTAGAGACTTGAGTGTAGTCTTCCAGTCGGTCAAGATGTTCCATCGGGATGGTGATGATTCGGCCGGTTCGTTTGCTTACCCTCACCCGGTCCCCACCCTCATTAAACCGCCACTCTATATCTGTACCCTTCCTGCAAACAGTTAAGTGATCTGCTATTTTTCATGTCGTGAGTCACGACATGAAAAATAGAAGACCACTTTGAGTGGAATCAATTCTGGAATTGTGTCCACTCAAAGTCAGTGACCTGCAAAGAGACACCACCATTTTGGTGGATTTTTTATATTTCTCATCGTGACAATTTATCTCAACAAGAAATGTGGCCTGTCGGCATACAGATGCCCCAATGGAATGCGGGTAGTATTTTTATCTCCAGTGACCATGAACTTGGGCCAAAACGCTCCCTTTTCAATTTGTGTCTTACGGCTACATATATCAATGCTTTTGTTTCCAATATTTTTCCATATTGACGTCTCTTGAATTTGTATTGCTGGAACTACGTTTCACTTCGTAAAATAGTTCCTTCTAAATTATCACTAATTTGTTTATTTTATTCATATTTTGAATATTGTTTGAGGCACATATCCATTGTGAGTAATGTATGTATATAATAAAAACATTCTTTGATTTGTATGTGGATATATGCCACTCTTTCGACCGCGTAACGATATTGCGCAACTTTAGGAGCCCAATATCGTTGCGCTGCGGATTTTGTGCATATGTACACATACAAATCAAATAACCTGTAAATATGTGAAGTATTGTCGATCTCGGACTTAGAGTAGGCGAATTATCAAGTGGTAACGAGCAAAGTGAGAGAAAAAACTACTATTTTTTAGCGCAACTGAACTTGGGGCAACAATATCGCGTTTTCAATAGTTGTTTTCCCGTGATCGATATCCATACACCTGTGACGTATGGTAGAAATTGGTGCGGGCGCAAAACAATAGCCACTCTATGTATGTACCTTCCTCTGAAACAGTTAACCCTTTCAACCCTATAAGTAACTGGAATGGATTTTGATATGTTAATTTTGCAACCAATCCAACTGTCACAAAACGATTTTCAGACAAGTCTATTTATTAAAAGGGGTGTTTTTGTTTTCGAAAAATATGAAAATTACTTGCAAAAAGTGCAGATCCTGATGAGACAGCTCATAATGAGCCGGCTCATCGGGATCTACACTATTTGCCAATACCATTATACAGGTCTGTAGTGTTGAACTGGTTAAGTGTTTTTGTATTTTTCACAGTGTGACCATTCACCCGGGATAGGACACGTTTTTTTATCAGATGTACAAACATCTTGGAGGGGAAATAAATCCTGTGTTTCAGAATGATAATTGTGCATGTGACTGGAGAAATGGGTTGTGCATATTCAAACTTCTGACCTAGCTCACATTCTGTAACTAACCATCATGTATTTCAGAATGATAATTGTGCCTGTGATTGGAGAAATGGGGCTTGTGACATTTGTGCATATTCAAACTTCCGACCTAGTAGCGGATTCCTGAAGTAACCATAAGTTTAAAACAAGAGGGCCATGGTGGCCCTATATCGCTCACCTGGTTATTATATATATGCAATAAATCTGAGAGAGCTTTATAAATTCATTATTCCTACGAAGTTTTGTCGAAAATAAAATTCATCCCCAATTTGACCCCACGGGCCATGCCATTTTTGACCCCGGGGTAACCATTTTCACAACATTGAAAGAGCATTGTACATCAATCATTCCTACCAAGTTTCGTCGAAATCCGGCCAGCGGTTCATGAGAAGATATTTTAAGAATTTATGCTATTTTTAGATGGTGGCCATCTTGGATTAGCGATGACCTCCGTTTTAACAAATCTGAAAAGGCTTCACCCATGGACCATAACTTTTAAGTTTGGCTACCATGGGCCAAGCGGTTCATGTGAAGAAGAATTTTGAAATCTGTAATAAAAGAACGACCTTTTGACCTTTCGGCGGACATCTTGGATGACATAACCATCCGATTTCGACAAAAAATGCACCAGAGTGATCGCCTCGTATATTTAACCCTTAGACTGCTGCTTACAACAATTGTTGTTTGCTGCTGCTTTTATATCTTGCCTTATTTCTCAATAAAAACATGCTTTGACATGCTTCTGAAGTGCTGTCAAAGCATGTTGTAAATTATTTTAAAGTGCTGCCAAAGCATGTTTTTGATGATAAAAATGGAAAATAGAAAATAAACAGCAGACGACAAAAAAAATAAGATAGCGGTGCAAGGGTCAACTCACTCATCATTGGGATCGACGAGTTTAACTTCGCTAGTCACCAACAACGGCTTCTCCTGGCGTTCAACATACTTCTGGTTTTGTCTCAAGTCGTCTTTCTTCACTTTTGTATCCTGTATGTACACAAAACAATTACTGGAGAAATCAGTGTAGAGCCAGATCTTTCTTCACCTACATACTCAATTACAAATGTCATTTTATATCAACTCCATAATGCTTTTTGGGAGTCCTTTAGAATCGTCTCATTGAGACGATTCTAAAGCACTCCCAACTTGCCATTTTTGATGGAGAAATAAGAAATTTACCTCAAAATTACGCACCTTAACTGGTGCTCTGATATATGGAAAATGGTAGCATTAACGAACCATATTAATGTGTGATGTGAATTTCTAGATATCTTCCTACAAACATTTTTGTCCTACGAAGTATAGTGAAACAGGCGCCAGATGTAAATGAGAGTTATACTTACGAAGTGCAGGCCTTGGACAAAGCACCAGTTTCTCTCCCGGACAACCTTGACCACAGTCCCCTGGCGACCTTTGTCCTTCCCCACCAGCACCTCCACCTGGCAAGTACAGGTACACAGATGATTGCCAATTAGACCCGCACCAATTAACCCTTACAATGCTGAATTAAACTATGTCGTTTAGGGATGACAATGGTTAACCCTTAGAATGCATGGGATGAAAAATATCATCTGCTGTTGTTTCATATTTTCTCTTCTCTGAATAAAACATGCTTTGGCAGCATTTTAGAATCATTTCCATTACATGCTTTGAAAGCACTTTAAAATAATTGCCAATGGAAATGATTCTAAAATGCTACCAAAGCATGTTTTATTCAAGAAAAGAGAACAAGAAATGAAGAAGCTGTCAAAGCATTTTAATTCAGATAAGAAAAATATGAAACAACAGCAGACAAGACCGTAATAACCCTAAATATTCAGACACCATTTATTTGGGGAAACACATGCAAATAAATGATTTCTCACAACAGGGAGTGTGCCAATATTTAGGGTCAGTTGTAATACTACTAATACTGTATTTGGATATAATTTGTTTTGGGAAACCCCCATTTAATAGGGGTTTCCCCAAAGCAAATTGTGTCCGAATACATAGGGTTAATACAGTAATTTTCACTTCCAGCATTCTAATGATTAATCCTTTTACCCCGAAATATCTGACATTGCAAGTTTCATGTTCATTTCTGTTTGTAATCCATCAAGGGAAAAAGAATTATAAAACTGGTAAACTTCTTAATGTGTGAAAAAGTTTGAAGTTGTGAAGGTCAAAAGGTCAAGGTCATATAAAGGGCAGTATGGATGTATGGTATTTGTCCACAAGTCTGAAGTATTGAAATATTAAAGTAATGCAACAAGAGACATAAAAGTTCCAGCGAATCGGATCTGGGGGCCGTTTCACTAAACTTTGTACGACTAAAATGTTTGTAAGTGCAAATTTAGGATTGTCTGGAAATTTCAATTGATGGACTCACATTTATTGAGCATAGGCTGCATTTGCAGCCGATGCTCAATAAATATAAATCCAATAATTGTGTACAAGAAATCATTGTTAATGTGAAATTTATAGACTATCATAGTTTTGCACTTACGAACATTTTAGTCGTACAAAGTTTAGTGAAACGGTCCCCAGGTCCTCACCACACCAGCGTCACTTAGCCCTACTTACTAAATGCAATATGATTAGTACTAATCTTACTGCTTTTATAATGGGTGTAACCGGACTCTCAAGTAGAAAATGAGCCAAAAATGTACTCTGAAATTAGAATAACCTGAACTGGTGCCAGGTCCTCATCATACCAGTCACTTAGCCCCACTCCCCAAAAGTAATATGATTAGTACTAATCTTACTAATTTTATAATATATATAACCAGTGTGAACTCTCAAGTAGCAAGAAAGCCAAACATGTACCGAGGGCCAAACCAGGGATATCGTGATTCCGGCAAGGATGAAAACCATTGTTAACCCTTAGCCCGCTACTCATCAGAAAATGATAGGTCGAAAACATGTTTAATGGCTCTGCTAGCGGGTCGCCATTAAACATATTTTCCGACCTATAATTTTCTGATATACGCCGCAAATTTCAAAATTACAATACAGTTAACCCTATATTCACTGCTTATATTAGGCATTATATACAGCAAGTTTGCCTCGATTTGCTGAAAACACGAATTGTTGACATCTGTGTCATGCACTTCGAGTCTCCTATTTCCCAGTCTCGCAAGTGTAAGATGTTTCCTGGTGACATTTATCAACTTAGCTGTGTACTATTTCCTGTTAATGTTTGTTAGCTTGTTTAATGGGGATTAACGGCCTATCAACAGCTAAGGTTATTTAATGCCGGGTCAATGTCAATGGGTTTAGTACTAAATCCCACATATTACATGTACAAATGGGAGGAAAATCCCAAAATCAGAACTGAATATTTACAATAAACAATCTACCGGTATATATTCAGCCCTGAAATCAGAATAATCCTGATCTGATGCCAGGACGTCGCCACACCAGAATCACTTGGCCTTCCCAAAGGCAGTAGGAACAGTAAATATCTTACTACTTTTATAATGGGCAATAACCCAATTCAACTCCCAGGTAACAAAAGAGCTAAAGAAAGCATTAACCCTTACACCGCTGTCTTAATTTTTTGTCGTCTGCTATTTATCTTCTATTTTCCATTTTTATCATCAAAAACATGCTTTGACAGCACTTTAGAATAATTTACAACATGCTTTGACAGTACTTCAGAATCATTTCCATTGGAAATGATTCTGAAGTGCTGTGAAAACATGTTTTTATTGAGATATAAGGCAAGATATAAAAGCAACAGCAGACGACCAGTTGTCAATGGAAATGATTCTAAAGTGCTGTCAAAGCATGTTGTAAATTATTTTAAAGTGCTGTCAAAGCATGTTTTTGATGATAAAAATGGAAAATAGAAAATAAACAGCAGACGACAACAAATTAAGATAGCGGTGTAAGGGTTACACCACATAAATATGCAGCATGTTATGGGTAAGTCTAAAACTTTAGATTTTTATCAGGCTGCGTGCTCATGGATCAGGACCTACACTGGCAAATAGCCACATTTTGTCGTCTTGTGCTACATATAATACAAAAGACACTTACACAAGTATGAACACACAAACATGCACGTGTATTTGGCAAATTGGCAAGAATAACATGACTACACAAGAATAACATGAATACAAAATGGCTCCACCATAATAGGCATGACCTGACAAAACAGTTCATGGCCAGTGTAGAAATATGGTGCGAGAGCTCCAGATAAGGTGCATATTGACGTATTTTATGCAATTATTTTAGCTGAATACACATTGATTATCAAAAGTGGGAGTACAAAAAAACGCACAGCGATGTGAAAATACGCATTGATTTTCAAATTGAGTAGGAAAATACTGCCATAAAGTTGAAAATTCACTTAGTTGAGCTGCAACTCAAATAAGTAAATGTTTAAAATGTTTATATTTTTTTTATCCTTTGTTCCCTATTTAATAATGAAGAAAATATTTGTAAAAGTAAAATACGCAATGATTTTGAAATCAGGGGGTATAGTACGCTTTAGACACAAAGCTTATCTGGAGCTGTGTGGTGTCAAACAGTGGGACATCATGACATTACAAATATCGCCAGCTGTCGACGCTACATAAACAAGTATAACTTTGTTAAAGGTACATGCACACTTGGTAGGCACAAACTGTTCTTTATGGGAATTAAATAAGTGTATAATTATGTCACTATTCCATCATTTCTAAAAAGTACGGGTGCCCGCTATACAGATATAATCATTTAGTAATATTTATTTTGTGCCTACTGAGTGGGCATGTACCTTTAATAACTTGGTAAATTAGAGACCGATTTTCAAAATCTGACTCTTGTTTTCTTCGTTATTTCCAAACATTTTTGTTTTTGACTTTGCCTCGACCTGCCATCACTTTAATTTGAGCTTTGTTGATGGGCTTGTCATCCGCTGATAAAGGCTATATGATTACAGTTGACCAGTGTAGCTCCAGATCAGATCTGTACAGTACTGATCTGGGGCTCCACTGTTCAACATAAAGCATTCATGTCTGTGCAGAACATGTTTGAGGGGCTGTTTGTTCAGTATTCGGCAGGTCACAGCTGGTATGTATTCCATAACACTTGCACACCTATGTGTGTGCACACCATAACATAAACAAGGTGCATGGTCACGTGGTTACAACAACAACAACAATGGCTGAAAGTGTTGAAAGCGCGCCCACTCAAAAGTAAGTGTTATTTGATATTTTCCTTACTAGCTAGCCAATGGATTTTGATGAAATATGGCGCAGCAATGCGTCTTCATGAGCTGCATTTTGTGGTCCTGGAAGTTTGGCACATACTTATGTCGTTCTACCGACACGTAAATCGATTCTTCACAAAAAATGACAGAAGTTTGGGCCAAAGTACCGAGACCACCCAATGCAGCTTAACAAGACATACTTAATGCGCCATATTTCATAAAAATCCGTTACATAATAAGGACAAAATAAAAGAATATGCGCTTTGAATCGGAGAGCTTCAGGGGCCCGTTTCACTAAGTTTCGTACGACTAAAATGTTCGTAAGTGCAAAATTATGATAGTCTGTAAATTTCACATGAACATTGTTTTCTTGTAAACAATTATTGGATTTACATTTATTGAGCCTAGGCTGCATATGCAGCCTACATGTATGCTCAATAAATGTAAATCCATCAATTCAAATTTCCAGACGATTCTAAATTTACATTTACAAACATTTTAGTCGTAGGAAGTTTAGTGAAACGGGCCCCTGGAAGCTTCAGTACGTGTTGTTGTTGTTACCACGTGATCATACACCTTGATAAAGGGGCTTATTGAGATTTTGACCAGTGTAGCTCCTTATCAACTAGCACACACATGCAACCCGTTACGGATCTAATGTTTCTGCTCGAGGCATCAGGAACATTTCCCCTCGTCAATATTATAGTGAACATTGTAGGCCCAGATCAGACTGCACGGATGATCTGGCAGACTGGGGCTGTACTGGCCATATAGGCAATAAGCGCTATTTTTCTACAGTCACCCACATAGGATATCGTGCCAGGGGATCCATTATTCATATATTCAGAACTAAGAAATCCGGAGCCATCCTCCAAATCATCGCCCGACTATTATATAGAGGCACAATCAGACAAAATGGGACTTAATTCATTTATAATGTAATTTGACAATAATCCAAACTGTATAATTGTGCAATGAGAGATCGTAGCTAGTTATTTCCCTTTGCAAATCTATTTGTAGAGATCTGGTCCTATGCTGTATTGTAGCGTTTATTTCTTGCTGAATAGCTCAAACATCGAATTTTGCAAACAGAGTAGAACCAGGAGTGCAGTCTGATCTGAGTCTACACTGTTTGCAATAACATTAATAAGTGTGAACATAAGAATCTGACAAACAATGCAGTCCCGGATCAGATTGGGCAGATATGTACGATGATTTGGATCAACACTACACTGTAGTGAAAATCACAATAATTGCTCCTTTTCATAACAAATCATGCTACATTCGCCTCTTTTTACAAGCCATAAAGCCCTAAACTACACAATTGGGACCAGATTTCTCTTAACTCAACGGGAGATAACTAGCTACGATCCCACATAGCTTAGAATATCTCAGCTCTACGGATGTGTTTTACTATTTCATCTGTCTTTTATATTTTCTGTATCAGTGTTTTGCTACACAAATGGGAATAAAAGGATAACCAATGTCAAACTATGTATACCGTACCTACATGTGTATTATTGGCCTATGAATGTTTTTAACATGACTGAAGTGTTAAACTTCTCACTCGTCAGACTCTGTAGCAAAAACGCCAGGACAAATTGGGCTGTTATTGTGACTAAATTTTACGCTATAAGGGTCTCCGCTCTCACAGATACAGAAAATATAAAAGACAGATGACAGAGCTCCAGATAAGGTGCGTATTTGCGTAAATACCCAATTAAAATTGCCAAAAACCCAATTGAAATCAGAAGTAGTGAGTAACAAAAAGCAATGAAAAATGTGTGGTATCTTTATCATGCTACAGAAAACAATAAACATACCACAAATATAGCATATTTTCTTATTTTTCAATGAAAACACATCTTGGTATTTCATTAGAATTGTCTCAAGGAGACAATTCTAATGAAATACCAAGATGTGTTTTCATTTAGAAGCAAACTATTCAACAAGTTCGGTCTGCTGATGTGTAAACAGTAGTGTGATTCTGTTTTACACAATTAAAATTTTGAAATACCCAATTGCTTCAGAAATACTCAATTACTTATTCCTTATCTGGAGCCCTGAGATGACATAGTAAAACACATCTGTAGAGCTGAGATTTTCTAAGCTACATCCCACATAGAGTTAGATTTCAGTGACCAAATGGAGAGTTTGTTTGTTTCTTTTGTTTCTTTCTTGGGGTTTAACGGTCATTTAACTGAACTACAAGAGTACACACTATAATGTGATGTCACCCCGAAATATACAACACGGTTTATTCCCTGTTAATTTTTGGTTAAAGGTACATGCCCACTCAGTAGGTTATAATATAGGGAGACAGATAGTTTTGTATATTCTGTAGATATGACATTTTCTGGCAAAACTAGATTTGTCAGTAAGCGGGGGCTTACGGAATACCCCCCCACCCCCCCGCATCAGCCCTGACCTAGAATGAATTAGGCTTGGTTCATTCTAGTGATAGGTTCATTCTGGGGTAAGAAAATAACATATAGCTAGTACATGTAGGTAACATGTTCTACAAATAGTTTTGAACAATACAAGATGATGATGAAATTATGTTTTATGAGACAGTGACTTTCATCTTAAAGATGCCCTGGCATGGCTGTATGTTTAATATGCATAGTATATTAATTAGTAATTAATAGAAAGCTGGTATAACGAAGGTAAACATGCATACATTCCAGCTCGCATACTATCATTTTCAGATAAAAGACTATGTCAGCACATATGGAGAGTGCGATGGTGGTTCCAGTTGAAAAAAGCAAACTAGACATTCTAAGTCCGTGACCTTGACCCCTGGCATAAATGGGGGTCGTAGGTTTGTTGCAGAATGATGTATGAATGTCAGAGAAGGGCCGGGTAAAATATCACTGCATTCCGCAAAGGGAAAGAGAAGTTATAAGGAAATTTACATTTGTTAAGTTTTAGTTTTTTTCTAAGTATATAAGTCCGTGACCTTGACCCCTGGCATAAATGGGGGTCATAGGTTTGTTGCAGAATGATGTATGAGTGTCAGAGAAGGGGCAGGTAAAATATGAAAGATTTCCGCAAAGGGAAAGAGAAATTAAAAGGAAATTTACAATTGTTAAGTTTTCGTTTTTTTCTAAGTTTCTAAGTCCGTGACCTTGACCCTTGGCATAAATGGGGGTCATAGGTTTGTTGCAGAATGATGTATGAGTGTCAGAGAAGGGGCGGGTAAAATATGAAAGATTTCCGCAAAGGGAAAGAGAAGTTAAAAGGAAATTTACAATTGTTAAGTTTTCATTTTCTTCCAAGTTTCTAAGTCCGTGACCTTGACCCCTGGCATGAATGGGGGTCGTAGGTTTGTTGCAGAATGATGTATGAGTGTCAGAGAAGGGGCGGGTAAAATATGAAAGATTTCCGCAAAGGGAAAGAGAAGTTAAAAGGAAATTTACAATTGTTAAGTTTTGTGACGGACGGAAACACGGAAACACGGAAACTCGGACGGACGGACGGACGGACAAGCTGACTCCAGTATACCCCCCAACAACTTCGTTGCGGGGGGGGGGGGGGGGGGGGGGTGGGGGGGGGGGGGGGGGGGGGGGCGGGTATAAATAATGACAAACACTGTAGATCCTGATGAGACGACTCGTAACAAGCCGGCTCATCCGGATCTACAGTGTTTGCAAATGTGGGCTGTATGATTTGTAGGGCTGAAAGGGTTAATGTTCTTTTTCACGATTTATATTATATCCCTTAACCCTTTCACCCCTAAGTAACTGGAATGGATTTTGATATGCTACTTTTACAATCAATCCAATCATCACAAAATGGTTTTCTGACTAGTCCACTTATAAAAAGAGGGTATTTGGTGTTCTCAAAAATATGAAAATTACTTTCAAACAGTGCAGATCCTCATGAGACGGCTCGTTACAAGCCGGCTCATCTGGATCTGCACTGTTTGCATAAACCGATATAGCGGGCTTTAAATCTTCCTAGAAGCCCACACGATGTCATTTACATGCCACATATCATTTCTGGTAGTAAAGGCAACATTCATATGCTAGTCGGTAACTAAACTGTCATTTTTCATTTCATTTCATTTCATTATAGTGCACCAAAGTTACAATTTCACTTGCACTTCAATTTATATAGCTACTACTTTAAAATACACCATTTATTTAGCCCGACATTTCAAAAATGTATAACTTTGTGTTCTTTCATTATCAAATTTACAAAGAACACAGGAAAGTATATATTTTATTCAAAATGGTAGTTGAAGCCACTCTTTGTACCACAAGGATAATATTTATTCTAATTTGCAAGACCTTCATTTTCCAAAGGTTGGCTGACATTTAGTATGAAATGTGCAACCAGATGGCCGCAGCCCGCAAGTCGAGCCTGCCAAGGCATTTGATGGTCCCCAATGGAAATGATTCTAAAGTGCTGTCAAAGCATGTTTTTGGTGATAAAAATGGAAAAGTAGAAAATAAACAGACGACAACAAATTATATAGCGGTGTAAGGGTTATATACAAGACATGAATTTTATAACCAGTGCTGTCCCAGATTAGCATGCCGAGTCTGATCAGGGCCTACACCATTTGTATATCATCATACACTTGACAATATAGGAATGAATGGCCTTTTTGTGGAATTTATCGGGGTATAAACTTGGAAAAGTCGCGGGAATACTGGACGAAGGCCGGAAGGCCTCGTCCAGTATTCCCGCGACTTTTCCAAGTTTATATCCCCGATAAATTCCACAAAAAGGCCATTCATTCCTTATAATTCCAGCATTTGAAATAAATTCATCAAGAAAATGTGTTTATTTTCCGTTTTCTTAAGAATTATTTTAACTGCGCCTGGCGGTTACGGAAAGTAGTTCGGCATGGGAGTTTATTGGGATATAAATTTTGGACAGAGACTTGCTACGGACCAATCAAATGTTAGGGAATTGTGTAAATATTTTTGTGCTGGAATTATAACTGGGTACATGTGCACACAGGTTGAAGTAACGGACCGAGGTCTATAAATACATTAAATATGCCTAAAAGCATCAATAAATGTAGAAAAAAAAAGGTAAAATTTGTTTTTACCCCCTCCATATAATTCAGTATACTGAATTATATGGAGGGGGTAAAAACAAATTTTAGCTTTTTTTTTTTCTTCATTTATTGATGCTTTTAGGCATATTTAATGTATTTACTGAATTATATGGAGGGGATAAAAACAAATTTTAGCTTCTTTTTTTTCATTTATTGATGCTTTTAGGCATATTTAATGTATTTATAGACCTCGTCCGTTACTTCAATCTGTGCATGTGCATAATGATCTGGATCTACATTTGTGGCAAATGTTGTAACGTGCATTTTGCCAGACGCCAGCCCACAGTGTTACATGTATAAGCATTATGACTGGTTCAGTTGAGAGATTGAATTATAGTTACAGACAGACATTTCGTTCTCAAGCTAAACCAATTTCCTGATGGAAGAACATGAATATCGTTTCCTACTGCTATACAAAATTATAATATATTGAGAGCAATATTTAACCCTTACACCGCTATCTTAATTTTTTGTCGTCTGCTGTTTATTTTCTATTTTCCATTTTTATCATCAAAAACATGCTTTGACAGCACTTTAGAATAATTTACAACATGCTGTGACAGCACTTTAGAATAATTTTGATTGGAAATGATTCTGAAGTGCTGTCAAACCATGTTTTTATTAAGAAATAAGGCAAGATATAAAAGCAACAGCAGATGACAATTATTGTGAGTAGCGGTCTAAGGGTTAAGCAGATGTAATGTTTGTGGAAATAGAGGACAGATTTTGTAAAATCTTGGCCTATATGGAAAACAAAAAAACAATGCTATCATCAGCGATCACACACTCTCAACCACGAAGGTTGAGGTCATCCAAATAACACAGGGTGGTTAGCCACCAGTGTGAGGAAGGTTGGTAGAGATCCCAGCAACATATCAGGAGATATGCAACATTTAGACATACGTCCAACATTGTCAACGCCTACGAGAACGACGATGCCAGAATTGTGAGTGCCATGTCGAACTTTCCACTAATGTGGGTGCGATAAAAATGAGCCCTTGAAGCAAGTTAATCATAGGTTACACTTGTACAGTGTCAAGCCAATTACAAACATTACAACACCAGATTGGCTTCTGAGGCAAAACCACAGACAGAAACCATAGCAGTCTGTGGAAGTAAGTTTGTTTGTTTGTTGGGGTTTAACGGCCTATCAACAGCTAAGGTCATTTAAGGCCGGGTCAATGGGTTTAGTACTAAATCCCATATATTACCTGCACAAGTACATGTACATGTTCAAGTACATGTACAAATGGGGGGAAAATCCCAAAATCAGAACTGAATATTTACACTAAAAATATATTCAGCCCTGAAATCTGATGCCAGGTCCTCGCCACACCAGAATCACTTGGCCCCCTCCCAAAAGCAGTAGGATCAGTAATAATCTTACTACTTTTATAATGGGCAATAACCCAATTTATTATTGGAAACCATACTTTTTTCCAGGCCTACTTGCAGCAGATTTTTTAAGAAGATGCAAATTTGAATATGTAATAACAATTGGTATATATCCTGCACATACAATACACCTTTCGGAAATTATAGACTATTCTGCTTCTATTAACTACATAATTATACAGCGGAACCTCTCCAAACCACACACCTTTGTGTCCACCTTTGTGGAGCGGTTACACAGTTAATCAAGAGTAGTATCACGTAGTACGATACATTTTTGTGCTAGACAGACAGTATAACGAGAGCAATATTACAGTGAGGTCAATCCAAAGTGAAGGGGTCAATGGAAGAAGGGGGCCAACTCCATCAGGGAGTTAGCCCCCTTCTGCCATTGACCCCTTCAATTAAACATGTAGGTTTCACACAAGTCCTGTTTAGGGAGGTTCCATTGTTTTCTAGTTCTATACAGCATACGTTTCCATGGAGATTGATTGATTGCGGTTTATTTATTTATTCAATGTTTAATGGCATATCAACAGCTATCAACAACAATAATTTTGTTGGGGGGCCCCCCCCCCCCCCAACCCCATAATTCTGTAAATTTTGGATTTTTTATTCTAATATATTTGTGTAATCATGAGTACTGGGAACTTTGCTGAGAACTTTGCTGAGAATGCAGGAAATGGCGTTTCACACCACTTGGATTTCAAACATTTACGGGGAGGCATGCCCCCCGGACACCCCTAGCGCTATCGGGCCCTTCGGGCCCTTAACATTGAGCCCCCCCAATAATGTTCGGCTTCCGCCGCCTATGTAACAAACACAAGAATTCCGCGGAATCAAATGTCTCGCCTTGTTCCACCTTGACCTTGACCCTGAGGCCTTGACCTTGACCCTGGGGCCCGAGAATAGTCCTATATTCATCTACATATCATAGTAAAGGTATGTATAAAGTTTGATGACTAGCTGATAAGGTGTTGAAGTAATGACCGTAACACGAAAACTTAACATTGAATGATGAAGACGCCACCGCCGCCGACGACTCCGGAAAAGCAAAACCTTAGTCTCGCTTTCCGCTTTCGTGGGCGAGACAATAAAACCCCAATCACACAGCAGGATTCCTGCTGTGTGCTTGGGGTTGTATGTTTGTTCAACAGTAAACATGGTAACGGTCATAAACAGATGTGAATGCACTTGTACAGGTGAAGCATTGTACATTCATCACTGCAGCTAGTATGGTAGCTCCAAGATTAATAGGCAGTATCTAAAGACACCACTCCACACAATATTACAGGACAGTTCATAACAAAATACCGGTAGTGATTATACGGTTTGTTGAGATATCAACAACCCACCAGTGTAGTTCCTGATCAGAGCACTGGTTTTTGGCTTGATGATAGAATGGTATACTATACAGTTTTAGACATTTACAAAATACAACAAACTCATTTGTTCATGTTTCTATTTGTGTGGACATAATCGTTTGTTGGTTTCTATTCTGTAAATGGTTAAAACAGTGTCATTTTACCATCCTATCTCCAAGCAAACCACCTGGGGGCCGTTTCACTAAACTTCCTGCAACTAAAATGTTTGTAAGTGCAATATTATGATAGTCTGTAAATATCACATTAGGAATGTTTTCTTGTAAACAATTACATGATTTACATTTATTGAGCATAGGCTGCATATGCAGCCTATGCTCAATAAATGTAAATACATCAATTGACATTTCCAGAAGATCTTAAATTTGCACCCACGAACATTTTAGTCGTACGAAGTTTAGTGAAACGGGCCCCTGTAGTCTGATATTGTGTAAATTGTTTGTTGATTGCATGCGAAGTACGATACACGGACTAAATGGCAAACAGTGCAAACTCTGATCAGTACTGGCTAATCTGATTTTCTTTAAATGTGCTTAGAAGTATGTCATGACCACCATTTGAAGCGTCTCATTGAGACGGTTCAAATGAGTGGTCACAACATATACTTTCATTGAGAAATAACAAAAATAAAAATAAAAGGCGTTAATCATGAAAGCCGTATAGACATTTTGTTCCACGCAGGTTATAATGGGAATCCTTACATATGCGTTATTTTAAAACAAGGACATTTCAGTAAAAGACTTTTACAGATATAAATTGGCTGTTGACATTTACAGAAAGAAAACATTTTAAATGGAACCTTCTAAATACATGTATGAACTTTAACCACAACAAATTGCTGATTTTGCATTCACCAATTACATAGAGGATGTTCCATCGTACATTTTGAATAGCGACACTCGTGTCCGTCGGCGTCCATGCAAGCAACTCACTCACTCGTTGCTTACACGGAAGCGGACGCACACTCGTGTATTATTTCCGCTATTCAAACGTGTACGATGGAATATCCTATTTATTACACTTCCACGGCGGATACATATGCACATTTGGTCTATTTTTGAGATTATAATCAATGAATTAAATTGTGATGTGCGCATGAACAGTTGTACAATGACGTGTTTTCCCGCCTTTTGATGTTACGTTGTGTGACGTCAAATGTGACGTCATGTAAACTTTTTGAAATCAAAATTACTCAGCTATTTCCATGAACCAGATATATTTGAGTGCATGTTTGGAATGTGTTCAATCACATTAACATTCTTGATTAGTCGAGAACCTTTCCAAATTTTCAACTAACTTTATTTTGACTAATAAAAATTAAACAGTTTGCATGGTAGGTCGTGGTTTCCAAGAAAACAGGCGAGCAATTACAGGTGTTCTCTTCACGGTGTATTATTTGTAAGGAGTTGATTACGGGTTTTCCCTCACAGCGAAACCCGTGCAAATAATTTGCAAGAGTGTAATAAATTCATTTTCTCACTTCCGGATGATTTGAAAGTGCTCATATATACCCACAGGCATGGGGCGTGTTTCGGCTTTCATCGGTATAACTCTATATACCAGTACATGTATATGAACAAGGCTTCTGACTTTGGTCGAACACTACATCGTATCCAACACATTTCGCGATTTCATTAAGTTATATACAGTAATTTTGGCAGAAAGTGCACATGTTCATTTGAAAATTATTGTTATCTTGCTAAAATAGCATAGTTAGAACATAATTATGCAAAGAATATAGAATTACAGCTGGTTAGCATAGGTCGGACACAACTTCGTATCATAACAAATGAAATAATGTGTTTAAGGCTCTAACGTCAATATTGTAGTGGCAAGTTCATATGATCATTTGAGAATTATCGTTATCCTGCAGAAATACATAGAATGCATAGAAAACAAGAGTACCGAAGGTCACAATATACGCCCGTCGAGGCAAGGCCAGTCAACAAGGGGAAATAACTCATCTTGACGAGATAAACATGTAAACTAAATTTGGTTACGATCCGTCAAGTAGAACTCTACTTATTGCGTGGACAAGGAAAGTCCGAAAAATTAAAAATGGTCGCCAAGGGGAGATAAGTCATTGAAAAAATTAAAAAATCAATAGGCTTCTTCGTTTTGCCGTGATAAACATGTATACCGAATTTGGTTATGATCGGTGAAGTATAACTTGAGTTATTGCGTGGACAAGGATACAGAGTGCGAAAATTAAAAATGGCTGCCAAGGGGAGATAAGTATCCGAAAAATTTCAAAATCAATAGGCTTCTTTGTCTTGCCATGATAAACATGTATATCGAATTTGGTTTCGATCAGTGAAGTAGAACTGGAGTTATTGCATGGACAAGGATACAGAGTGCGAAAATTAAAAATGGCCGCCAAGGGGAGATAAGTCATCGGAAATTTTTCAAAACCAATAGGCTTCTTCGTCTTGCCGTGATAAACATGTATACCGAATTTGTTTACGAGCGGTGATGTAGAACTTGAGTTATTGCGTGGACAAGGATACAGAGTGCGAAAAATAACAAGAGCTGTAGGAGAACAGCATAGCTCGACTACGAGGGTTGTCAATGTACACATAGCTTGACAAAGAAGGTGGCTGCGGCCTGCATAAAAACCTTAACCAAGGTTGACTAAAAACATTAACCAAGGGATTATTGATGTACGTCACCAGGAGATAAAGTTTTCCAAGTATGGTTGCTGTAGGCCCAGGAGTATTCCATATACAAGCTTGACTAAAAACCGTAACCAAGGGGAGATAACTAAGTAATCCAAGGATAAAAGTAGGTCAAGGTCAAATATAGGTCAGGGATTATTGATGTACATCATTAGGAGATGAAGTTGTCCAAGTATGGTTGATGTAGGCCCAGAAGTATTCCATATACAAGCTTGACTATAAACATTAACCAAGTAATTGAAGGTTAAATGTAGGTGAAGGTAAAATAAAGGTCAGGGGTTATTGATGTACATCCTTATGAGAAAAAGTTATCCAAGTATGGTGTCTGTATGCACAATAGTATTCCATCTACAAGCTTGACTAAAAACCTTAACCAAGGTTGAGTAACTAGATGGCCGCGGCCTGCATGTCACGCCTTGTAGGCATGGACACTAACAAAAAAGATAGAGTATAACGAAAAACTTTAACCAAAAAACTTAAGCAAAAATGTTAACCGGTCACACGTACGTACGTACGTACATATCGTACTATATCGCGCTTTCCGCAAGCGGGCGCGAAAAAAACTTTAACCAAAAACTTCAAAGTAATTTGACCTTGACATTGGGCACAGGGGCCGCACGGGAGGGGGGTAGAATGAAAATATAAATGATGATAAACACCCATGTGAAGTTTCAAGGTAATGGGCAAAGCAGTTGCAGAGATATAGTATAACGAACAAATTTAACCAAAAAACTTAACCAAAAACTTTAACCAAAAAACTTAACCAAAAACTTTTAACCAAAAAACTTAACCAAAAAACTTAACCAAAAACGTTTAACCAAAAAACTTAACCAAAAACTTCAAAGTAATTTGACCTTGACATTGGGCACAGGGGCCGCACGGGAGTGGGGTAGAATGAAAATATAGATGATGATAAACACCCATGTGAAGTTTTCAAGGTAATGGGCAAAGCAGTTGCAGAGATATAGTATAACGAAAAACTTTAACCAAAAAACTTAACCAAAAACTTTAACCAAAAAACTTAACCAAAAACTTCAAAGTAATTTGACCTTGACATTGGGCACAGGGGCCGCATGGGAGGGGGGTAGAATGAAAATATAGATGATGATAAACACCCATGTGAAGTTTCAAGGTAATGGGCAAAGCAGTTGCAGAGATATAGTATAACGAAAAACTTTAACCAAAAAACTTAAACAAAAACTTTAACCAAAAAACTTAACCAAAAACTTTAACCAAAGAACTTAACCAAAAACTTCAAAGTAATTTGACCTTGACATTGGGCACAGGGGCGACGGGAGGGGGGAGTAGAATGAAAATATAGATGATGATAAAATCACCCATATGAAGTTTCAAGGTAATGGGCAAAGCAGTTGCAGAGATATAGTATAACGAAAAACTTTAACCAAAAAACTTAACCAAAAAACTTAACCAAAAACTTTAACCAAAAAACTTAACCAAAAACTTCAAAGTAATTTGACCTTGACATTGGGCACAGGGCCGCACGGGAGGGGGGGTAGAATGAAAATATAGACGATGATAAAACCATGTGAAGTTTCAAGGTAATGGGCAAAGCAGTTGCAGAGATATAGTATAACAAAAAACTTTAACGAAAAACTTTAACCAAAAAACTTAACCAAAAACTTTAACCAAAGAACTTAACCAAAAACTTTAACCAAAAAACTTAACCAAACAACTTAACCAAAAACTTTAACCAGACACACGTACGTACGTACGTACGTACGTACGTACGCCAAAGTGCCGACCTTAACCAAGGGGAACTAAGTAAGTAATTTAAGGTTTAAATGTAGGTCAAGGTCAAATATAGGTCAGGGGTTGTTGATGTACATCCCTATGAGAAAAGGTTGTCCAAGTATGGTGTCTGTATGCACAATAGTATTCCATGTACAAGCTTGACTAAAATCCATAACCAAGGTTGACTAAAAACCTTAACCAATGGGAATTAACTAAGTAATTCAAGGTTAAATGTAGGTCAATGTCAAATATAGGTCAGGGGTTATTCATGTACATCACTAGGAGATGAAGTTGTCCAAGTATGGTTGGTGTAGGGCCAGGAGTATTCCATCTACAAGCTTGACTAAAAACCTTAACCAAGGGGAATTAAGTAAGCAATTCAAGAGGAAATGTAGGTCAAGGTCAACTATAGATCAGGGGTTATTGATGTACATCACTATGACAAAAGGTTGTCCAAGTATGGTGTCTGTATGCACAATAGTATTCCATGTACAAGCTTGAGTAAAAAGCTTAACCAAGGTCGAGTAAAAACCTTAACCAAGGGGAATTAACTAAGTAATTCAAGGTTAAATGTAGGTCAAGGTCAAATATAGGTCAGGGATTGTTGATGTACATCACTAGGAGATGAAGTTGTCCAAGTATGGTGGGTGTAGGGCCAGTAGTATTCCATATAGAAGGTTAACTAAAAACCTTAACCAAAATGAATTAAGTAAGTAATTGAAGAGGAAATGTTGGTCAAGGTCAAATATAGATCAGGGGTTATTGATGTACATACCTATGAGAAAAGGTTGTCGAAGTATGGTGTCTGGATGCACAATAGTATTCAATGTAAAAGCTTGAAAAAAAACCTTAACCAAGGTTGACTAAAAACCTTAACCAAGGGGAATTAAGTAAGTAATTCAAGAGGAAATGTAGGTCAAAGTCAAATATAGATGAGGGGTTATTGATGTGCATCACTAGGAGATGAAGTTGTCCAAGTATGGTGGGTGTAGGGCCAGTAGTATTGCATATACAAGCTTGACTAAAAACCTTAACCAAGGTTGACTAAAAACCTTAACCAAGGGGAATTAACCAAGTAATTCAAGAGGAAATGTAGGTGAAGGTCAAATATAGATCAGGGGTTATTGATGTACATCACTAGGAGATGAAGTTGTCCAAGTATGGTGGGTGTAGGGCCAGTAGTATTCCATATACAAGCTCGACTAAAAACCTTAACCAAGGCATGACGGTGACGCCGACGCCGGGGTGACAACATAAGCTCTACTTATTCTTCGAATAGTCGAGCTAAAAATGGCCGCCAATGGGAGACAAGTCATCGGAAAGTTTTGAAAAAAATTGAAAAATTGCCGTGATAAACATGTATACCAAATTTGGTTACAATCCATCAAGTAGTACTTCTAGTTATTGCGTGGACAAACCCGCCCGCCCTTACAAGATGAATACATATTACGTCACGTTTTTTCAAACGGGCGTATAATTACAATTTTAAACATGTTATTTTGTTATGATACGAGGTCGTGTCTGACCAAAGTATAAGACTGAAGCGGAAACTGACTGAAGCCGAAACACACTGATTGCTTGTGCTTGTTGTAGAGGAAATATCCAATGGAATGCATGTGGCAACTCCAGCAGAGTAATTGCCTGTCAGCAGCTTTGGTATCATGATTCCTCCAACACAGGGTTCCAGATAAGGAATTAGTAATTGCATCTATCCTGAAGCAATTGGGTATTTCACAATTTTGATTGGGTAAAATAAAATCACAATACTGTTTACACATCAGCAGACTGCAATTATTGAATAGTTTGCTTCTAAATGAAAACATGTATTGGCATTTCATTAGAATTGTCTCCAAGGAGACAATTCTAATGAAATACCAAGATGTGTTTTCATGGAAAAATAAGAAAAATATGCTATATTTGTGGTCTGTTTATTGTTTTCTGTAGCATGATATTAAAGGTACCACAAATTTTGCATTGCTTTTTGTTACTCACTACTTCCAATTTTAATTGGGTATTGCAAATATACACCTTATCTGGAGCACTGCAGCTCATTTCCATGGCACAGTAGTCACCATGGGAAATAACACACGTTGTCCTTGTGTGTAGATACGACCAGTCTAGAAATCCATTGCATCTGGGGCCGTTTCACTATACTTTGTACGACTAAAATATTTGAAAGTGCAAACTTATGATAAGTCTGTAAATTTCACATTAACAATGTTTTGTTGTAAACAATTATTGGATTTACATTTATTGAGCATAGGCTGCATAGGCAGATGCTCAATAAATGTAAATCCAATAAATGTTTACAAGAAAACATTGTTAATGTGAAATTTACAGACTGCCATAATTTTTCACTTACAAACATTTTAGTCCTACTGTTTAGTGAAACGGCCCCCTGTTCAGACTATGTATACTCAGCAAAAAAAAGAAACTTTACTGTACCTATTTTGTTCATATCTAGGTCATTTCAAGAGATACATCCATGATGTTGATATGTATATGTCAGGTGACCATTTAGCAACACATCTGCATTTCTGTTGGAAATCTAAATGTAGCGCATACTCAAAATATTATGATTACAGGAACAAGGTGCAATACTGAAAAACACAAGTTTCCAAAAAATCGCTTTACATTTCTGGTTGATGTTATCGATGAGATAATGTTTTCTGTTAGGTCGAAATTTAACTGATATCTGTTTACTATCTGTTGTGTCCATGATGGGCGTTTATTAATGCGTTGACGCGACGTCGCATGGAATCGACGTAATTTTGGACCACGGTATTGGGAATAGCGTTCCATTCCCCAACTAGTGCATTGGCCAGCTTGTTCACATTGTTCGACACATGCAGTTGTCGCACACGTCTCCCCAGCTCATCCCATATCTGTTATATGGGATTCAAGTCTGGGGAGACAGCTGGCCATGGCAAAATGTTGATGTTGCTAGCAGCGAGTGGCGAGAGCCGTATGCAGACGCGAATTGTCCTGTTGGAATGTCCTGGGCCGTGTCTCTGCAGAAAAGAGATTGCCTCTGCAGTAAGAATTTAGTTTATGTAGTGAGAGGCATTCATGTTTCCACGAATGACAATGAGTCTTGTTTTACGCCACCACCCCACAAACCTGTCTCTCTCTTGTACATAGCGTTCACCTTTACGGTGATACACTCGCTGCCGGCCGTCGGTGTGGCTGAGATTGAAATGCGACTCGTCGCTGAACAGTAAGGTATCCCAGTCACGTCGACGCCAATAACGGTAATGCCTCGCTCATTGCAGTCTGGAATGGCGGTGACGATTCGTCAAAATACTGCCAGACAATTACGTATCTTCTGCCCTGACACGTGGTAATGGTTGCCGGCTGGAAGCTATCGTGTAAATGTGTCAGTCGGATTGCTCGATCTTGGCGCAATGTTGTAACACACAGTCACCCTGCCCTAGGACGATCAGCCACATCCCGAGTTTGCTGCATACGCGTAATCAAATTGAAAATGGTTATGCGGCTGCTACCAAACACTCTACTGATGGCAACGGGAGCAAAACTAGCTTGAAGCATCCCAACTGCCTGATTTCTCTGCGCTTGTGATATAAACATAGCATAATAAACTTGGAAAAGTCGCGGGAATACTGGACGAAGGCCAGAAGGCCTCGTCCAGTATTCCCGCGACTTTTCCAAGTTTATCTGTCAAACAAATTTGTGTATGTTTTGGACTTTGAACTGAATGACTTGTCTGCTCAGGTAGGCCAAACCGAATTTTCAATTCATTGAGCACGAGCAAGTGCAAATGGCTCGAAACGACTTTCTGACGATTTTATCAATACACATTGTCCTATGATAACAAATCAGATACACACAATGTAGGGGCACTCTTGATCGACAATTTGACACAGGTAGCGTGTATATACACGTAGAAATAAAAAAGTTATTCACATTAAATGACAGTAATGTTTCTTTTTTTGCTCAGTATAGTTTAGTCAGACAGATGGAACGGGGTGTTATGTCTGTCAAACAAAAAAGGTTAGTTACAATTTAGAATGCACCTGCTTAGGAAGAGCCTTGCATATTCAGCACTGTAATTACAGACTGTAATTACGGCGTCAATTCCAGCAATGAAACCAGAGCACACAGATTTGGTGGCAGGCACCATTACTACACACTTGCCCGAAGTTGTGAGTAAAAGAAGGAATGCTGTTTGTTTTTGCTGTTTAATGGCCTATCAACAGCTAAGGTCATTTAAGGCCGGGCCAACGGGTTCGATCCCATATTTAACCATCTGCATTGGGGGGGTGGGGGGGGGGGGGGGGGGGGGGGGGGGGGGGGGGGGGGGGGGGGGGGGGGGGGGGGGGGGGGGGGGGGGGGGGGGGGGGGGGGGGGGGGGGGGAAATCCTAAAATCAGAACGGAATATTTACATTGAAAAAAATGTATATATTCAGCCCAGAAATTAGAATAACCTGACCTGGTACCAGGTCAAACCATATCTAAGCCACTTGGCCCCTTTCCCTAAATGTAGTAGGATTACAAATAATCATATTACTCATATAAGGAATATAACCAGATTCAAACTCTCACATATAAGAAAGCCAAAGACGTACATGAGGGCCAAACCAGGTCGCTGGTCGTGATTCCGGTAAAGATGAAACCGGTTCGTTAAATTACCCATCGCATACTCCCACCTGCCACCCACCCCAGAAGGAATGACAGTTAACCCTTACACCGCTATATTATTTTTTGTTGTCTGCTGTTTATTTCTGCTTCCATTTCTACCATCAAAAACATGCTTTGACAGCACTTTAGATTAATTTACAACATGCTTTGACAGCACTTCAGAATCATTAGAATCATTTCCATTGGAAATGATTCTGAAGTGCTGTCAAACCATGTTTTTTATTGAGAAATATGGCAAGATATAAAAGCAACAGCAGACGACAATTGTTGTGTGTAGCGGTCTAAGTTGAAAGCCAAGCAAAATAATTCAGACTCGTAATTCAAACAAAATACACGGCTCCCTCATAAAATAGATCCAGTATTCAATAGACACTGGAGGTTATTTTCAATTTAATCCTTTAATTGTGGAGAATAACATGTTTCAATAGGCACATGAGAATCATATGTGAAGGAACAGTATATATTATAGAAGCACACAGCAATACATGATACATGTAGGTGCAATAGACTGACTGGTTGGTTTCTCCTATAAGACCAGGGCTCCAGATAAGGAATTAGTAGTCGAGTATTGTCACTCCATAATTTCTGAAGCAATTGGGTATATCAAAATTTTAATTGGGTAAAATAAAATCACACTACAGTGTGTACACACCAACAGACAGCAGTTGTTGAATACATGTAGTTTGCTTGGAAAGGAAAACATGTCTTGGCATTTCATTAGAAGTGTCTCCTTGGAGACAATTCTAATGAAATACCAAGATGTATTTCATGGAAAATAAGAAAAATATGCTATATTTGTGGTCTGTTTATTGTTTTCTGCAGCATGATAAAGGTACCATAACTTTTGTATTGCTTTTTGATACTTCTGATTTCATTTGGGTTTTTGACAATTTTAATTGAGTATTTAAGCAAATACGCAGCTTATCTGGAGTTCTGAAGACAGTACATGTATTGATGTTTGTGTGTGGAGCCTATCTTGGAATAATCTAATCTTGTAATAGAACTAGTTCCAGATACAGCATTCTGATTACAATATACATGTACTGGAACCTCCTGAGAAAATCAATATTTGTAATACAAGAAAGAAATATCTCACACAATTTCACCATCTCGACAACACAGACCATAAAGCCAACTTTTACAAACATGGTAGATCCAGATGAGCCGGATTGTGACGAGCTGGCTCATCAGAATCTGCAATATTTGTCGGTAGTATTTGATTCTAAAAACAATTACATGTATTTTCTCATTTAAGGCCATAAAGTTTAAACTAGAAAATGTGTTCATAGAACATGGATCACATACTGCTTTGATAATGAGGGAGGTAAAATTCCAAGTCCAAAAGGGGAGATAATCCATGATCCGGTTTAAAGCAAATTTCGCAATGTTAAGTAATTGAGTAGTGTCACTCCATCATTTCTGAAGCAATTGTGTATTTCAAAATGTTAATTGGGTAAAATAAAATCACTCTACTGTTTACACATCAGCAGACAGAAATTATTGAATAGTTCGCTTTGAAATGAAATACGTCTTGGAATTTCATTAGAATTGTCTCTTTGGAGACAATTCTAATGAAATACATGTACCAAGATTTGTTTTCATGGAAAATAAGAAAAAATATGCTATATTTGTGGTCTGTTTATTGTTTTCTTCAGCATGATAAAGGTACCATAAATTTTTTTATTGCTTTTTGATACTCGCTAATTCTGATTTCAATTGCTTTTTTTGGCAATTTTAATTGGGTATTTAAGCAAATACGCAGCTTATCTGGAGCTCTGAATATACCTTTGGCACACTTCATAAGCCGGGGTTATATATATATAAACTCATAAACTATTTCTCATTGAAATTACAGTCTCCGCGAAACTGCCAAAATGTTACAGGACATTCGGTCTGGTAAACTTGAAAAACTTGAAAAAGTTTTATAAAATTGACTTTGTGATATTTAAGAGGTTTTAGCTTTTTAAGTACCGTCAGCCATATAAGAAAACAATAAATAATTTAAAAAAAAAAAAAATATATATTTTTTTTTTTACTTTATAGTCAGCTAAACATTTGGTCCGGTGACTTCCGGTTTACCGTCGGACAGGCGGCACTTTTAACAGACATGTCCGACAACTTTCACGGAGACTGTAATTACATTTCACTCTGTATAAGGTTTTGTATAATGTCAAACCTTATTTTATACTGATCACTATATAGTTTTATAGAAAATATGAATCTGTACAAAACAATAAACAATAGTAAAACTAACAGCAATGGGTAAAATACTGTAAAATTCACTGCAAATGCTGTTCAACAATAAAATATATGAGGCTACCCACACATAAATTGAGTTGAGGTGTTGGTAAAAGCAAGTATATGAAACAAGAGTGTATCGCCAGTGATCGTCTCCATGGTACATTCGATTTGATATATAACATTACCATATTTGGTCCCCCCCCCCACCCCCACCCCCATCATATCCACCAGTCATTATTTTAACAAATCTGAAAGAGCATCGACTATCGATCATTCCTGCCAAGTTTCGTCAAAATCAGTGTCTGGTGGTTAGTGAGATTTTGTTAAAAGAATTTGACCTAATTTTCTATGGTGGCCATCTTGGATTATGCAACAACCTCCATTTGTACAAATATGAAAAGGTTTAACCCACGCACCATAACTTTGAAGTTTGACCACCATCGGCCAAACGGTTCACGAGAAGATGTTTGAAATAATTTTTAAAGGATGACCTTTCGGCAGCCACCTTGGATGACGTCATACAATTCAGACAAAACATTATGGTCTTGTCGATACCTTCAATTTTATATATGACATGATCGTGTTCGGTCAAATGTGAAATTTGGCCACTCATTTTTTACCCCGGGGCAGCCATTTTAACTAAGCTGTAACAGAGTTGACTATTGATCATTTCTGCCAAGTTTCGTCGAAATCGGTATGGCGGTTCACGAGAAGATTTGACCTACTGTTCTCTGTCAGCCATCTTGAATAATACGATAAACTCCATTTTAACAAATATGAAAATACTTCACCCACGGACCAAAACTATGAAGTTTGGCCAATATCGGCCAAGCGGTTCATGAGAAGACGTTTGAAATCTAATAACAAGATGACCATTTGGCCTTTTGGCGGCCAGCTTGGATAACGTAATAAACCGATTTCGACACAAAATGCTCCAGAGTGATCATCTCCTCGATACCTTTGATTTGATATATGACATGACCATATTCATTTGACTGAAATTTGACCCTTACTTGACCCCTCCGGCCCGCCCATTTTTGACCCGTGGCCACCATTTTAACAAATCTGAGCGTTGAATATCGATAATTCCTGCCAAGTTTCGTTGAAATCGGTCAGGCGGTTAGTGAGAAAACTATTTTTTACAAATTTGACCTACTTTTCCACGACGGCCATCTTAGATTATGGGATGACCTCCAATTTTACAAATCTGACGTGCCCCTACCCATATATCATCTCTGTGAAGTTTGACCAACATTTGCCCAGCGGTTCGGGAGAAGAAGACGTTTGAAATTGTGGACGGACGGCGGACTAAAAGCATTAACAATATCGGTAGCTCACTTGAGCCACTGGCTCAGGTGAGCTAAAACACAGACACAGAAATATTAACCCTTAAACCATACACACAACAATGGTCGTCTGCTGTTGCTTTTATATCTTGCCTTATTTCAAACAAAAACATGATTTGACAGCAGTTGAGAATCATTTCCAATGGAAATGATTCTGAAGTGCTGTCAAAGCAAGTTGTAAATTATTCTAAAGTGCCGTCAAAGCATGTTTTTGATGATAAAAGTGGAAAATAGAAAATAAACAGATGACAAAAAATTAAGATAGCGGTGTAAGGGTTAATTGTTATCTCTGTGTCCAGTTTTATTGCAAGCTAGTGTTCACAATCTGCCAAGTTTCAGAATTAGTAAATATGAAATCAACCATAGGTTATTTAATCTAACTGCTACAGGAAGATGGATAAACAACCGTTTTTCATCAATTGTAGGTGTGACTGGAGAAATGGGGCTTATGGGATTTGTGACCAATGTAGCTCCTGATCAAATAAATAGCACACTCGTGCAGCCTCATGATCTATATTGCTTTTTAGAAGCATGACAGGTGTTTCATTGATGGATGGCGAACAGTGCAGATCCTTATCAGACTGTGCGGTTGCAAAAAGTCAAATCTCCAGTCACATTTGTGTCTCTGTCTGAGAAAAAGGACCTAACTACATTCATGACCAGCGCAGACTGGGACTACATTGTTTGCTCCGCAGCTAACGCAGTAGCTTTACAGTCGTCAGCAAAAAAGATTATGTGAATGTGCATGCGACCAAAACATTGTTGCAATTTGACAATTTTTTCGACAGTTGTCACATTTCTTTACCACAATCTGATAAACACTGTGCTTAATTCAGCTCTAACAGTGTAGATTCTGATCAACACAGGGATCGTTATTCACCTTGTTAGCTAGACGCTAATCAATGGTTTGTTGACTGAATGTAGACCCTTATCAGATTGTGGGTCTTCACTGGTCACAACTGCCATTATAATCGACAGTAGAATCAGAATCAATTTCGATCAATGTTGGATTTTAATCAATAATCTTTGTGACACTAGCGGGCAAACAAACTATTTGAAGTCTGGCTGTGCATGATAGTTACAGCCGAAATATTGAATGACAACACTTGATGCATAGAATCCACACTTTAGACATTCATCCAACGGCTTTTGTTGAGCCAGCTGGGATAGAAACCCTCCAACAAACGCGTCGCCACAGCCGTTTGTGTCTTTTATAAGCTTGGAATCAACTGGGGTAACACTATACTCAGTTACCTCCCCTGATTGAGCAACTATTGTGGGTTGTCTTCCCTGAGTAATCACTACTGTTCTATTTTTGACAGTATTCGCTTTTGGCAGCTCAGAAATCCTTCGGACTATTTCCTTGATGTCGGTCGTATCGAAGTTCATCAACTTCGCTAGCTCTGTTGCCTCATCGCCGTTACCGAATAAAACATCAACATATTGCATTAGATTCAATTTTTTATCCGCAAAAAATTTACAGAGAAATATAGCGTGTAAATTCATGATGACCGTCTTGTTATGCTCCATGGCGTGGGATACTAACTTCAAAACAGAGTCCATGCTTACAGGCAAGAAAAATCCCCCAATGTAGAAAAACTGGGCTTTTTCGACCAATGCCCAGTTTGCCATCTCTTCAAGATAGTGAGCATTAAAATGTTCCGCTGCTCCGAGTTCTGTGACGAGCGACCGATCTTCGCCCGTGATTATAGCACCACATCTGCCTGTATTCCAGCCATTCAGTAACTCATATCGCACATTAACACCTACAGTTTCCGCTGTTTCTTTAAGAATTTTCCCAAATTCATCATCGCCAACACTCCCGAAGAAAGTACACGCCTTTGGAGTACCCAATAACCATTGTGCTACACGTATACTATTTTGCGTAGCACCACCTGGCAAGAATGCTGGTTTGAAGCTTGTCAACATTTCATTGTAAATTTCTTTGTGCTTTTCGTCAACGATAATAGCATTGTTTGCTTGCAGATCATATTTGTGAAGGAAGGCCTCATCAGTGACGACAGTTATGTCGAGCAGAGAATTCCCAATGCCCAGTAATACGCCCTCCGGGATATTCTTCTTAGACGCCATTGTACTTCGACCACACTGAAAATATACAGCAAAACCTCTGCAAATGGCACACCCAGAAATATTAAGTGTCTTCGATTTTAATTGGTTTATTGGGTTCAGAAGCATAATGAAAATTTACAATTAACCCTTGGACCGCTACTCACAACACTTGTTGTCTGCTGTTGCTTTTATATATTGCCTTATTATTTCTCAATAAAAAACATGGTTTGACAGCACTTCAGAATCATTTCTAATGGAAATTAGATTTTTCAGTAAGCAGGGGCTTACGGAATACCGCCCCCCCGCGTCAGCCCTGACCTAGAATGAATTAGGCTTGACCTTGACCCCTGGCATAAATGGGGGTCATAAGTTTGTTGCAGAATAATGTATGAGTGTCAGAGAAGGGCCGGGTAAAATATCACTGCATTCCGCAAAGGGAAAGAGAAGTTATAAGGAAATTTACATTTGTTAAGTTTTAGTTTTTTTCTAAGTTTATAAGTCTGTGACCTTGACCCCTGGCATAAATGGGGGTCGTAGGTTTGTTGCAGAATGATGTATGAGTGTCAGAGAAGGGGTGGATAAAATATGAAAGATTTCCGCAAAGGGAAAGAGAAGTTAAAAGGAAATTTACAATTGTTAAGTTTTCGTTTTTTTTCTAAGTTTCTAAGTCTGTGACCTTGACCCCTGGCATAAATGGGGGTCGTAGGTTTGTTGCAGAATGATGTATGAGTGTCAGAAAGGGGTGGGTAAAATATGAAAGATTTCCGCAAAGGGAAAGAGAAGTTAAAAGGAAATTTACAATTGTTGAAGTTTTGTGACGGACGGAAAGACGGACGGACGGACGGACAAGCTGACTCCAGGGGGGGGGGGGAGGGGTATAATGATTCTGAAGTTCTGTCAAAGCATGTTGTAAATTATTCTATTCTAAAGTGTTGTCAAAGCAGGTTTTTTATTTTGATGATAAATAACAGAAAATGAACAGCAGACGACAAAAAGATTAAGATAGCGGTCTAAGGGTTAAATTTATTTTTTTAATATACTGTATTAATGGGTGGGTTTTGCGACCAGTGTAGATTAAGATCAGCCTGTGCATCCGCACAGTCTGATCAGGATCTGCACTGTTCACCATTCCATCAAGGAAACAGCCGTCCTCCTTCTAATAAACAGACTACAATGTACATCGTTAATAACAAAAATAGTTTATTTACTAATATCGTTTCATCACTTTTTGTGCGCATCTGAGACCCAGTATCTTTAAATGGTGAACATTGTGTTTGTAACTAAAAATAAAATTGCTGAATACATGGTTACAAATAATTTACTTATCTGAAGCACAGATATAATATGTTGAAATAACAATAAACAAGAGCAAACATTAAATATATATTGTTGCGATGTATAACAACAATTATAATGTATTTGTCAACAACATAATTGATGTAAACGTGATGTCAGATTTAGGCACCTGTCGAACTAAGGATCACTGTATAATCAGTACAAACTTACATTACATGTGTTAGCCTGTATAACACAGCTAGTCAGCTGAATAGCTGATTACACCACAGACATGGCCCAGTTGTGAGATAACTGGCCTACAGAGATAACAAGTCACAATATGAATGCTCAGCCACTTACCTGCACTTGAAGTTGCAGTTTGACAGTTAAGTGTCCCCACAAATAGCGGATGGTGGGCCAACTTGCAAAACCTGGAACTTCAAAGTGCCGCCATACGCACGCCGCGTCTCTGCTCAGCAGAGATATTCCCCTGGTAAGCACCATTCCAAATAAGTCGATACGGCGTCACGATATCGCATGGATCTGGTAGTTTATTGGCTAAACCCGCTGCCGAGATTGATTGATTGCTAACAGGTGCTTGTTGTTGCCAGAAAATGGTATTCAATGTTGTAAAACGCTCATTAAAAGTTTACAAAAGACATCTGAGTCGCTAAACGCTTATTACAATTATATAAAGTTGTGAATGTAATAGTCCCAAGCTAATCGTACCCTAAACTTTGCACCTGAAGTAGGTCAGACTTAGCAGGGGACAAGAGGTCCAACTGGACCAATCATGCTCACCTGAGATTGTATCAAACTGGGAAACGTTGGAGTGTAACAAATTAAATAGATAATGAGCATGTTATAAGGAACACAATTTAGTTACTTAGTTTATATTTAAGGGTGGGAATAGGCTCTACAATATTCTTTACTCAAGAAGAACGAAAAAAATTCATAAATATAATATTATATAGTTTATATACAGTGGAACCTCTCTAAACCAGACAGTATTTTCACCCATGTGTGGGCAATTTTGATGGACTTCAGTTATTTATCGCCGATGGCAATGTCTGTCACATAGCACTGCAACATGCGTTGGAGTGGCCATCTGCCTGGTTTACATTTGAATATATCTATACCAGACACCCTGGGGACATCCCAGGGAGTCAGTTTCAGAGAGGTTGGACTGTAGTATGCTGGGTAAACAGTACCTCGCCTCGAAACACAACAAAATGACCAGGCTCGAACCCATGTTAACAGACCTGAGTCCACAACAACGGCCACTGAGTCACCACAACTCCCAAAGTAGGCAACCAAGAACTATTATTCTGGCATGCAAATAACAATATTCACTGGCTCTACATGCAGGCCAAGATTAAAATCAAGAGGCCAAAATGGGTCTGTATTGCTCACCTGAGATACAATCTTGGTCTAAACAAAATACTACCATCATATATTATCATCCTATTAACAGTTAAAATCAAGTGGCTTATAAAGTGAAAATTATAAAGCAATTAAAACACAAGAGGCCCATGATGGCCCTATATCGCTCTCCTGTGCTATTTCATAACAAGAGTTGTCAGAAGACAACGAAGCTCGCCTGTTGGCAGCCTTAAGACAAACTTTGCACAGCTGCATAAAAAACATGAATATTATATAACTTGATCTTGGGTTAAGGGGCGTGCGGTGGACCTTGACATTGTGGTCAGTGGTGCAAGGTGGGTCGTGGGTTTACTATAGCATAATACAGCATATTAAGATGAATGCAAGTATGAAATATCAATGCGCTCCCTGAAAACAGAAGTAAAACAAAATTTAACCCAAAGTTAAGTTTATGAACGTACTAAGTTGGAGATTTTCTACAGCATGATAGCTATTCACATGAGGAATGCATGTATGAATGTGCTAAGTTTGTGACCCTGACCTTGGGGAAAGGGGTGGGGGGGGTCATGGATTTGCTGTAGCACAATAGAGGATCATCAGATATATGCATGTATGAAATATCAAAGCGTTCCCTGTAAAGAAACAGAAGTTACACAACATTTACCCCAACGTTAAGTTTATGAACATGCTAAGTTTGTGACCTTGACCTTGGGGTAAGGGTTGGGTGGTGGGTTGTGGATTTGCTACAGCATGATAGAGGGTCAACTGAGGAATGCATGTATGAAATATCAAGGCGTTCCATGAAAGGAAACAGATGTTATAAGACATTTACCCCAACGTTAAGTTTATGAATGAGCTAAGTTTGTGACCTTGACCTTGGGGTAAGGGGTGGGCGGTGGGTCATGGATTTGCGATAGCACAATAAAGTATCATCAGATGAATATAAAATATTGTTGCGTAAACTTTAAGAATAAGAAGTTGAACTGGTATCTCGAAGATGGACAGACGAACAGACGAACGATCTGTGATGGACGGACGAAAGGATGATCAGTAGTAGGAAGAATAACTGTCACGTTTTCCACCTGTTAATTTTTATGTTTTGCTGCCACCAGTTGTGAGCCATGTCACAACAACACAAACTTTTGTAGGATGTTATTTCACTACTTAAACACAAACTGAAGAGTAATTATTTTATTATAATTTCTAACTACATGTACTTGTCGTGATAATAGCACAATTAACTTTCATTTGTCAAAATATGGTCAAAACAGTCTAAATCTAATTTTCTCGACAAAATACAGAGTCCAAAACAACAAATTCAGAGATGTAAAAAATCACTATCTGACTATTTATTTTCCAGGTAAATTACACTTTTTCAATATCTCGAAAATGTGCTGTCCACAGCCATGTATAAAGACAAGTTCTTAATTTTAAATGTACACTTCAAGATCTGAATATTGACGCCATTTGATCAAACTAATTTTCATTTTTCAAAATAATTGCAGAGTCAACTATTTATAATTTCTTATTTATTTCTAGAAGTTGACACTGTTAGTCCAGAACACAGAATACAGAATCCTCTTCCCAGGCTCGAGTCTTGCTTTTATACTGCAACCTTCAACATGTTGATGATGTTGATAAAAATGGAAGTCACCACCAACGCATGTTGCAGACAACAAACTTAAATAAAACAGATATTATTGCAAATTATGATAGAAATAACGTAGAACTAACCTAAAAAATACAAGTTTCCTATAATATGACTGATATAAAAGGTTAAATAATAATATAAAATGATCTAGCAGGGTTCAACAGAATCTGTTGCAGCATCCAACAGTGATAAAAATAGATTGCTCATATTCAGGACTCCAAATTGAGTCACTGACCTGGCCTCAACTGGGTCATGGATGATTGTTGGGAATGTTGGTTGATAACAACTCCACTGCACAACAGAACTCAAAGGTTGGATGGTTGGATGAAATCTGTACAATGTTGTAAAATGAAACTATGCCAAAAGTAAACTTCTCAAGCAAATTACAAGTGTAATGAAGTCACAATGACCTTATATTTGATAAGTTTTCACCATAATTGTTTCAAGAACCAGTGAAACTTAATTTACAACAGAGCTTAAACATGTACCCATTTTGGACAAAGGTGTTGTCAACATGTTGAATGGTTGCATTAAGCTAAATCTGTCTAAAAATAACTTTAACAAAACATCTCAACAGATCAACAACACAACGGTTGTATGGTTCGCACGGATCAACATTTCAACAGTTCAACGTAAAAACGATTGCGTATAAGATGAAAAGATGCAACGCAACAGGACAGTTCAACCTTTCAACGATTCAACGGAAAAACGGTTGTGTATTGATGAAAAGTTGCAATGCAACGGAATGTTTCAACATTTCAATGGTTCAACGGTTGGATGAAGGATGAAATGCAGAAACATGTTGAATCAGGTTGCAAAATAGCTAAATCGGTCTAAAATAACTTAGTCAACATCAACACTTGGATGAACGGATGGATGTTGGATGAAACATGTTGCAACACAACTGTACGGTCCAAACGGTTTACATTAATTGTTGTTGTCTTAAAATAACTTAGGCAACCAACGGTTGATGCAAACTTTTATATACAACATGTTAGAAGTTAACCTGACCCACATCAAAAAATAGTTAAGATTCAGGTAGCCAAAATAATGGTTGGATGCAGGCTGATTGACTAATTGCCTCTGGACAAATATTTACTTACATGTATAAGAAAAAGTAGCAAACAGCAAAGAACCAGTATAGTCTGTTCTAATTTCGCTTCACAGCCGCCTCCCAGATTGTGGCATCGCCTGATGACACGTGTCATCTCCGGATGACATAAAAAAAAAGATATATACATTTATAAAAAGAAAATGAACTACTGTGGTAAATGAAAATTTGGCAAGACTCAAACCTAATTATAACAAAATAATATGAAACAAAAGAAAATACGAAAACAAACTACTATATGCTAAGGAATACGCGATTATAAGCAGGATATATGTGATAATAGTCATAAACCATGGAACAAGAGAAATATGCAAACCACACAAATAAACAAACATCTAACCTTTTCCACCACCAAATCAGTCTGCACACAGTGCAAATACAAACGATACCACTCAGAAAGAGCCGTTCTCATCAGTATATACACTCTCTGCCATAGAGTTTTATGTTTCCAATTGATCTCTCAGACTTCATAAATGGAATATAGCCTAAAAGTCATTAAAATCATTCTATGCAGAATTTTTACCAGTCTGAAATTTAACATGGACTATTCTATTCCATTATACATGGGTGAAAAAGGCTAAATAAACTTCATACCTCCACCTTCAAATATGTCTTATCTGGTACTCCAGTCTATTTTGAAATAAATTACTCCAAGGTCACTTTAGTTCAATAGCCTGTTCATCACTGTTAATTATCCCTGGTCAGTCAGTAATGCTGGAATTCCAGCAGTGTCTAGACAAATTCATTAAATCACTGTACAGGTAATGTTTGATCTAGGCTGCCCACATAGCCTAGCTGGAGTTCTGTATTATTTGTAAGTCATGTCTTAATTATGGTATTTAATTGTAATTCTGCACGAAAGTTGGCACATTTGCATGATACATGTTACAATGTATTAGCAGGCTGTGTCATACATGCTATGTCATGTAGACTACACTAACTTTAATATCATATTTTAACAAAACTGTAACCATCATTACGCTAATTGTCATGTACCTCGTTCAGTACATTCCAATCCACAGTCAATACTGGTCACATCATGTAATTTTAGCCCCACATACATTACCATGGATCATGCGTTAAGAACACTATGAAAGAACACACATGAAATAAAGTAAAACAGTTACTTAAAATAGATACATTTTCTACTGCATATCCCTTGTTAGTTCCGGTACACAACCATCAGTTAATGTAGAATATAAGATATCCATGTCAATGAATATATCGTCACAACTTTGTAAACAACGTCACCATCAGTCTACATGACTCTGTATAACATCTCCACCAATAGACAAACGTCAACGTTCTTGATTACGTCGCCGTCTTACGTCTTCACCAATAGTAGACAGGAAAGCGTCAATTGTTTATACGCGTGTGGCGTTGTCGAATTGCGTCATCACCCGTGGACAGGAAAAACGTAAAATGTTAATACCCGTGTGGCGTCGTTGAATTACATCATCACCCGTGGATAGAAAAACGTAAAATGTTAATACCCGAGTGGCGTCGTTACCCGTGTGGTGTCGTTGAATTACATCATCACCCGTGGATAGGATAACGTTAAAATGTTAATACCCGAGTGGCGTCGTTACCCGTGTGGTGTCGTTGAATTACGTCATCACCCGAGGACAGGAAAATAACGTAAAATGTTAATACTCGAGTTGGCGTCGTTACCCGTGTCATTGAGAGTTGCAGAAAACGTCGCCTTAGTGACGGAGAATTGAGATCTGTTGACGTCGCCCGTAGTGACGGAGAGTTGAATCTGCAGAGAACGTCGATGACGGAGAGTTGAGATCTGCGGAGAACGTCGCCCGTAGTGACGGAGAATTGAGATCTGTGGAGAACGTCGCCCGTAGTGACGGAGAGTTGAGATCTGAGAAGTCGCCCAGTGACGGAGAGTTAGATGTGGAGAACGTCGCCGTATGACGGAATTGGATCTGTGGAGAACGTGCCCCGAAAGAACAGAAAATGTCGAACTTTGGTATAATCCGTTATTGCATCCACTTTACTGACACATTATTTATTTAAAAATTACAAATTAAATTGTACTTTGTACTTTAATTCTAAAATCAAACACTTTTAATCACAAACATCATAATTAACATAAACTATTAGATGCTAATTCCAATCATACGGATATTATGAACATTATTTACTTATATTTAGACACTTTTGCAACACTTTCCGTATTGGTGACCACGGATCGCATGTCGGGCGGGAAAGGGGCCGCCTGCGTGTGTTCCAATCCCGAAATCTTTTTCAAGCGTACTTTCGCTTAACTTGACATCACCTGTGCGCTGGATACGTCGCAACCGCGTAGATTCCGTTGCCTTGAATCTGCGGCATGACATGAACCAGACCCAGGAAGCAAGTCTGTGAATTCTCTGAAGGGATCTCGCTCCCGGATCAGGAGAAAACATCGCTTGTACAAAAACAAACACTTCACTTCTGGATTGATCCGTTTGGACATGAGGGAGCTGCATCCCCTATATCGTGTCGAATCAACCATTCCTCCAGAATCATAAACAGCAGTTGAATCTTCTGCATACAGTAAGAAAAACAGTTCAACAGAAACACACTAACCACTCCCGGACTAATCCTAGTAGATATGAGAAGCGCCGTCATCTTTATCGTGTAGGATGTCCCGATCACATGGACTATTTTACCATGTAGATATCAACAGTCACAGTAATAAAGCAACTTCTCAGATGGGTGAACGTGCCCACTTCTGAATACCCGTTACTTTTAAAACCCACTTAATCTTCTAGACTCACAATTCTTCTGAATCCCATAAACGGTCAAATCATCAGAGTGGGAATTGCCTTCCCACCTCATTTGAAAACTTCCGTTTACTAGCACCATATTCACAATATGCACACGTTACATACACTTCTTCATACATGTACATGTATCTCTATTTACACACAGTGCACAGCCGCCTACATCACACGGTGGATGAAAATTAATAATTTTACCATCACTTGGAGTCCAGAATTCCACTTAAATTTTGCAATTTCCAATTCACACTTTTCTTCAGTATCTGAACCAAACACTGGTAACATCGATTAAACACTGGCCCAAATAAGCTTTAATTTAATAAACACATTTCAACACATTTCACACAAGACGAATGGTAACGCAGTCTCTTCGAATACGTGTATAAGTCCAAATATCCCACCGCTGCCACCAGTGTTGCGTAAACTTTCAGAATAAGAAGTTGAACTGGTATCTCGAAGATGGACAGACGAACAGACGAACGATCTGTGATGGACGGACGAAAGGATGATCAGTAGTAGGAAGAATAACTGTCACGTTTTCCACCTGTTAATTTTTATGTTTTGCTGCCACCAGTTGTGAGCCATGTCACAACAACACAAACTTTTGTAGGATGTTATTTCACTACTTAAACACAAACTGAAGAGTAATTATTTTATTATAATTTCTAACTACATGTACTTGTCGTGATAATAGCACAATTAACTTTCATTTGTCAAAATATGGTCAAAAACAGTCTAAATCTAATTTTTCTCGACAAAATACAGAGTCCAAAACAACAAATTCAGAGATGTAAAAATCACTATCTGACTATTTATTTTCACAGGTAAATTACACTTTTTCAATATCTCGAAAATGTGCTGTCCACAGCCATGTATAAAGACAAGTTCTTAATTTTAAATGTACACTCCAAGATCTGAATATTGAACGCCATTTGATCAAACTAATTTTCATTTTTCAAAATAATTGCAGAGTCAACTATTTTATAATTTCTTATTTATTTCTAGAAGTTGACACTGTTAGTCCCAGAACACAGAATACAGAATTCAGAATCCTCTTCCCAGGCTCGAGTCTTGCTTTTATACTGCAACCTTCAACATGTTTGATGATGTTGATAAAAATGGAAGTCACCACCAACGCATGTTGCAGACAACAAACTTAAATAAAACAGATATTATTGCAAATTATGATAGAAATAACGTAGAACTAACCTAACAATACAAGTTATAATATGACTGATATAAAAGGTTAAATAATAATATAAAATGATCTAGCAGGTTCAACAGAATCTGTTGCAGCATCCAACAGTGATAAAAATAGATTGCTCATATTCAGGACTCCAAATTGAGTCACTGACCTGGCCTCAACTGGGTCATGGATGATTGTTGGGAATGTTGGTTGATAACAACTCCACTGCACAACAGAACTCAAAGGTTGGATGGTTGGATGTGAAATCTGTACAATGTTGTAAAATGAAACTATGCCAAAAGTAAACTTCTCAAGCAAATTACAAGTGTAATGAAGTCACAATGACCTTATATTTGATAAGTTTTCACCATAATTGTTTCAAGAACCAGTGAAACTTAATTTACAACAAGAGCTTAAACATGTACCCATTTTGGACAAAGGTGTTGTCAACATGTTGAATGGTTGCATTAAGCTAAATCTGTCTAAAAATAACTTTAACAAAACATCTCAACAGATCAACAACACAACGGTTGTATGGTTCGCACGGATCAACATTTCAACAGTTCAACGTAAAAACGATTGCGTATAGATGAAAAGATGCAACGCAACAGGACAGTTCAACCTTTCAACGATTCAACGGAAAACGGTTGTGTATTGATGAAAAGTTGCAATGCAACGGAATGTTTCAACATTTCAATGGTTCAACGGTTGGATGAAGGATGAAATGCAGAAACATTTGTTGAATCAGGTTGCAAAATAGCTAAATCGGTCTAAAAATAACTTAGTCAACATCAACACTTGATGAACGGATGGATGTTGGATGAAACATGTTGCAACACAACATGTACGGTCCAAACGGTTACATTAATTGTTGTTGTCTTAAAATAACTTAGGCAACCAACGGTTGATGCAAACTTTTATATACAACATGTTAGAAGTTAACCTGACCCACATCAAAAAATAGTTAAGATTCAGGTAGCCAAAATAATGGTTGGATGCAGGCTGATTGACTAATTGCCTCTGGACAAATATTTACTTACATGTATAAGAAAAAGTAGCAAACAGCAAAGAACCAGTATAGTCTGTTCTAATTTCGCTTCAATATCAAGGCGTTCCATTGAAGGAAACAGATGTTACAAGACATTTACCCCAACATTAAGTTTATGAATGTGCTAAGTTTGTGATCTTGACCTTGGGGTAAGGGGTGGGTCATGGATTTGCTATAGCACAATAGAGTATCATCAGATGAATGCATGTATGAAATGTCAAGGCGTTCCATTAAAGGAAACAGATGTTATAAGACATTTACCCCAACGTTAAGTTTATGAATGTGCTAAGTTTGTGACCTTGACCTTGGGGTACGGGATGGGCGGTGGGTCATCGATTTGCTATAGTACGATAGAGTATCATCAGATGAATCCATGTATGAAATATGAAGGCGTTCACCGTAAATAAACAGAAGTTACACAACATTTACCCCAACGTTAAGTTTATGAACATGCTAAGTTTGTGACCTTGACCTTGGGGTAAGGGTTGGGTGGTGGGTCATGGACTTGCTACAGCATGATAGAGGGTCATCTGAGGAATGCATGTATGAAATAACAAGGTGTTCCATGAAAGGAAACAGAAGTTATAAGACATTTACTCCAACGTTAGATTTGTGGACGCCGCCGATGCCGCCGACGCCGCCGCCGACGCCGGGGGTATGCCATAAGCTCTTCTGCACTTCGTGCAGGCGAGCTAAAAAATCAAGCAAATACTGGTATGTAAAGTTGTCACTAAATAAACATCAACACCAGAAAATCATGAATACAACAGCAATCACTGAGTGAGTGATTGGAGAAAATTGGAAAATGGAAACCCATTTCTATACACTTACCTTACAGCAGGAAAAGACTGTAAGGTATAGTGTATGGGTGGTAATGTTTTCCAAATGAGCCAAGTAGAAGGTCCTAGGTCTGAGTCTTCCACCTGCGGATGCTTCCAGCCTATTTTATATCACAATACAGGTACATCTTTTCACAAATGGTATTAGAAACAATTGATTAAATGGAGTTCTACATCCATTTTAGTTTTAACCAAGAAATACATGTGTATGGGGGAGGTGGTGGCAGAGCTCCAGTTAAAGTGCGTCATTTGACCAACTAGGGGTGAAAAATTGTTATTTCTTCATCAAAAATGGCAAATTGGGAGTGCTTTAGAATTGTCTCATTGAGACGATTCTAAAGCATTCCCAATTTACTATTTTTGATGGAGAAATAAGAAATTTACCTCCAAATTACGCATCTTAACTGCAGCTCTGGGTGGTGGGGGACACCATTGGTTTGCACTGAGATTACAATATCCATTCAGTATCGAAAATAGAATATCCTGATCTGGTTCCCTTACCCAACCAAGGTTACTTGGCACCACATATCACAGATCTAATTATGAGAGAAAAATGCCAGCGTATCAGACCATGTGTGAATGCCAATAAGGATGGACTTCACTATTATGCATGCCATTCTACCTTCCATTAGATTGATTTTGTACATCTGGTCTACCTTTAACAAGTTCTACGTCCGTTTAACCTTTAACAAAGTCATGTGCAGACGGGAATACACAAGTACACTACATCAAGATCACTTGGCCTCATATATAACTGGATCTCAGGATAATCTCAGTAAGGCTGGCCTTCACCGTTAAGAGATGCATACTCTTCTCATCCTCTATTAGATTCATGGTGAAATTCGATCATATACATTCGACACTCGTTTACTCATGGTACCAAGGCAAATATGTTGCGTTAAGAAAAATTTGAGCAAACAAGAGTTATTATAATATTATAGGAAAACATGTACTTGTGAGTCCCAAGTTGGGACCAACAATTTCACTTTGAGTTTTTCGTAGTTTGACTTAAGACAGTTTGAGGTAACGAGTGTATACGGTCTGTATGTTAAATCATGCAGACACATTTCAGAGCAACATTAGTGTGATTGGGCATGATCAGATTGAATTGGATGAGGTTTTACGTCTCTTCAACATCTAAGGGCATATACAGAAGGGTCGACAGGTTCAAATCCTGCTCATCACCTGTATTGGGGCAGCATCAATATGGGGTGGGGGTGGAAATCCCAAACGTCAGAACTGAATGTTTACATAAAGATATATACATTCAGTCCTGACCTTAGAATATCCTGATCTGGTGCCAGGTTGTCAGCACACCAGAATCACTTGGTCCAATCCCCTAAAGGTAATACAGGGATTCCGCTGGGGAAAATAAAAAAATCTCCACTTCAAAAAAATAAATAAATTCATTTTTTTTTCGAAAATTGTAATTTTTTATCACCAATTGTTTATTTTTATCGCCAATTGCGAAAGTGGCGATTGCCAGCAGAATCCCTGGTAATAGGATCAGACTTGTCTTACTACTCTTATTAAATAGGGATAACAGGAGTAATTTAACTCTCAAATAGAAGCAAGGCAAAAATAAACCTGTAAATGAAGATTGAACCTCGTAGCATGGAAAGGATGAACCCCAGTGTTAATTACTAAGAATTTGTGCTATTTTTAGACTGTGGCCATCTTGGATTTGCGATGACCTCAATTTTAACAAATCTGAAAAGTCTTCACACAAGGACCTTAATTGTGTGCAGTTTGGCTACCATTGGCCAACCGGTTCTTGTGAAGAAGACGTTTGAAATCTCAAATAAAAATATTACCTTTTGGCAGTCATCTTGGATGACGTAATCATCCAATTTCGATGAAAATTGCACCAGAGTGATTGTCTCGTCGATATCTTCCATTTGATATATGATTTGATCGTATTTGGTCAAATATGAAATTTGAACAGATTTGTAATCACCCTACCTATGTACCCTGTGTGTGAAGATTGACCAACATCGGCCCAGCAGTTCCAGAGAAGAAGACGTTTGAAAATGTGGATGGACGACGACGACGACGACGGTAACAATAGCTCACTTGAGCCTTTGGCTCATGTGAGCTACTAAAGAGTACCAAAGGCTAAAAAACAGAATCAGTGAAGTGTTAAAAGTAAATCATTAGGTGACTAAACAGGCACGTCGGAAGGCAGCTGACATTGTGGGACACGAGGCCCCCTCGTGAAAAATGGTTAATCGCGAAGCACGATGCGCATCTTTGAGTGGGGCGTTTGGGGGTCCTCCCCCAAGAAAATGTGGAAAACCAGAACGCCTCAGACGCGATTTCCCAGTACACAGGTCACTGTTATACCTGCCAAAATACTGGGGCCGCGGTGCCAAAATATTGGGGCCACGGCCCCAGCTGCGACGCCTCTGCTAAAGTATCTTTTTTTGTGATATTCTCCGTTATTGTGTGCCAGTATGGTGGTTATATATCTAAAGGTACTGAACAAAACCTTGAATCAGAGAAAGTAACAATGTACTGTATTTATCCCAATAAACACCCCCAGGGACCAATGTGTTCATGAGGATCCAAGGTACCACAGTACATTACAAAATATGACATTTTAAATGGAATTTGTATGTGAAAATAACTAACTAGTATTTTGACTGAAATATGGGAGGGAGGGCTTCTATTAGAGAGGGGGAGATTTTTAGAAATAACATGGTCAATAAAGAGAAAAGTAGATCAATAAAATTTGACCGCTATGTGTTTCACAGTGGTATGTGATGCACACCAACGGATAAGAACAATATGCAAGTATAATTAAAACAATTGAAGATAGAAGCGTGAACATGGATGCCCCACATATCGCTTTGATAGTAAACTAGGCAAAATTCCAAGTCTAAAAGGGAAGCTATATACCAAGTTTCAGGTCTGTAGCTATGACGGTTTAAACATTTTATGAGTTACAACTTACAAGCCAAAATTCAAAATTCTAACTCGAAAAATGGGGAGATAATCCATGACCCGGAAAAGTTCAAAGTACAGTGGAACCTCTCTAAACCGGATACCCAAGGTCCGGCTTAGAGTGGTTTCATTGTAAATCAGGCATTTGATCATTCTGAGCCATGGTTGTGGGCTATGCGATGGCGAACATACATTATCACCTGAAATAAATGACCAAGAAACTCATCAAAACTAAGAGTGTCACGGTTTTCTCGGTGTCCGGTTTAGAGGGGTTCCACTGTATATGCCATTTGACATTGACCTTGGGTATGGGCGTCATATGGGAGGGCTATGGAATGAAAATATGGATAAAGGTAAACAAGTATTATGAAGTTTCAAGTTAATCAGACCTATTGCTGCAGAGATAATACAAGGTGCATGATCACGTGGTTACAACAACAACAATGTCGTCCACTCCAAAGTAAGTATTATTTGATATTTTCCTTAATATGCAACAGATTTTGATGAAATATGGCGCAGCAAACGCGTCTTCATGAGCTGCATTTGGTCGTCCAGGGAGTTCAGCACAGACTTGTGTCGTTTTTGCGAAGAATCGATTTCCGTGTCGGTAGACATGGAAATCGATTCTTCGCAAAAACCACAGAAGTTTGGCGAAAATACAAAGACCACCAAATGCAACTTAACAAGACGAGTTTCATGCGCCATATTGCATCAAAATCCGTTACGTAATAAGGACAATATAAAAGAATACGTACTTTGAATCAGATGGATTCTGGAAGTTTCAGTACTTGTTGTTGTTGTTAGTACGATGTGATCATACACCTTGTAATAGGTGCTCTAAAACTTTAAAACAAATGGGACAAACGGACGGACTGACAGCGCTATGCCATAATACAATGTACATGTACATCCTATTTTTCAAAAGGACATATAACAAGAGACAAGCCACGGCCAGGGTTTCTTCAAAGCATAGACAATTGGATAACATATATTTATGCGAGTAAGCATAGTAAGTGAGAAACAGATTTAATCGCGAAAACTTTAAAAAATGGCCAAGTCGATTACGTGGAAATAACAGGTAAAGGTAAAAAGTCACATGTTGGATAGTGGTATGTGGTGGGCACCCATTTGGTTATGAAGTTGTGCAAGTATGGTGGTACTAGGTGGTACAGTAAGTGAGAAATGGACCTAAACACAAAAATTTAATATTGAAAATGGCGAAGTCGATTACACAAAAAACTAGATTTGTCAGTAAGCGGGGGCTTACGGAATACCCCCCCGCATCAGCCCTGACCTAGAATGAATTCCAGCTCGCATACTATCATTTTCAGATAAAAGACTATGTCAGCACATATGGAGAGTGCGATGGTGGTTCCAGTTGAAAAAAGCAAACCAGACATTCTGTGACCTTGACCCCTGGCATAAATGGGGGTCGTAGGTTTGTTGCAGAATGATGTATGAGTGTCAGAGAAGGGCCGCGTAAAATATCACTGCATTCCGCAAAGGGAAAGAGAAGTTATAAGGAAATTTACATTTGTTAAGTTTTAGTTTTTTTCTAAGTATATAAGTCCGTGACCTTGAGCCCTGGCATAAATGGGGGTCGTAGGTTTGTTGCAGAATGATGTATGAGTGTCAGAGAAGGGGCGGGTAAAATATGAAAGATTTCCGCAAAGGGAAAGAGAAGTTAAAAGCAAATTACAATAGTTAAGTTTTCGTTTTTTTCTAAGTTTCTAAGTCCGTGACCTTGACCCCTGGCATAAATGGGGGTCGTAGGTTTGTTGCAGAATGATGTATGAGTGTCAGAGAAGGGGCGGGTAAAATATGAAAGATTTCCGCAAAGGGAAAGAGAAGTGAAAAGGAAATTTACAATTGTTAAGTTTTCTTTTTTTTCTAAGTTTTTAAGTCCGTGACCTTGACCCCTGGCATAAATGGGGGTCGTAGGTTTGTTGCAGAATGATGTATGAGTGTCAGAGAAGGGGCGGGTAAAATATGAAAGATTTCCGCAAAGGGAAAGAGAAGTTAAAAGGAAATTTACAATTGTTAAGTTTTGTGACAGACGGAAACACGGACGAACTTACATTTCGGACCTTAGGGGGTACTTGCTATATAAAAAATACCCCGTAAGACACAATAGGCTTATGGGGTACGGAATAAGTTCCATTGTCTTCTATTGTCTTAGGCCATGCCCCCTACCCCATAAGTACCCTAATGTGTGCCCGGAAAGACGGACGGACGTTCTTACAGTACTATACTTATGTGGCTTATCACATGTTAAATATTAGCCACATAAAACGATTTTTAGCCATATAAAAGGATTTTTTAGGTGGCTAATTGTAACCAACCCTATCCTTTACTAAGTCCATAACCCTGTGGGGCTAGCCACATAAGTACCCTAATGTGTGCCCGGACGGACGGACGGACGGACAAGCTGACTCCAGTATACTTCGTTGCGGGGGGGTTTTCGTTTTTTTCTAAGTTTCTAAGTCCGTGACCTTGACCCCTGGCATAAATGGGGGTTATACGTTTGTTGCAGAATGATGTATGAGTGTCAGAGAAGGGGCGGGTAAAATATGAAAGATTTCCGCAAAGGGAAAGAGAAGTTAAAAGCAAATTTACAATTGTTAAGTTTTGTGACGGACGGAAACACGGAAACACGGACGGACGGACAAGCTGACTCCAGTATACCCCCCCACAACTTCATTGCGGGGGGGTATAAAAATAGGTCACGGTCAAACAGGTCACATGTTGGAGAGTGGTATGTGGTGGGCACCCGTTGGTTATGAAGTTGTGCAAGTATGGTGGTACTAGGTGGTACAATAAGTGAGAAACGAATCAAAACTTGAAAACTTAACATTGAAAAAGTCGATTTCGAGTAAAACTTAGATCACGGTAAAAAAAAGGTCACATATTGGATAGTGGTATGTGGTGGGCACCCATTGGTTATGAAGTTGTGTGGTTGTGTGGTTCTAGGTGGTACAGTAACAAATAAATGGACCTAAACACAAAAACTTGGTAGATGCCGCCCGTGCTTTAGCCAATCACAAGATTTTCTTTTAAAAAATCTGGCTAAAAACCAAACAACTACCACATGCAGGCACACTAAGACACACCAAATAGACTTACAAGATCTCCTTTGAAGATACTAAAGTCCTCGTCTTTCACCGGTTCTACCAAGACTTTGGGTAAGATTGCCTTCTTGTTCATCTCCTTTGAAGGGTAGGTCCATGGCGGGTTCTCGTTGTAATACCAGGGTCGTGGCTTCCCCTTCGGCCGGCCCAGTAGCCATTTCGACATCTGGATCCCCTGGCTCTGCTCCATATGTCGCCACACATACCTGTGAAATACATCGGGCACACTTATAGTGCCATTAGCCCCTATTGATCATGAATGACCCCTAAATTAACTAGAGAAAGTGATCAGGGGCTCAAGTATACCTCTGGCCACCGCCTGGACCGACAAATAAAAACTTAACGCAAATATTTAAAAAACTTTAACACATTTTTAAGTATTTGACCTTGACTTTGGACATGAAGGCCGCATGGGTGTGGTATGGATTGAAAATATGGATGATGATAAGGAAATATATGAAGTTTAAAGTCAATCCGACTGTTGCAGAGGAGATAATGGGTACCCACAGACGGACGAACAGACGGAATTACAAAAACTATATATACCTCGATATACCTGTACTTCATATGTCCGGGGTATAAATAGTGAGGGGCCACTCATACCGGTGAAATATATCGACCCCAGACTTGTAGTGCCATTAGCCCCTATTTATCAGAAATGACCCCTAAAATAACTAGTGAGGGGGTCACTCATACCGGTGAAATATATCGACCCCAGACTTGTAGTGCTATCAGCCTAAAAAATATGTTTGTTTCCAGTTACCCGACCCTACCTAGATTTTTCTGTCAACCCTAAACTTTTTAGTAACAAGAAAATGTGGCCAGTCGGCATATTGAAGACTTGATTTTTTTGGGTTTAACGGCCTATCAACAGCTAAGGTCATTTAAGGCTGGGCCAACAGGTTCGTTCCCATACATGCTGAATTGAGGGGAAAATCCCAAAATCAGAATGGAATATTTACATAAAAAAATATATATTCAGCCCTGAAATTAGAATAACCTGACCTGGTACCAGGTTCATACCACACCAAAGTCACTTGGCCACTTCCCCTAAAAGTAATAGGATTATGAATAATCGTAATACTCACATAAGGGGTATAACCAGATTCAACTGTCACATACAAGAATGCCAACGACGTACGTGAGGGCCAAACCAGGTCTGGTCGGAATTCCGGTAAGGATGAACCCCGATCATTAAATTACCCATCACATGCTTCCACCCACGCAGACTGAAGAAACTGTCGCAAAGTTAATAATAAATTTTAATTTGAGAAAACGTTCAAAGTTGTGAAGGTCAAAAGGTCATGGTCATATTCAGGACAGCATGGATGGGAGGTATTTGAGCACAAGTATGATGTAATAATTCCAGCACAAAAATATTTACACAATTCCCTAACATTTGATTGGCCCGTAGCAAGTCTCTGTCCAAAATTTATATCCCAGTAAACTCCCACGCCAAACTACTTTCCGTAACCGTGAGGCGCAGTTAAAATAATTCTTAAGAAAACGGAAAATAAACACATTTTCTTGATGAATTTATTTCAAATGCTGGAATTATAAGGAATGAATGGCCTTTTTGTTGAATTTATCGGGGATATAAACTTGGAAAATTAGCGGGAATACTGGACGAGGCCTTCCGGCCTTTGTCCAGTATTCCCGCGACTTTTTCAAGTTTATACCCCGATAAATTCCACAAAAAGGTCATTCATTCCTATATTGAAAGATTATAGTGATCCTAGGGATATAGAAGATATGACAGAATTGAGAAACTCCTGTAAAGTTCTTAATGTGTGAAAAAGTTCAAAGTTGTCAAGGTCAAAAGGTCAGATTAAGTGCAGGCGAACTTCTGTATGTGTCAAAATGTTCCAAGTTGTGAAGATCAAAAGGTCATGGTAATATTAAGGGCAAAATGGATGTGTGGAATTTTTCCACAAGTATGACGTATTTAAATATTTAAGAAATCTATCAAGGGATATAGAAGTTATGACAGAAGTGCGAAACTCCGGCAAACTTACTGATGTGAGAAAAAGTTCAAAGTTGTGAAGGTCAATGTCATATTAAGTGCAGAATGGATGTGTGGCATTGGTCCACAGGTATGCTGTGTTGAAATATTTAAGTAATCCTTGAAGGGATATAGAAGTTATGACATAATTGAGAAACTCAAGTGAACTTCTTAATGTTCCGGACACACGGACGGATAGACGGAGACACAGTCCAAACACTATATGCCTCCGGCTCTACCGAGACCGGGGACATAATAATAACAAGAAAATGTGGCCTATCGGCACACAAATGTATAGTTACTACTGTCTGTTCCACGTTTTTCTGCTGACGATCTTTTTGGCCATTGAACATTTTATTTTATAAAATTACGTCAAAATAATTTTTTCGCTATAAAATCAATATTTGATGGAATTTCATCAAACAAAAAAATGTTGGGAGGGTGACTTTTTGTTATTGTTGAAAAAGTACTTGCATATAAATATTTTTTAGACTTAATGTGTTTAATAGCCAAAAAATAAATGGACGGACAGGCAGACGGACAGACAGACAGGGTGAAACCTACAGGGGCCCTAATAATCACTAAAATCGTCCCATAAAAAGTGTTTGTGTCAACGCTATATAAACTTAAATAGTTAGCCATGACATGTACTACTCTAAATTGGTCGTGGATCGGATGTCGATAGAAGACAAAATGTTTTGACAAACTAAAAACCTTTTCCTACTTTTAATACCTACCTATTTGTTTTTTTAGCGTAATAGGAAACAAACAATTTGTTTGGCCTTATCAGAAATGGCCTCTAAAATAAATAGTGAGGCCGCACATAACTGAAATATATCGACCCCGGACTTACAGTGCCATTAGCTCCTATTTATTAGAAATGGCCCCTAAAATAAATAGTGAGGGGGCCACACAAACCTGTGTCAGTGTGAATTACATCAGGCACATATGTTAACCCTTTCAACACTAGAAAATTCTTTCCTAATATTTTAAAATGGTGTAAATCATGATGAGACGACTCGTAACCACAGGTGGAAGAATCGGACCTAGGACCCAATAATTGGCTCATTTGAAAAACGTTACACAACCAACAATTTCCATACACTATACATTACAGTCTTTACAAGATAGACAAGAGTTTTGAAAAATGCCCTAGACAGACTTAGTTTCGGGCTCGCTCAAACACAGCTCATTTCGATTTTTCTGCTGACTTACGTCTCTGGCAATAGATAATGCATTCAGGCCCCCAAATATATTCACTTTAAACATTTGTGTTTAGTATATTGTTAGTTACACACATTTTAGCTACCACAGTTACCACACAACCAGCTTCACGCATCCCCACCGGATTGTTTGAACTAATTTAGGAGTATTTATGATACTCCAGTTCGGGGTTTCCTGCGACATCATTATTGATCATTCTGCGAATATGACAAAGGAAATCCGAAAGTAAAGTTCACGAAAGGTTATGTCGAAATGTTGGGATGCAAATAAAAATAAAAGGATGTTTTAGATAATTCAAGGTTAGTGGATGCTACTTATTGGTCACAAATTGTAACATTTGAGCTGCTGATGTTTATTTCAGTGATCCACGTCAATATGTTGCAACTGAAATGGGATTTTGGCATGATTTAAAGGTACATGCCCACTTAGTAGGCACAAAATGTTCTTTATATCTGAGTTGTTTGTTTTTTGGGGTTTAACGGCCTATCAACAGCTAAGGTCATTTAAGGCCGGGTCATTGGGTTTAGTACTAAATCCCATATATTACCTGTACAAGTACATGTACAAATGTGGGGGAAATCCCAAAATCAGAACTGAATATTTAAAATAAAAAAAATATATATTCAGCCCTGAAATCAGAATAATCCCGATCTGATGCCAGGTCCTCGCCACACCAGAATCACATGGCCCCCTCCCAAAAAGCAGTAGGATCAGTAATAATCTTACTACTTTTATAATGGGCAATAACCCAATTCAACTCCCAGGTAGCAAAAGAGCCAAAGATAAAAACGTACCTGAGGGCCAAACCAGGCAAGTTGTGATTCCTATAAGTAGGAATCCCTACCGTTAATTTAAGCCGTCACGTTCGCCCGACTTTATATCATAATCTGAGACATTTTCTGTCAAAATAAACATTAATTATAGGAATGAATGACCTTTTTGTAGAATTTATCGGGGTATAAACTTGGAAAAGTCGCGGGAATACTGGACGAAGGCCGGAAGGCCTCGTCCAGTATTCCCGCGACTTTTCCAAGTTTATATCCCCGATAAATTCAACAAAAAGGCCATTCATTCCTTATAATTCCAGCATTTGAAATAAATTCATCAAGAAAATGTGTTTATTTTCCGTTTTCTTAAGAATTATTTTAACTGCGCCTCACGGTTATGGAAAGTAGTTCGGCGTGGGAGTTTACTGGGATATAAATTTTGGACAGAGACTTGCTACGGACCAATCAAATGTTAGGGAATTGTGTAAATATTTTTTTGCTGGAATTATTCACCATTACCCCACGTATTGATTGGCATTATTATACATTTTATATCAGAAGTAAATTTCCACATTGATATCAGGGGCGATAACTGTGTTTCCTTAAAATGTTAACGGACATTACTATTTATTCTCTGTATTTATTTTTTGATGTGCAATGATCATACTTTATAATCTGTCGAAAATATTATTTGTTCAGGTGACGCATTTAATTACATGTAGTATAAACAAGAAACGAGGCAAAGCCACGAAGGCCAGGTTTTTTCCAAGCATAGACACTTGGATAACATAATTATACCCACTTTTTGTAGACTAGATGGCCGTGGCCTGCATGTCGCGCCTTGGGGCGAGGCATGGGCAGTAAAAAAATAGATATAGTAGATGGAAAAACTTTAACGAAAAAACTTTAACCGGACACACGGACGTACGGACGGAAGGACGGACGTATGCCAAAATGGCGACGATATCTCGCTTTCCGCAAGCGGGTGCGACAATGATGATAAACACCCATGTGAAGTATCAAGGTAATGGGTGAAGCAGTTGCAGAGATATAGTACACGAAAAAACATTAACAAAAAAATTCAAAGTAATTTGACCTTGACATTGGGCACAGGGGCCGCACGGTTGGGGGGTAGAATGAAAATATGGATGATGATAAACACCCATGTGAAGTTTCAAGGTAATGGGCGAAGCAGTTGCAGAGATATAGTATAACAAAAAAGTTTTAACCAAAAAACTTTAACCAGATGTATGTTAAAAAGTTAACGTTGAAAATGGCTAAGTCAATTACGTAGAAATAATAGGTGAAGGTAAGAAAATGGTCACATTTTGGATAGTTGTATGTGGTAGGCACCCCTTGATTATGAAGCTGTGAAAGTTTGGTGGTCCTAGGTGGTACAGTACCAAAGAAATGGACTTAAACACGAAAACTTAACATTGTAAACGCGAAAACTTAACATTGAAAATGGCTAAGTCGACTGCGCGGAAAAAATGGGTGAAGTTAAAAATAAAGTAACATGTTGGATAGTGATATGTGGTTGGGCACCCCTTGATTATGAAGCTGTGAAAGTTTGGTGGTCCTAGTGGTACAGTACCAAAGAAATGGACTTAAACACGAAAACGTAACATTGTAAACGCGAAAACTTAAACATTGAAAATGGCTAAGTCGACTGCGCGAAAAAATGGGTGAAGTTAAAAATAAAGTAACATGTTGGATAGTGATATGTGGTGGGCACCCCTTGATTATGAAGCTGTGAAAGTTTGGTGGTCCTAGGTGGTACAGTACCAAAGAAATGGACTTAAAACACGAAAACGTAACATTGTAAACGCGAAAACTTAACATTGAAAATGGCTAAGTCGACTGCGCGGAAAAAATGGGTGAAGTTAAAAAAAAAGTAACATGTTGGATAGTGATTGTGGTGGGCACCCCTTGATTATGAAGCTGTGAAAGTTTGGTGGTCCTAGGTGGTACAGTAACAAAGAAATGGACTCAAACACGAAAACTTAACATTGATTGTGGACGTCGCCCGCCCGCCCACCGCCCGCCCGCCCGGCTTTCGCCAATCCAATAGCCTGGATTTTTTTTTTCAAAAAACCTGGCTAATAATTAAAAAGTATCATGCCTCATTTGCATATGAAAATAGCCTGATACCACCGTGAGTCACTATCAGTAAAATAAATATTATTAAATACTAGAAATGTGGCCTGTCGGCACACGAATGCCCCCACTGGCAGCCAAAGAAAACGAGGCATATTTGATTATAAGCCATTTACCCGAGCGTTAAGGTTTCGAACGCACCAAGTCTGTGACCTTGACCCTGGGCTTAGTGGGGGCGGGACGAATGTGGATTTGTCACAGGGCGGTAGAGGACCATTGTAGCAATGCGTGTGTGAAATGTGAAGCAGATCCGAGCAAGGAAACACAAATTATAAGCCATTTAACTGAATGTTAAGGTTTCAAACGCACCAAGTCTGTGACCTTGACCCTGTGCTTAGCGGGGGCAGGACGAATGTGGATTTGTCACAGGGTGGCAGAGGACCATTGTAGCAATGCGTGTGTGAAATGTGAAGCAGATCCGAGCAAAGAAACAGAAATTATAAGGCATTTACCAGCGTTAAGGTTTCGAACGCACCAAGTCTGTGACCTTGACCCTGGGCTTAGCGGGGGCGGCACGAATGTGGATTTGTCACAGGGTGGCAGAGGTCCATTGGAGCAATGCGTGTGTGAAATGTGAAGCAGATCCGAGCAAGTAAACAGAAATTATAAGCCATTTACCCGAGCGTTAAGGTTTCGGGACATACGTACGTACGTTACGTAAGTACGGACGCCGGTAACACTATATGCACCCCTCACCATTCGGTCATTCGGTGGCGGGGGCATAAAAAGGGGGTGTTTTTGTTCTCAAAAATATGAAAATTACTTGCAAAAAGTGCAGATCCTGATGAGCCGGCTCATCTGGATCTGCACTTTTTGCCAACACCACTATACAGGCATATGGTGTTGAAAGGCTTAAAGGCATTGTAATGTTAGATTGAAAGAATGGTGGCCAGCACAGGTTCTGATCAGAAACTACACGGATGTGCAGACTGAGCTGGGTCTATACTGCCATTACTGGTCGCGCAACTCATAAACTCAGTTCGGGGCTGTTTGTAGTGATTTTGTTAAATTCTATTAGCCTGTTATTGGCATCATTTTTTATGTTTAAATCTTCATTCTGTAGGAAGGTCAACATTTTGCGTCACAAAGAATTGTAAGGCATTTGCAATTGAGAGATTCAGATAAACCAGCTCATATGTGCTCACTTCAAGGTCACACCATCTACCAGGCCGACATATTCTCAGACAATCAAAATGAAAACATGTCTTGGCATTGTCCAAGGAGACAATTTTAATGAAATACCAAGATGTGTTTTCATGGAAAATAAGAAAAATATGCTATATTTGTGGCCTGTTTATTGTTTTCTGCAGCATGATAAAGGTACCACAAATTTTTTATTTCTTTTTGATACTCGCTAATTCTGATTTCATTTGCGTTTTTGGTAATTTTAATTGGATATTTAAGCAAATACACAGCTTATCTGCAGCTCTGACTTACAATGCTGTTTACTTTTTATTTTCCTATTTCTCATCACCAACATGCTTTGACATTGACAACATTTCATTTTCATGGGAAACGATTGTAAAACGATTGATAGAAAAGACAAACTAGAAATCTGGCCTGTCGGCACACGAATGCCCCCGCTGGCAGCCAAAGAAAACGATTATAAGCCATTTACCCGAGCGTTAAGGTTTTGAACGCACCAAGTCTGTGACCTTGACCCTGAGCTTAGTGGGGGCGGGACGAATGTGGATTTGTCACAGGGCGGTAGAGGACCATTGTAGCAATGCGTGTGTGAAATGTGAAGTAGATCCGAGCAAGGAAACACAAATTATAAGCCATTTAACTGAATGTTAAGGTTTCAAACGCACCAAGTCTGTGACCTTATGCTTAGCGGGGGCAGGACGAATGTGGATTTGTTACAGGGCGGTAGAGGAACATTGGAGCAATGCTTGTGTCAAATGTGAAGCAGATCCGAGCAAAGACACAGAAATTACAAGCCATTTACCCGAGCGTTAAGGTTTCAAACGCACCAAGTCTGTGACCTTGACCCTGGGCTTAGCGGGGGCGGGACGAATGTGGATTTGTCACAGGGCAGTAGAGGACCATTGGAGCAATGCGTGTGTGCAATGTGAAGCAGATCCGAGCAAGGAAATAGAAATTATAAGCCATTTACCCAGCGTTAAGGTTTCGAACGCACCAAGTCTGTGACCTTGACCATGGGCTTAGCGGGGCGGGACGTATGTGGATTTGTCACAGGGCAGTAGAGGACCATTGGAGCAATGCGTGTGTGCAATGTGAAGCAGATCCGAGCAAGGAAATAGAAATTATAAGCCATTTACCCAGCGTTAAGGTTTCGAACGCACCAAGTCTGTGACCTTGACCCTGGGCTTAGCGGGGGCAGGAGGAATGTGGATTTGTCACAGAGCGGTAGAGGACCATTGGAGCAATGCGTGTGTGCAATGTGAAGCAGATCCGAGCAAGGAAACAGAAATTATAAGCCATTTACCCAGCGTTAAGGTTTCGGGACGTACGTACATACGTACGCCGTACGGCGTACGTACGTACATACGTACGTACGGACGCCGGTAACACTATATGCCCCCCTCACCATTCGGTGGCGGGGGCATAAATATGAAACAACAGCAGATAACAATTTCTGGTTCCCGTATTCTACAAGTTAGATATCTGAAGGACACCTCGTTATAGAAAGCTGGGTTTGACACTAACTTTTGGGCCAGGGATTCCACAGCATGGACATACCGTACAGACTTGTACCATTATGTTGAATAGGATATCCTTGAAAGTTGAGGGATTCCTCCTACAAACTAGATTGGTCAGTAAGCGAGGCTTACGGAATACCCCCCGCGTGGGCCCAGGTACCCCTAAATATGTAAAATTTTCCAAGTGTGTGGGCTTGTGACCTTGACTCTGGGCTTAGCGGGGGCATCACGAACGTGAATGTGAAGCAGATCCGAGCAAGGAAATAGAAGTTATAACCGATTTCTCTGATGTTAAGTTTTGTAAAGAGACTAAGTATGTGATCTTGACCTTGGGATCAGCGGGGATATGTCACAGCATGATAGTAGAGCCTTAGAGGAATGCATGCATGAAATATGAAGAATTTTAGATGTGAAGCAGATCCGAGCAAGGAAATAGAAGTTATAACATATTTCTCTGATGTTAAGTTTTGTAAAGAGACCATGTATTTGACCTTGACCTTGGGATCAGCGGGAGTTGGACGGTCGTGGATTTGGCACAGCATGGTAGTAGAGCCTTACAGGAATGCATGTGTGAAATATTAAGCATTTTAGATGAAGGAAATAGAAGTTATAACAATATTTCTCTGATGTTAAGTTTTGTAAAGGGACCAAGTATTTGACCTTGACCTTGGGATCAGCGGGGGCTGGACAGTCGTGGATTTGGCACAGCATGGTAGTAGAGCCTTACAGGAATGCATGTGTGAAATATTAAGCATTTTAGATGAAGGAAATAGAAGTTATAACAATATTTCTCTGATGTTAAGTTTTGTACTAAGTATTTGACCTTGACCTTGGGATCAGCGGGGGTTGGACGGTCGTGGATTTGGCACAGCATGGTAGTAGAGCCTTACAGGAATGCATGTGTGAAATATCAAGCATTTTAGATGAAGGAAATAGAAGCTATAACAATATTTCTCTGATGTTAAGTTTTGTAAAGAGACTAAGTATTTGACCTTGACCATGGGATCAGCGGGGGTTGGACGGTCATGGATTTGGCACAGCATGGTAGTAGAGCCTTACAGGAATGCATGTGTGAAATATCAAACATTTTAGATGAAGGAAATAGAAAAATAACAATATTTATCTGATGTTAAGTTTTGTAAAGGGACTAAGTATTTGACCTTGACCTTGGGATTAGCGGGGATTGGACAGTTGTGGATTTGGCACAGCATGGTAATAGAGCCTTACAGGAATGCATGTGTGAAATATCAAGCATTTTAGATGAAGGAAATAGAAGTTATAACAATATTTCTCTGATGTTAAGTTTTGTACTAAGTATTTGACCTTGACCTTGGGATCAGCGGGGGCTGGACGGTCGTGGATTTGGCACAGCATGGTAGTAGAGCCTTACAGGAATGCATGTGAGAAATATTAAGCATTTTAGATGAAGGAAATAGAAGTTATAACAATATTTCTCTGATGTTAAGTTTACAGACGCACGGACAGATGCATGGACAACCTGTCTCCAGTATACCCCCCCCCCCACAACTCGTTGCAGGGGGTATAAACAGGGATCCTCGGGATCCCAGGACCAGAGCTCCAGATAAGCTGCGTATTTGCTTAAATACCCAATTAAAATTACCAAAAACCCAATTGAAATCAGAAGTAGCGAGTATCAAAAAGCAATACAAATTTTGATACCTTTATCATGCTGCAGAAAACAATAAACAGACCACCAATATAGCATATTTTTCTTATTTTCTAAGAAAACACATCTTGGTATTTAGAATTGTCTCCAAGGAGACAATTCTAATGAAATGCCAAGACATGTTTTCATTTCGAAGCAAAATATTCAATAACTGCTGTCTGTTGATGTGTAAACAGTAGTGTGACTTTATTTTACCCAATTAAAATGTTGAAATACTCAATTGCTTCAGAACTGATGGAGTGACAATACTCAATTACTAATTCCTTATCTGGAGTCCTGCAGGACACTGTCAGTGTCGACCCCTGGGAAGCCTGCAAATTTCGGGTGGCGCTTCTGAGCATCGGGTCATTTCAGACCACCAACCACCTGTTAGTGTTGAGCTTTGCTGTGCAGATGTGCAGGCCGACAAGGTCAGAACATTGGAGTGGCTGTGACTGGAGAAATGGGACTTATGGGACTTGCGACCAGTGTAGATCCAGATCAGCCTTTGCATCCACACAGTCTGACCAGGATCTGCTGTTCACCATTCCATCAATGATACACCATGCTGCTAACAAGCAGTATAGATTGTTATCAGGCTACACGAATGTGATATTTGATCAGGAGCTGAAGTGGTCACAAATCCCATAAGCCCCATTGCTCCAGTCAACACCACATATTTATCTGTGTACAATGTGCATTTCGACCAGACTACTGATTGAAATAACTTGTATGTCCCAACCAAATGTTCAATATTTTATACCTAGCAGAGCTCCAGATAAGCTGCATATTTGCTTAAATACCCAATTAAAATTTCCAAAAACCCAATTTAAATCAGAAGTAGCGAGTATCAAAAAGCAATCAAACATTTGACTGTATCATGCTACAGAAAACAATAAACAGACCACAAATATAGCATATTTTGCTTATTTTCCATGAAAACACATCTTGGTATTTCATTAGAATTGTCTCCAATGAGACAATTCTAATGAAATTCCAAGACATGTTTCATTTCGAAGCAAACTATTCAATAATTGCTGTCTATTGATATGTTAACAGTAGTGTGATTTTATTTTACCAAATTAAAATTTTGAATACCCAATTGCTTCAGAAATGATGAAAATACTTATAGAGTGAAAATATTCAATTACAAATTCCTTACCTGGAGCCCTGTGTCCCAACCAAATGTTCAATACTTTATACCTAGTATGAGGCTCATCAATAACTGATGCAAACATACTCACCTTTTCCAGTATCTAAATTCCGAGAATGTTTTCGAAGACAGTCTCATTATGTGGCCAGTTGTAACACCATCACCCAGCTGAAATATATCAAGGGAGTTGTAGGCTGTAGCAGTATTGAGTACATAACTGTAATTTCATGTACATTACATTACATTGCATTACATAAAGAAAGAAGTATGAAGGAGTAGTATTTCCAAATTTGACTTTGATGCACGATTTCTTTCTACTTGATGGAGCTAGGCCTAATAAGTTTGCTAGTGCACACTTTATTACTTTAGTTTATGATAATAAGTTTGTCTCATATTGTAGAATTTTCACTAAATAACAATACAGCGAAGTATGAACATTAAATCCCAGCAGATTATTATACCCATTTTTTTTTAACTGTCACATACAAAATGCCAAAGACGTATCTGAGGGCCAAACCAGGTCTCCAGTTGGAATTCCGGTAAGGATGAACCCCGATCATTAAATTACCCATCACATGCTCCCACCTGTCACCCATGTAGACCCTGATCAGAATGTGAATACAAATTTCCCCTACATATAGCCTCAACAAGTGGTTATGTAAAATATGGCTACAGTGTAGACCCTGATCAGACTGTGCATGCAAATTTCCCTACATATATAGCCTCAACAAGTGATTACGTACACAAATGTGAAACAGTGTAGACCCTGATCATAATGTGAATGTAAGTTTCCCCTAGAGATATAGCCGCATCTGGACCTTATGTTTATAAAATATGGATATGCCCTACACCCATTTCAAAGTCATTTGAGAAAGTCTTACAAACATTTTGACATAAGAAAATTGCTAAGTGTTTCAGCAACATTTTGAAGGTCACAACGGTCAATGTCATGTTATTGGTGGTGGGAGTGCATCACATGTTCAGTAGCCGATTTCACCAACATTGCAAAGTATACTTTGAGGGAGTAACCATTTATTTTTCATGAAATGCATTATTTCATATAGAACTAACGACTGCATATATTTGATGGTTAAAAGTTAGTCGTGACTTCATGACTGTCTTGATATACAGTCATGATGGCTTACTCTTGTAAAGTGGAATTTTCCTGTGGAATTTTCAAAAACAGTGATAAAGTATCAAATTTACATATTTTTAAATTAAATAACTTGTGGGTTATTTCAATATGCATGTAAATAGTAGTTGTGAAATATTTTAAGCTTTTATCGTTTATAGAAATAAAAAAAAAATCATTTTTATTGACAAAATTCATGAATATCTGAAGAGAAAAAAAAATCAACAATATAATGCTGGTGTTCAATCCAAGTGTTTATACAGTTAGTTTTATTGAAAATAAAAAATGTCAATATACAAATAGCAGCCATCACGACCCAACTTGATTGGGTCGGTGATGTTCTCGACTAGGTTAAAAGTATGCAGAATTATCATACTGAATTTATTACATTATCACAAAAAAATAGGTAATGGTACAAGGTAAGGTCGCATGTTGGATAGTGGTACTAGGTGGTACAATAAGTGAGAAACGACTCGAAACGTGAAAACTTAACATCGAAAATGGCTAAGTCAATTACACAGAAAAAAATGATAAAAAGAGGCACATGTTGCATAGTAGTACGAGGTAGACACCCATTGGTTATGAAGTTGTGAAAGTATGGTGGTTCTAGGTGGTACAGTAACATAGAAATGGACCTAAACACAAAAGGTTAACATTTAAAATGGCTAAGTCGATTACGCAGCAAAAATAGGTTAAGGTAAAAACAAAAGGTCACATGCTGTATAGTGGTGTGGTGTGTGTAGGTGTTGGTTATGAAGTTGTGTAAGTATGGTTCTAGGTGGTACGGTGACAGACAAATGGACCCTTTATTTTGTCATTAATGATATCATTATTGAATAAAATTTCTCCGAAAGATCATTTTAAACAACGTGCCGACTTATGGACATGTCGGATATAGGTTAATTTAACATGTGAGAGTGTATTCAGACATTTCTAGTCACAATCTGCTCTGTATCACGAAACCAACCAGACGTAGATAAAAAATAGTCTACTTGAGAAAGGTATGACAGAATAAATAGATGACGTAATTCAAAATCGATCAGAAAACATAAAATTATTGTCTTAACCTCTCAAGTCGTTGTTTTTGTTGTTGTTGTAATTCGTATTTGATATAAGTTTTTCAGTCGCTTACTTCTCGGCTCAACCTGTCCTCAGTCACTGCACTGGGAAATCAACATGCGCTTGGTTTAAACTACTCTTATGGCAATTGCTATGTATGCACAAATACACAACGAGCATGGTGATCAGAGTCAAAAAATCATGGCAGATTCCCTAATCTACAAACATACCTGCCCGGGAATCTGTTATGATCTATTGCCATATATGGTCAATCAGGTGGTTCTGATAATTTTGTAATGTCAAGGTCATCCATTAAACATAAAACATACTCTCGCTGTGAAGTCAGTGGTCTGCTGATATAACGAGGTATGCTGATGCATCAGATAACTTTAAGCCATATAGCCTGAGGCATTAACAATTGAATGATTTGGTAGTGCCGGAGGGTTGGAAAAAGTGTTATTGAATTTTTCTGTGGAACAGTACATCATAAAACCAATAAGAAATGTTTCCAGCTCGAAAAAGTAATTTGATGCTGCTGCAAGAGATATAAATACTGAGTATTTAAATTGCATCTAGAAGAAGATACCTGATGCAATCATACCATGGTTGAAACTCTGAGAGTAATTCACGTAGACAACAACATATGCACTCTTATATACAATACTTCCAAAACATTGGCGATCGATAGTATATGCCCATAGCTATAGCTTCAATCCAGCAAGCGGTACAAAGAACTGGTGGTATGATTTCAATCACTGCCCTCCTCATCTGAATTAATCCTGTTTTACTGTTTATTCTACTGACTCATTGAGGCAGTGATGGCTGTACTTATTAGCCATCTGTGCACTGTAGACTGTTTGCAACACATTGTCATGCTAACCATTCCCCCACGTAACCACATATCATCAAATACATCAACGCTTGGGGTGCACGGATGTTGTATCATCCGACAAAATATGCCATTTTCCAGCCATTTCCTACAGGTGATGTTGTGTTTGGCGTAATGATCAGTGATGATACTCATGTATAAGCGTTTGGTAATTTGCTCGTGACATATGCTTTCTTAGACAATCCGCTATCAGCGGCAATATATATTTAGCAAAACAAGAAACGTCCCTCTTTTAAAATCGAAATTATTCATGTCTACGTACATGTACTATGTAGGAAATGTATATATATGTGAGATCCTGGCGATGTTGAGAATACGACCGTGTACAGTTTACAACGTGTCCGCCGTGTATATTTCGCTATCGACGCGGAACGTTGTTTACCAACTTTTCCATGTGCAAGGTGAACACAAGGTAAATACATGTGGTGAGTACACATCGTACGATTCGTTTGAGATCATCTTATCGAAAAATTAAAAAAGCTTCTCATTGATTCTCTGTTTTCAGTTCAGTATGCCATGGCTTTGTGAAAAGGACATATTCAAAGGGCAATAGTGTTGTAGGTTGGGCGTGACGGCACGTACCTGACATTGCACGTCGGTTTGGGTGCTGCAGGAAAACGATTGAGCGACTTGTGGCACGCTATAGGGACACTGGAGACGTTCGCGACCGTCCTCGAGCTGGTAGGCCTCGTGTGACGACGGCAAGAACGGACCGCTACAGTGCGTTGACGGGGTCTCTGGGCTGGCCATCCAAGCGTTAAGGTTTCGAAAGCAACAAGTGTGTGACCATGGCCCTGGGATTAGCGGGGGCGGGACGATTCAGAATTATTCAAAGGACAATAGAGGACCACTAGAGCAGTGCGTATGTGAAATATCAAGCAGATCCGTGTAAGGGAACATAATTATAAGACATTTACCCGAGCGTTAAGGATTCAGGACGTACGGACGGACGTACGGACGCCGGTAACACTATATGCCCCCCCCCCCCCCCCCCCCCCCCCACCCCCCCCCCCCCCCCTCACCATTTACCATTTGGTGGCGGGGGCATAATTATTAGTTATTAGGCTTTAGTAATCGGCTAGCAGATTAAAAGCTACACCGACTACGAATACCAGTGGCGTAGCTAGGGGATACAATCGGTGTGAATGCTCCCCCTAAAATTTGGTCAGATTTGTATTTTCCTATAACTTACGTTTTTCTGAGGGAAATAATTACTGAGCAAAAATATAAACTATACTCCCGTTAATTTGCTACCATTTTCTTTCTATTACACGTATACACTTGACATATGGGTCAGATTGTAGGTCCAGAGTGCAGTTATACCTGGCTAGCCTAGCTCTGATATTTCCTCTCGGGACAACGTGTTTCGGTTGATTGGGTAAAACCCGGTTTTCGGCGATATGCACATGCTTGTGACAGGTAACTGGCTAGTTGGATTTTGAATACCTCGAAAAAGTCGAAAACACATGTTTTCATTTTGAAAACATGCCGCGTTTATCTGAAGTGCAGCGAAATCAGGAAATTCAATTGGGATAGGTTGTGAGCTGGCACTACTCCCGTTCCCTTCAGTCGCTTGTTTGGTTGCACCCGGGCAACCATGTTTGCCTTGATCCGGCGTATGCAGTAGACAGGGGACGTGATTGACGGGGCGACCCCGTGCAACTACGCTACAAAATTATCGTGCCATCCGATTTATGCATTTGCGTCAGAGGTTTTTGCCTGCGACAGTCACGGCACGTCGGTTTCTGGGCAGACGATACGGAATCGTTTGCGCCATCAGGCATTCCCAGTAAGGCCATACAGGGCATACACGGGCAGCATTATTACCAATCGTCATCGGCGGGCTAGACTTCAATGGGCAAGACGTTACCGTCATTGACATCGACGTGACTGGAACACTGTGCTCTTTAGTGACGAATCGCGTTTAAAGGACAAGGGGCAATAAGGCCAAACATCGGCCCACACCCACATTAGAAAATAACAGTGTTTTGCCAACATCGGCCGACAGCAAGTATACAGCTGTAAATGTGAATGCTATGCGCACGTGTACGTAAGGGAAAGGGACAGGTTTGGAGTGGGGTGATGCTTTGGGGAGGGATAACGGGGGCTCACAAGACGCGATTGATAGTAATTCGTGGGAATTTGGGATGAGCTCAGGAGACGCCTGCGGGAGCGATATGTGCTTCATAACGTCGATCAAATATCCAATGCTCTTGTCAGAGAATGGAATGGTCTTCCAAACGCCATTCTATACGACGTCGGGTCATTACAGTGATCCATGAAAGCGGTGGTCAAAACAGGTATTAGGGAACATATCATGTTCATTTGCCACCAAAGAAAAGCCATTTGGAAGCCAACCACAAGACAAGTCCAAGAAAGTTTGGAAACTGATTTTTTTTCTCGATTATCCCACCTGTTCACTTCATTGATTGTTTTTTGGGACAGAACATATGGATTTGACAGTGCAAAATGACATGATTGTGTTGTCAAGTAATCATTTGACACATACACATCAACATTAATTACTACACTATATTAGGAATCTTCAAAGAAATCAACACAATTGTAATAGTATACATAACTTCTTTTTTTTTTGCTCAGTATATATGTAAACAGTATTTCTTTAACAACACTATACTCGGGAATTTGAATGTAGAAATCAATACATGTTTTTCTGTGGAAGAATGTTCTGCACCCCTTTCCAAAGTGGATCCACAATTCGCACCCTGGCTATGTCACTGATTACCATATGTCACATCTCTCAAGTCACAGCCACATGATGGCCATTTAATTGTATTAACCGTTAGACGCTATGTTAATTTTGTCGTCTGCTGTTTATTTCTATTTTCCATTTGTATCATCAAAAATATGCTTTGATAGCACTTTAGAATAATTTACAACATGCTTTGACAGCACTTTAGAATCATTTCCATTCTGAAGTGCTGTCAACCATGTTTTTATTGAGAAACAAGGCAAGATATAAAAGCAACAGCAGACAACAATTGTTGTGAGTAGCGGTCTAAGGGTTAAACTGTTTTCACTGTTTGTGTGTTTGTTTGTTTATTGGTGTTTAACGGCCTATCAACAGCTAAGGTCATGTAAGGCCGGGCAAACGGGTTCGATCCCGTTTTAACCTGCTGCATTGGAGGGAAAATCCCAAAATCAGAACGGAATATTTACATCAAGATACAACATATTCAGCCCTGAAATTAGAATAACCTGACCTGGTGCCAGGTCCATACCGCACCAGTCACTTGGCCCCTTCCCCTATTTAAAAGTAATACCGGTAGGAGTACTCTTATAAGGGGTATAACCAGATTCAACTGTCACATACAAAATGCCAAAGACATATGTGAGGGCCAAACCAGGTCTCCAGTCAGGATTCTGGTAAGGATGAACCCCGATCCCACCTGCCACCCACTTTCACTGTTTGTTAATAGTCTGATAATCATATTGAAGTTGAAGATCTTCTATACATGTTGTGGATGATTTCGGAATTTGATCATGTCAGAGCAAAATACACCCATTTCAGAAAAAATCATCCACTTTAGATTTCATTAAAGGTACATGCCCACTTAGTAGGCACAAAATGTTCTCTGATATAAAGAACAGTTTGTGCCTAGTGAGTGGGCATGTACCTTTAAAGGTAAATTGTTACTGAACCAATATTAGCTAAATATAGAGGGAAATACTATACAATCTCTACTGCTTGTTAACAGTATGACGGGTATTTCATTGATGGAATGGCGAACAGCGAAAGATCCTGACCAGACTGTGCGGATGCAGAGGCTGATCTGGATCTACACTGGTCGCAAAACCCATAAGCCCCATTTCTCCAGTCACAGACACATTTATTCAGCAAGAAGGTAATCATTGGAATAAAGAGAAATCCATACATCAAAATTGATAATTGGTTTATTATTCAAAATGTTGGTTGTAAAAGTAAATGACAATTTTAATATTAAACATGTTAAATATGGATACTTGGCTCCGACTAGAATGAAACAACGAGAATAATTTATATATGTTGCACAAAAAAATAAATTACATGTACATGTAAATATATACATACACAGAGCTCCAGATAAGCTGCGTATGTTCTTAAATACCCAATTAAAATTGCCAAAAACCCAATTGAAATCAGAAGTAGCGAGTATCAAAAAGCAATAAAAAAAGATTGTGGTACCTTTATCATGCTGCAGAAAACAATAAACAGACCACACATATAGCATATTTTTCTTATTTTCCATGAAAACACATCTTGGTATTTCATTTTGAGACAATTGTAATGAAATGCCAAGACATGTTTTCATTTCGAAGCAAACTATTCAATGATTGCTGTCTGTTGGTGTGTAAACAGTAGTGTGATTTTATTTTACCCAATTACAATTTTGAAATACCCAATTGCTTCAGAAATTATGGATTGACAATACTCAATTACTAATTCCTTATCTGGAGCCCTGCATACATGCATAGCAATGATGATGTCACTCCACACATTAAATGGAACTGTTACATTGAAATTTGGCAAAATGTCTGCAAGGTCGCCAGGGGCAGATCCAGCATTTGGTGGGTTGGGGGGGGGGGGGGGGGGGTTGTTGGGGGTTGTCCTATTTTCGATCTTGTATTTAACCTGCTTCATTGGGGGAGGGGGATCCCAAAATCAGAACGGAATGCTTAAATTGAAAAAAAAAAGATATTCAGCCCTGAAATTAGAATAACCGGACCTGGTGCCAGATCCATACCACACCAAAGTCACTTGGCCCCTTCCTCTAATAGGATTACGAATAATCATAATACTCACATAAGGGGTATAACCAGATTCAACGGTCACATACAAAATGCCAAAGACGTACCGACACAATAGTTGTACTTCAAGTTGACCTTGCATGGCATTATTAATGGTTATAATAATGGATATGTGGAAACTATAGGACTCAGGGGAGCCGGAAGCATCGTAAGATTGGTCCGGAAAATCTACTCGGTGCCCCCGCTACCCACCCAAAGTGTATGTTGTTGCCATTCAGTTGAAACGTCTTCCCCCCCCCCCCTGTTCAGCCACAGAGTTTACATAGATCTAAACTACCACCCACCATTTAGGAATGTAGCACAACAGGATTACATGTATTAAGCAAATTTCAGATGAATAATAGTTTAGTGTTATTTAATACAGGATGAATTAAAAGCAGATTACATTATCAATCTTCAGGAATATGCTAGCTGATCATAAAAGGGACATTAACCCTTACACTGCTGAATTAAATTTTGTCGTCTGCTGTTTATTATATATTGTCCATTTGTCTCATGAAAAACATGCTTTGACAACACTTTAGAATCATGTCCAATGGAAATTATTCTAAAGTGCTGTCAAACCATGTTTTTATTGAGGAAGAAGGCAAAATATGAAACAACAGCAGACGACAATTTTTGTTCCAACAGTCTAAGTGTTATAAGTCGCACACCCTTGCAACAATGTGCCACATGATGCACACTGTTGCTACTACATAAATGTTACAAAATCAGTTGGCAAGCAATATATATAAATATATATACAAATATATACATTGTGCATAAAATCATGTAAACATCATTATTTATACAAACATGTAGTGCTGATATTGCATTCACCCACACGATATTGATATTCTTCATAACAGCACAAATATTGCTTAACCCTTTCCCTGTTTTGCGATATTTCGACTCATTCAAATCCAAAACATCTGAATAAAAGAATCAAATGCTGGGTCAAATGATGGTTAAATTATCTGATAGAGCAGAAAACATTGTGGGAAAAGGAGAAATTGCTTGTTACAAGCAATTTCTCCTTTTCCCACAATGTTTTCAAAGGACATCTTCTGCAGAGGCGTGAAAAGTCGTCTCTATCAGGGAAATGGTTAAGTAAGTATAACTTATATTGCACAACCCATGTATAGACCAGTCTTATAAATAGGTTACGAAACTTAGAAAATCACAAGTAACTTCCTTTAGAACAAACAGGGTATCCTTCATGTCAGAAATGGCCGAATCTGGTAATATCCAGATAAGCTGCGTTCGTACCTTTATCATCTTGCAGAAAACAACAAACAGACCACAAATATAGCATATTTTTCTTATTTTCCATGAAAACACATCTTGGTATTTCCAAGGAGACAATTCTAAATGCCAAGAGATGTTTTCATTTCGAAGCAAACTATTCAATAATTTCTGTCTGTTGATGTGTAAACAGTAGTGTGATTTTATTTTAGCCAATTAAAATGTTGAAATACCCAGAAATGATGGCGTGACATTATTGAATTACTAATTCCTTATCTGGAGACCCGATTATATATTAGCCCACACTACGTGGGAGACGAAAATTGTCGTCTGCTGTTTTTCACTTTTTCCTTAATTCCTAAAAAAAGAACATGTTTTGCCAGCAAATGAGAATCGTCTCCAGTAGAGACGATTCTCATGCGCTGCCAAAACAGGTTTTTTATCGAGAAATATTGAAAATAAAACATTTCCAGCAGACGACAAAATTTAATTCATCTTATAATGCAATTTGCTGGGCACCTATACTCAATATAATGAACATGCTTCTTTTTATGTACATGTACTCCCTTTGTATGTTGTAGCTTTGCAACCATTGCAATTTATGTTGTAGATATTTTCTCATCTAATTAACAAAAGTATAATTTTTAGGATTATGGGTAGTCATAGATTCCATTTTACACAAATGAATGAAAAGACGTTCAATTGTCCAGAAGCTTCCAACAAGAAGAATACCGTAGCATTTAGGGCCAAATTTTGGACCATTACATGTTCCATTGACTGAATGGCGAACAGTGCAGGCCCTGATCAGTCGCAGTCTGATCAGGACCTTCGCTGTTGGCGATACTGGTCTGTTTGGGCGACACCGGTCGCATTACCCATAAGCCCCATTTCTCCAGTCACAGCCACATTTACATAAATGAACAATTACAAATGTGTGTCTGCTATATCAATTCTTCGAAGCTCATATTTATCCATTTTACTGGAGATATCCGATAGTTTATCACTATCTAAACTGTTCACATCATCACTCGGTGTAAAACTTCCGCCCGTTTTGAGAGCGAACAATAAATCATCAAAGTCTTTAGTGTCCGACTCTGCGCCAGGCCGTAAGACGGGTGGGTCTATGTAAATATTGCCGCTCTGCGGTAATGTTCGTTTCACTTTCATCGTACTGGGCCGTGATGTTGGCAATGAGTCTCTTTCCCAGCTCTGAAAATAGACACAAGGTTATTTATTCACCTCGTTAAGTAGTAACGCACATGGTCCATTGCATTTCTAATGAGTGTAGACCCAAATTGGTCTGCGCATCTACTCAGTCTGATCACTGTTTGCCAACTACCCAGTCAGTGAAACACCCATTTTACTTCAACTCACCTCGCAAAGTAGCGATGCAGAATTCCTCATTCCCCAATTCCCCTGTCACATCCTCTATTAACTCACCTTGCAAAGTAGCGATGCAGAATTCCTCATTCCCCAATTCCCCAGTCACAACCCCTATTAACTCACCTTGTAAAGTAGCGATGCAGAATTCCTCACTCCCCAATTCCCCAGTCACAACCCCTATTAAACTCACCTTGTAAAGTAGCGATGCAGAATTCCTCACTCCCCAATTCCCCTGTCACATCCCCTATTAACTCACTTTGTAAAGTAACGATGCAGAATTCCTCACTCCCCAATTCCCCTGTCACATCCCCTATTAACTCACCTTGTAAAGTAGCGATGCAGAATTCCTCACTCCCCAATTCCCCAGTCACAACCCCTATTAACTCACCTTGTAAAGTAGCGATGCAGAATTCCTCACTCCCCAATTCCCCAGTCACATCCCTATTAACTCACCTTGTAAAGTAGCGATGCAGAATTCCTCATTCCCCAATTCCCCAGTCACAACCCCTATTAACTCACCTTGTAAAAGTAGCGATGCAGAATTCCTCACTCCCCAATTCCCCTGTCACATCCCCTATTAACTCACCTTGTAAAGTAGCGATGCAGAATTCCTCACTCCCCAATTCCCCAGTCACATCCCCTATTAACTCACCTTGTAAAGTAGCGATGCAGAATTCCTCACTCCCCAATTCCCCTGTCACATCCCCTATTAACTCACCTTGTAAAGTAGCGATGCAGAATTCCTCACTCCCCAATTCCCCTGTCACATCCCCTATTAACTCACCTTGTAAAGTAGCGATGCAGAATTCCTCACTCCCCAATTCCCCAGTCACATCCCCTATTAACTCACCTTGTAAAGTAGCGATGCAGAATTCCTCACTCCCCAATTCCCCTGTCACATCCCCTATTAACTCACCTTGTAAAGTAGCGATGCAAAATTCCTCCTCACTCCCAATTCCCTAGTCACATCCCCTATTAACTCACCTTGTAAAGTAGCGATGCAGAATTCCTCACTCCCCAATTCCCCAGTCACATCCCCCTATTAACTCACCTCGTAAAGTAGCGATGCAGAATTCCTCACTCCCCAATTCCCCAGTCACATCACATCAATAGCGATGCAGAATTCCTCATCCCAGTCACAACCCCAATTAACTCACCTCGTAAAGTAGCGATGCAGAATTCCTCATTCCCCAATTCCCCAGTCACAACCCCAATTAACTCACCTCGTAAAATAGCGATGCAGAATTCCTCATCCCCAGTCACAACCCCAATTAACTCAACTCATAAAGTAGCGATGCAGAATTCCTCACTCCCCAATTCCCGAGTCACATCCCCAATTAACTCACCTCATAAAGTAGCGATGCAGAATTCCTCACTCCCCAATTCCACAGTTAAATCCCCAATGAACTCACCTCGTAAAGTAACGATGTAGAATTCCTCACTCCCCAATTCCCCTGTCACATCCCCAATTAACTCACCTCGTTAAGTAGCGACGCGTGTGACCCCTTGAGACTGCCGGCATCGAGGGTGGAGGGATGGAACTGGTACTGGCCGGAGTGCGAGCCAGGGTGGTGGGAGAGCTGGTCGGGGTCAAACATGCCGGCCGTCACCGCGTACGAGCTTGCCTTCTGGGGCGCGAAGCACTGAGCCAGACACGGGTTCCGCAGCAGCGCATACAGCACCAACGCCATGATACCCTGTAATTGTTATGCAATGTAACTGATGAAATCAGATATTTTAATGGTGTTAAGAAATCTATCGTTGTTTCACTAATTAGTATGCAGTATCTGTACAAATAAGAGCAAATGCATTGTATTTGTTGGTTTGTTTTTAATATTTGGAGTTTTCATATAAATGTATCATGCAACAGTCAGCTATGATTCCCGCCTCCCCAGTCTAGAACACCTCCCCAGGCTAGAACACCTCCCCAGTCTAGAACATGGTGAGGGGTAGAGGGGGAAAACAGCGGGGTCTTACAGAAAATATGTCCCAGTAGTGTTGGGCCTATACTGTGGTTCTATATTCACGTCATTGAACATAGCAACGATTTCAGTTGGGCTATTACAGTGGAACCTCTCTAAACCGAACACCCTGGGGACATCCCAGGGTGTCCGGTTTAGAGAGGCTCCACTGTGACATGCATATCACTACTTCTACACACGCGTGGGTGCTTTGCTATCATGAACAGACATTATGATCGGAGATAAATGGAAACAAAATGTATCAAAATTAATCACAACTAAAAATTGTCTCGGTTGTGTTTGGTTTAGAGAGGTTTGACTGCACATTGTGGCTCATTTAATGTGGCAATACATATTGTTTTGGCCCTCAAGTGCTGAAAATTCTGAGGCTTTGCAGACGACAAATTTAGATGTCGCACTATGTCCCAACATGGGTGTGGCACAGATTACAAGTGACATATGCATAATATGTCAACTGTCTTCTTTAACCCTTCGAATGTGGGAAACAAAAATTGCCGTCTGCTGTCGTTTCAGATTTTGTCTTCTTTCTCAATAAAACATGGCTTGACAGCACTTCAGATTGGAAATGATTCTAAAGTGCTGCCAAACCATGTTGTTGATGAGAACAATGGAAAATAGAACAGCAACAGCAGACGACAAAATGAAATTCAGCAGTGTAAGGGTTACGATTGTGACCTTGTTCCTACATACCTGGATAATGTTGAATATGCAGAACATGATGAGCATCCAGAGGTGGCCGTAGACGAGGTGGAGGCTTCCCCAGAGCCAGGTGAGGATGATGACGGCCCAGAACATCAGGATGGTGCGCACCTCTGAAACAACGGAGGCAACTAGCTGAGAAACAAGGATCAATGCTAGATATGTATAATTAACTTTTAAAACGTGGGAAACATATTACACATGTAGTCTGCTGTTTTCTTTGAATTCTGAACAAAATTTTTTTTGCCACATTTTGGAAATCAGTCTCGTGAGATGTCAGAGTATGTTTTATGGAGAAATATTGTAAATACATGTAGCGTTCAGCATTGTAAGTGTTAATTTCAAAATTTATATTTCATAGGTTGGTCCACAGTGAAAACTGTAATAGGTAGATCGGATTAACCTTCAGACTGCTGCTCACAACAATTGTTTATATCTTGCCTTATTTCTCAATAAAAACATACTCTGACAAACCATGTTGTAAATTATTCTGAAGTGCTGTCAAAGCATGTTTTTGTTGATAAAAATGGAAAATAGAAAATAAACAGCAGACGACAAAATAAATAAGATATCGGTCAAAGGGTTAAGATTAGATCAGATTAAACAAACAAGATGGCCACAACTTTGGCTCAGAATGATCAAATGCTTGATTTACAGTGAAACCTCTCTAAGCCGGACACCCTGGGACCTCCCAGGGTGTCCGGTTTAGAGAGGTTTCACTGTACTGTTTGTACACAGCCTGTATATCATGCGCCTACCAAGTTTTCCCCATTGAATATAACAACATTCGGCACAGCCTATACTGCTTGCATTTCAGTCACAAATCGTCAATAAAGCCTCTAGCAAACCAATGAGAAATACTATCAACCTCTATTGACCGTGACAAATGCTATAAACTAGAAATCAAATACGCAATTTTTTTTATCAAATTATCAAATTGTGACCCTGTTATACAGTAAGAACTCGCACCTTTGATGTTGTATCGGCCACGGTAGATGTCGTCATAGGCCTGCCACTGTGGAGTCACCTGGAACGCCTTGACAAACACGACGGCCACCACCGTCAACATGAGCAGCACCGGGATGATCACCCCACCCAGAGCCGAGTACGCGTTCGTTATAAAACACCTGTAATCAACAGCATGTGACTGTGAATACACAGGTTGAAGTAACGGACCGAGGTCTATAAATACATTAAATATGCCTAAAAGCATCAATAAATGAAGATTAAATTTACCCCCTCCATATAATTCATTATGAATTATATGGAGGGGGTAATTTATTTTTTTTTTCTTCATTTATTGATGCTTTTAGGCATATTTAATGTATCTATAGACGTCGGTCCGTTACTTCAACCTGTGCATGTGACTGTGAATACTGTCGTTCATGGAAATGCATTAGAATAGTATTAAAGGTGGGTGTGAGTTCTGTCAAACAGAGAAATGCGCTATATCTAAGATTTTAAGTAATAACCGCACCCAGCGCTGTGTGTGCGTTCGTTATGAAACACCATTCATGGAAATACATTACATTTCTTTGCACATACTCCATTCTCATGGCTTGAAATCATGAAGATTGATTGGACGAGGCGGAGCTTTGCGAATTTGGAGAATGTGTTATCGGTACGGTCCCTGGTGGATTTTACACTACATGTATTAACTCTTTGCATGCTGGGAAATTTGTGGGCTATAAATAGTTCAAAATTAGCAGATGACAATTCATTATATTTTCTTTTATTTCTCCTTATAAATGTGATGAATATGTCTTGGAATTTCATTAGAATTGTGTCCGGAGGACACAATTCTAATGAAATTTCATGACATATTTACAGAGAGAAATAAAACATATACTCCTAATTTGTTTGGCGGATATTTTCACTGCTAGCATGCAAAGAGTTAATTAACTTACAGTCCGTTTGTGTCAGTGACACTTGATACTTACATATCACCGTTGTTATTGACGTCGCCATATATAAAGTCAGTGGGCATATAGTATACGTATTTGTAGAGGTTAAAGGTCACGACGTAGAATATCGCCAATATCACCACTGGCACACCTGTAATGGTAGACAATGATACTGTTGGTAGTGATGAAATGTCAAGGTTCAATTCGACAACCGGTAACCCTAACAGTTGAAAACAAAATGTAGATATATTTTGAAAATCGGATTATAAATGACCAAGTTATTAGCAAATTTCAAATTGGCAGACGTTTTGTTTTCAGCTTGATTATAGCAAATTTGTAATACAATAACATTGCACTGTTTGGAGCACTCTTTTTGTACAATATTTAATATAATGAAATATCGGACAGGCGTTTGATAGTATAAATTATTAAATGTGCATGTTAGTTATTAAACATTAATGGATTGATGAGAATGCCATATTTTCTTGGCGCATAGGTTGAATACAGATTCAGACAGCTAATTATGACACCATGCTGACGGTGCAAAATCACAATAACTTATAGTAACTACGTCAAGATGTATACATACCCCAGCCCAGCAGGAAAAACAGGACATATTTTCTGTCTGTGTGTTCATCGTTCAACACCAGGATCTTCCAGAAATTCACCGCCTACAACAAGTCAAAAACATGATACTTGTTACTGAAAGATAGAAATTGTAATCATTTACAAGAGTTGTGTTGTGAATTTGACAATGGTCATCTGCCATGCCTGTGTTAGAAAACAGATAACTCGACTACCACATTGACAGTAAAGTAAAACAGCTTTATGTTATAAATACCTTTAATCCTTTCACCCCTAAGTAACTGGAATGGATTTTTATATGTTAATTTCTGGACCAATCCAATTGTCACAAAATGATTTTCACACTAGTCCATTTATGAAAAGGGTGTGTTTTTGTTCTCAAAAATATGAAAATTACTTGCAAAAAGTGCAGATCCTGATGAGACGGCTCGTCACGAGCCGGCTCATCTGGATCTACACTTTTTGCAAATACCACTGTACAGGCCTGTGGTATTGAAAGGGTTAATCAATTATGGCTTTAGAAACACATACATGTATTGGCAATATAATATTATGCAAGTCTATGAGATTTTCATATTTGGTGACATATACGTGACCACCCGTGTAGAGCCCAGACAGACCTGTGTCATCATCCAGGAAAACTGGGCGAGGAAGAAGTAGTGCAGGAAGAGCCCCATCACGATGCAGCGGTAGTTGTCGTCGTCGAGGGTGTACACCAGCACCTCGTCCTCACTCACATACGCCGCCACCACGTAGCAGATCTGGCCCATATACATAAAGTGTTAACCAGGTTTTTCACCATTCCACCCCTAAATAACTGGCATAAACGGGTTCATACAAGTTTTTGGATTAGTTTATTAATAGTGTGATGATTTAATTTAAAATATCGGAAATACTAATAAATACTGTAGATCTTGAGACTACTCGAGACGACTCTCCAGTTTTGCATTTATGGCCTTTTGTATTGCCTTTATGGTCTGTAGTGTTGAACGTGTTAATCACCAAATAGCATGGACATACCGTTTAATTACGTAATGAATGACTTAATATATTTGTCATTTGTGCTCATATATGGTGCTACCACTTCGCAGATCTGTGAATACATGGTTTTCTGGGCTGGTTTGGAGGCTTATTAAAGGAATACATGCTCTCATAATAAAATTTGTTTTAAAAAAATAATTGGTACATGCACAATCAATTATCGGTCCCACCCTTAAGAGAAACAATTTGTTGATATTTATATCTCAAGAAAGTGTGGGGGTGGGGGGTTACAGAAAAAAGGTTTCTTAAAATTGAATTGTGGTTGTTGGGCATCAACTGTGTTCAGCTGACCAGTATCTCAACTAGTCATAATCCCACCTCCGGTATCGGTATGTTATCAACATGGGTATGTTGCTGACTCACCTGTGTTGCCAAGGCAGCGAAGCACATGTGCATGAGTAGACTGGACGACACCATGGCACTGATGGAACACGTGTGGTGGGCCACAATCGCTAGAATCAGTCCAGTCTGCAAGTAAAACCATGGATACTTGGAATGTCTTCAATTTAAATCATCTGTTATTGCAACACATGTGACAGGGCCTTATGTATTTTCAACCAGTGTAGACCCAGATCAGACTGCACATGTGTGCAGTCTGATCAGCGTCTGCAATGTTCGCCAGTGAAATAACAATTTTGCTTGTAACAAACGGTATATGTTCTTATCAGCCAGCAAGCATGTGTGTGCTAGTAGATCAGGAAAAATGTCCAGTGATTTAGTTACCAGCGCATTGCGCATCAAACAGACATTTTTGCTGGATTTGACACACCAACATTCAGATTTTGTCTTATTTTTTCCATAGGATGACGCGGCATTTTTTCGGATGTGACCATTTACACTCACTGTCTCAAAATGGCAGATAAAACACAAAGTCAGAAGCCCTATTACATTTCTATAATGTACTATAGTAGCATGGCCAAGTTTCTTATTATGAGGCAAAGCCCAGGATCATACTTTTGTTGTGTCTTATCTTTGTAGATGGAGAGCGACAAAAGAGAAATAGATCTGCAAGCACATTGTTGAATGAATGAAGAACCAAAGCACAATGAGACCTATATAATGAAATACACTCCGATATTTCTCTAAACCGCATAGCCTGGGAAACCATTTTGTATCATAAGAGATTAAATGTCATATACAATTCCAGGCTAATACCTTTAGATATCATGTTTATAAGATTTGGCTCGGAAGCAGATTAAGGTGGACATTGAAAGTCTAGCTTTGCCTGATAAACTGAATATATAGTACACTAGCCTGGAATTTCCTATATACGTACCATACAGATGAAGCAGGCGACATAGAACCAGATTGTGTATCCCACAATCCCCGAGTCCGTGGTAACAGCCTGCACCGCATAGTGAGTCAGGTGTTTACACGAACAGTCGACGTACGAGTCGACACCAAGGTCAAGGTTGTTGGTAACTTCACACACCTCCTTTGGGCTGACCCAGCTCCTCGAGGCAACATCAAAGTAAACACACCTAAAACGAACAGAGCACTTGTGTTAACCCTTAGACCGCTACTCACAACAATTGTCGTCTGCTGTTGCTTTTATATCTTGCCTTATTTCTCAATAAAAACATGGTTTGACAGCACTTCAGAATCATTTCGAATGGAAATGATTCTGAAGTGCTGTCAAAGCATGTTGTAAATTAGTCTAAAGTGCTGTCAAAGCATGTTTTTGATGATAAAAATGGAAAATATAAAATAAACAGCAGACGACAAAATTTAATTCAGCAGTGTAAGGGTTAATGTCCCTTTTATGTATGAGGGGAGCATCAAACTAAACTTACAACAAACGACTTTCAGCACTGAAAGACAGTGTCATGGGCAGGTGCTAGTCACCCTTACAACATCGGATCAGTTGGCCCCAAAGAGTTGTGAATCCCAGTAAGTCTGTTAAAACCTGAATGCTTAAGGATGGATTCATTGCTAAGCAACACATACCCTCCCATCTTCCAGGGAACCGTGAGAGTAAAGTAACACGTTGTGATTACACAGGGCACATATGTGGCTGTGACTGGAGAAATGGGACATATGGGTTTTGATGAGAGTAAAGTAACATGTTGCCTATGTTAAATGGGGCTTATGGATTTTGCGACTAGTGTACATCCAGATCAGCCTGTGCATCCGTCATGCTTATTATAACAAGCAATATAGGTCATTAACAGACTACAGGAATGTTCTATTGGTCACAATAACATAACACCCATTTCTCGTCACAGCCATATATAAAGACAGAGTCACTTACTGTGCTGTCTTGGTAGCAATGCGGCGGTTGGGACTGTTGATGCGGAACGTCATGGGTACATCCGTGTAGGACGACGCACGGCCCTTCAGCCCAAACGATATGATCTTGTTGCTGAGCAACACATTCTGCGCCCCCTGCTGGAACCATTGCTCACTCATGTACTCGATGAGGTGGAAATCGAGACACTGGAAGGGAAAACATTTAATATATTAATCAGCTGACTTCTGTAACCGATTTCATCAAAATTGCAAAGTATACTTTGAGGGAGTAATCATTTATTTTTCCCGAAATGCATTATTTCATATAGAACTAACCACTGCATACAGGTATTTGATGATTAAAAGGACGCAGAATTATTATACTGAATTTATTACATTATCACAGCCAAAATGGCTGTGATAATGTAATAAATTCAGTATAATAAAAATTAATAAATTTATCCTTAAATTGAAAATTTCTCCCTCAAAGTAAACTTTGCTAGATAAGTATACTTTGCAATGTTGGTGAAATAGGCTACAGGGATGAATATATAGATGTTTTTGTACATATTCGGATGTGATTTTAGGATTTTCCCCGCATCTGCACAGATGAAATACGGGACCCTGTTAATTCAGCCAAAATTGACTGCAGCTGCAGCTTCCATTACAGGCATTACAGGCGCGTAACCAGGATCTTGCCGAGGGGGTACACATTGAGCCGCAAATTGTCTAGGGGGGTCTGGGGGCATGCCCCCCCCTCCCCCCAATTTTTGGATATTGGATAAAGAACGCGAATCCTGGCTTCTAGAGCCCTCCAGACATCGATATATTATGCAAAATTTTATTTATTTTAGCAGAGAAATTTTCATTTTACGAAATGTAGTTCTTATTTTATCTATGTGTACACACCTGGCCAAATTTTATGGGGTGCATTCACACCCGTTACACCCACCCCCCTGATTACGCGACTGCATTAAATAGCATTAAATAAAATAATCAATAATGTTGACTGGCGTTTGATGACCTCAGGGTGTATGTATCCCATTCAATGGCATTGACTGTTGACGGTGAGTAAATTGTAGCAGTAGTGCCAAATTGTAGCAAGCAGGAAATGCTATGGAAATAATGCCACATATGAGACATTAAGTCATGTGATTTTGTACCCAAGAAGATATCTCATAAAACATATTTGCAGAATTTACGATATCTTCCATAAATGATCTCGAAAGTTGTAAATGACATAAGTTGACGACATGTTCAGAGCAAATGCGAAATTCTATTCCGCATTTGCTCTCAACATTTCATCAACTTTTGACATGATTTACAGAAAATTTCACAGAAAAATCGCACATCTTCTTAAGTACAACGTCACATGGCTTGTCTCATATGTGGCTGTGACTGGAAAGATGGGGCGTGTGTGACCATTGTATCTCTAGATCCAATAGCACACTCCTGTCGCCTGATAATGACGTATAACATTTTATCTGGGGTAACACTGGTCACATAACCCATAAGCCCCATTTCTCCAGTCACACCCATATATGACATGTCACTATGGCGACACCAGGTGGAGCTATACCTCAGTATCGCCTGTGGTGGGAGGGTCGGGGATCTTGTTGGGCACTTTCAGGCTGTCCTCGTGTCTGTAATCATATAATATTACACATACTGGTACATGGACATAGCTGTTACAATTGGTCAGTTTACAGTCACAATGTTAGCACTTGGAGCTTGGACATTTAAAAAGCAATTAAAATTAATTTGATGTTTGCGTTAAAACACAAAATCTATTTCAGCACTCATTCATTTAAAACATTTCTTGTGAAGTTTACTGAAGTGACGATTCATGATACATGTTTGCTATCAACTACCAAGAGAAGGAAAAACAAACTGTTAGCTCAGTGTTTCAATCACAAAATGTTTTACCGTTGAAGGAGTCAGTGGAAAAATTGGGCTAACTCCATGAAGGGGTTAGCCAACATTTCTTCAAATGAACCCTTCGATTAAAGGTACATACCAACTCAGTAGGCACACAAAGTGTTCTTAATTGGAATTAAATAAGTGTATAATTGTATAACTATTCCACCAGTTCTAAACATTACGATAGCCAGCTATACATATAAAATAATTTAGTAATATTTATTTTACTGATAGCGTTATCAGGCTATTTTCATATGCAAATGAGGCATGATGCTTTTTAATTATTTATACTAATTAAATGCGCCGCCTGAAAAAATAATATTTTCGACAGATTAGAAAGTATGCTCATTGCACATCATTGTAAATAATGCCAATCAATACATGGGATAATCGTGAATTAATGTTTATTTTGCCAGAAAATGTCTCACATGATGTCTCCGATATAAAGAACATGTTGTACCTACTGAGTGGGCCTGTATCTTTAATATGCATGTTGTCATTAGTAGGAGAATGAAAAGTTTGATGTGTCCCCATGTAACAAAGACTCACTGTGCAGCATACTGGAATCCTTGGATGTTACCCAGTGGCCACCTGCCGGCCGCAACCTTCGCATGCACACACTGTAAACTCAACCTGTAATGACAATGGATGACACATGTAACATGGACAATTGAAATTCACACCATTCCACTGTGTCTAAATGGGAAGCCCGTAGGAATTCTGTGTCGCTCCGAGTAATTAATATCCCTAACGTTTCCGAGGTGAGCATGATAAACATGGTATGAAATTGATACCAAGTTTACCATGCTCACCTCGGAAATGTTAGGGGTATTAATTATCATCAAACAACACTTGGATAGTATTACATTCATCAGATAATATTCTATGCTAGAAGACGGGCAAATAGCGGCATGTGGCTGTGATTGGTGAAATGGGGCTTATGGAGTTTGCGACCAGTGTAGATCCAGATCAGCCTCTGCATTTGCAATCTGATCAGGATCTACAGCTTTTACCATTCCATCACAGAAACACCCGTCATGCTTTACAAGCAATATAGATCGTTATCAGGCTACAGGAATGTTATTTGATCAGGAGCTACACTGGTCACAAATCCCATCAGTCACATTTATCCAGTCACATATATATACTAGTATAATATGAATGTCAGCGAAAGTAGATGTCACACAGATATGCATATCTAGTCAATGCACCGGCAATTTGAAATCAATCAGTGTCTTCTTGGGTCACTGAATATGGAATGTTACCCGATAAAACAAGAAATCAGTTACAGGGATCCTCCAGATTATAAGACAACAATGGCAGGTTTTATTACGATATTTTTCTTAAAATAGCACCAACGGGCATAACATTTTCACAGAACTAGAGAAAGAGAGCAGGGGCTCATGCATACCCCTGGCCGTCGCCTGGACCGAAAAATAAAAACTTTAGCGCAAATGGTATGACCCCTATACAGTGATGGATGTACTCCTCAAAAACTTTAAAAGAAAGTTTAACACAAATTAAATGTATCTAAATGACCTTAGCTGTTTTTGGGATGCTAAACCCATTCACTTTCACCACACATTTCTAAGCCATTTTACCTTGAGAATAGGGGTCACATTGGTGGGCTATGGAATGGAAATATAGATGAATAATAAATAAGCATATGGAATTTCAAGTGAATAAAACATACGGTTACAGAGATAATAGGTAGCCAAAAACATTAACCCTTACTCCTCTATTTTATTTTTTTTGTCGTCTGCTGTTTATTTTCTATTTTCCATTTATATCATCAAAAACATGCTTTGACAGCACTTTAGAATAATTTACAACATGCTTTGACAGCACTTCAGAATCATTTCCAATTGAAATGATTCTGAAGTGCTGTCAAACCATGTTTTTATTGAGAAATAAGGCAAAATATAAAAGCAACAGCAGACGACAATTGTTGTGAATAACGCTCTAAGGGTTAATGCAAATCTCGGACAGACAGATATAAACAATAATAATAAGAACAGACAAACAGACGGAAAGGGTGGCGACTATGTGTGTCCAGAAATAGTTTTTTGGGTACATAATAAATTACAACGGCCTACTTACAAGTCAGGTGGGTTGGGGGAGGGGCAGGGGGCGTCGACCACCATCATGTACGCCAGGTTCTCCATGATCTCGGCCAGCGAGAAGCGACCCCGGGTCGCGTCGTCCTTGTTGGGTGTCAACATCTTACACATCAAGTTGATCATCTGGCCGATTATTTGTGTTGGCAACCTGCAAATGAAGATTTGGCGAGTTGTGTTGTGTGCAAATATGCTTCATATTGAATTATCTGGCCAGGATTTGTGTCGGCGACCTGAAAATGTCGATTTGGTGGGTTTATCTAGCAAAGTATACTTTGAGGGAGAAATTTTAAATTTAAGGATAAATTTATTAATTTTTATTATACTGAATTTATTACATATCTGTTGGCTGTGATAATGTAATACATTCAGTATAATAAGTCTGTATACTTTTAATCATCAAAATTTTATATATGCAGTCGTTCTATATGACATAATGCATTTCAGGACAAATAAATGATTACTACCTCAAAGCATACTTTGCTAGATAAGTATTGCAATTTTGATGAAATCGGTTACTGGCCAGGAGTTGTGTTGCATGCAAATATGCTTCATATTGAATTATCCGGCCAGGATTTGTGTTGGTAACAAGCAAATGAAGCTTTGGCGGGTTTTGTTGCGTGCAAAAAGGTTTCTTATTTATTCACACACCGGTTCGTAACCAGCTGCCTTATTGGGATCTGCCATGTTTGTCAGTATTGCTCAATGGCAAAACAAATTTCTCATTTTTTATTAATGGAATAGCGCAAATATTTGCATGGAAAAGCCACTGCTGAATATTTAGGGATGAAGTTTCTGTTCTGTGTAAAATGATTCTTATTGAATTTGCAAATTATTTGAAACATTATACAAGTACTCATAGCAACAATGTTTCTTGTTATATGATGTTAAGCGTATTGACCCATTTAATGAAGATTTAGGTTCGCAAGATTGAATGACTGACTGGAGCTTAACATCCTTTCAATGTATAGATGGCTGTGATAATGTAATAAATTCAGTATAATAATTCTGCATATTTTTAATCATCAAATATATGCAGTCGTTAGTTCTATATGAAATAATGCATTTCGGGAAAATAATGATAAGTATACTTTGCAATTTTTATGAAATTGGTGTCAGGTGACATTACCACACCTAAAAGATCACTGACCCAAATCCCCTGTTACCGGTAGTCGTCTTTTACGATACATACAGGCGCGGATCCAGGATTTCGGGTTAGGGGGGGCGTAACTATTTTGCAATACTTGACTATATTATCGAACGCGCTAGGGGGGTCCGGGGGCATTCCCCCCGGAAATGTTTTGAAATCTACATCACATTTACTGCGTTCTGGCGCATTTTGGAGCAAAAAAAAACTACAATAAACAATAAATTCACAACGCGAACGTAGAAACGTGCCTTGTAACTTGTAAAAAATCTTTACTCGGCGAATTTTAGGGGGGGTGCGCGCCGGGTCCGCCCCCCCTGAATCCGCCCTTGACATATGTGTCTGTGACTGGAGAAATGGGGCTTATGGGTTTGGCGACCAGTGTAGATCCAGATCAGCCTGTGCATCTGCAGACCGATTAGGATCTGCATTGTTCGCCATTCCATCAATGAAACATGTGATATACTTCTAACAAGCACTACAGATCATTATCAGGCTACAGGTGTGTGTTTTGATCAAGAGTGACACTGGTCACAAATCCCATTTATCCCGTCAAACAGTGCGTATGTGCCGTGAAACACGGTGCCGTGAAACATTTTTGATATCCAGTCAATACAATTTTTGCATTTTACAGCCATTTGTAGGTGTTGACGGGATAAATAGAATAGTAGGTTAGTGCCGTGAATGTGAAAAAATATCTGGCGCGGCACGGAAACGGGATGTGCTCGACAGAGCCTCGCCCATCCCGTTTCCTGAGCCTTGCCAGATATTTTTTCCCATTCACGGCACAAACCTACTATTCTCTATCTAGTTTCCTTATTTCTGAACCAAAGTATATGTCTCGCCGAGACGGTTCAAATGAGTGGTCACAACATATACTTCTGATGAGAAATAAGGAAATTTTTGAGCCTTGCCGGACATTTTTCCCATTCACGGCACTAACCTACTATTCTCTATAAGCTCCATTATTCTAGTCACATATATATGGGATACTACGGTGTATTCAAGCACACAAGGCTCAAGGCTTAATATCCTGCAGGAATAATAATGAACGTACTTGCGATTCAGTCCCTCATCAATGATGTCCTTGAGGATATTCTCCACAAGGGTGACTTCGTTCTCCGTCATCGGGCGCGACGTCTGTATCAGGATATCCAACTCGGCAATAATGCTGGAATACAGACAGATATGGTAACTCGTGGAAATGCTGTTATTATACAAGAGATAAATGTGAAATAAATCACAGCTACAATGCTAAAATACATTCAGATAAATGCGAACGAATCTGACACTATTAACTCTTTGCATGCTGGGAAACTTGTGGGCTATAAAAATTAACCAATTGTCGAGTGCTGCTTTACCAGCTCAGAGGACATGGTTTTAAAATTGTTGACAATACATGCTCTTAAAAGTGAATTATCTAATGACAGTGTGTGCACTTACTTCCTAATTTCATCATCAGTGAGTGGATTATCCCCCTTGTCGATGACGATGTTCCAAATGTCCACATCCTGCACAACTAACACTGCTGCCCGCAACTTCATGGGGTTGATCCTGTATGTAAACACAAGCAAGGTCCATCAATTCCCTATAGGTCCCCACTGCATAACAGTGTAAACAATGACTCCACCAATATGTATTTTTATTACAATGTATTCCGAATACACTTTTAGGCAGATGTAATTATTAAATATTTTGCTTTTCAATTTTCTTTATCTTGACAATACGGTTCAAATGAGTGGTAACAAGACATACTTCAGATGAGTAATTAAGAAAATATTTAGAGGAAAGTTCCATCACTATAATGTTGTCTTTTCGGAATGTAAAGTGTTATATCTAAACAGAAAGCCATTGATTGTCTCAAATATTGAAAAAGCCCACGTTCTATGACTCCACTCCAATACTTACAAAGCCCAAATAAATTGTCAGTATTCATAATGCTCCCGCCCCCGCCATCCTAGTACCGGTACTTACAAAGCCCCATTAGATGGGTTCCGAAGCTCAATGTAGAACTGTTTCGGGTACGGGTTATTCGACGCCCGGGTTGGAGTCAGATTCACGTCGATGTACTGTAGATCCTGGCGCTCGGCCTCGAACACGAGCGTGCCAGTCTGTCCGGCGTAATCCTCCCCCTCAAGGGCGGGGTAGAGTGCCACGCCCGCCCGGGTATCCTGGGACACCATTTGGGAGGTGCGATAACCCGCCTCCACCCGGTACTCCAGGCCCCCTCGTCGTGAAACCTTCAGTCGCACTGACTCGGCGTATCGGCTTACAACCACGATACTGGAAGAGATGATTATAGGAATGAATGGCCTTTTTGTGGAATTTATCGGGATATAAACTTGGAAAAGTCGCGGGAATACTGGACGAAGGCCGGAAGGCCTCGTCCAGTATTCCCGCGACTTTTCCCAGTTTATATCCCCGATAAATTCAACAAAAAGGCCATTCATTCCTTATAATTCCAGCATTTGAAATAAATTCATCAAGAAAATGTGTTTATTTTCCGTTTTCTTAAGAATTATTTTAACTTCGCCTCACGGTTACGGAAAGTAGTTCGGCGTGGGAGTTTACTGGGATATAAATTTTGGACAGAGACTTGCTACGGGCCAATCAAATGTTAGGGAATTGTGTAAATATTTTTGTGCTGGAATTATGTTATGTTAATGACCTTCACACAGGTATAGATGGCTAGAACCAGTGAGCAGGGGCTCACGGATAGCCCTGGCCGCCACCTGCACTGACTGTAACGCAAAACTCACAATGTTATGTTATTGTATTACGGACGGATGGACGAACGGATGAACACTCAAAGGTGAAAAGCATATACCCCTTGGCAAAGGATGAATGCATATACGGAAAGTGAAAACTATATACCCTTTAGCAAATTTGTAAATGGTTGTGGGTATAAATAGAGAATAGCAGACAAGTAGTCCTGGCAACTGCGTCACATAACCTTCATTCAGACTGACTCTGCTAAAACCACGTTACTTAAATGGATGATATCCTGCTCATAACTATTATGCAGGACTAGATAATATTTTAAATGATATCCAGTTAGATTTAGCGACAATAACAGTTTGTAAATGACAATGGTTAATAACAATGAGCTTTTAACCCTTACACCTCTATCTTCTGCTGTCGTCTGCTGTTTATTTGCTATTTTCCTTTTTTATCATCAAAAACGTGCTTTGACAGCAATTTAGAATAATTTTCAACATGCTTTGACAGCACTTTAGAATCATTTCCATTGGAAATGATTCTGAAGTGCTGTCAAACCATGTTTTTATTGAGAAATATGGCAAGATAAAAGCAACAGCAAACAACAATTGTTGTGTGTAGTGGTCTATGGGTTAATTTACTTTGTTATCCCTTTAACCATAACCAACTGGAATTACTAATATATTAATCAGATAACGGTTATTTTACAAATATCTGAAAATTGCTGGAGAGCACTGAAAAGAAGTCATCTGGGGCCCGTTTCACTAAACTTCGTACGACTAAAATCTTCGTAAGTGCAAATTTATGATCGTCTGGAAATTTCAATTGATGGATTTACATTTATTGAGCATAGGTTGCATATGCAGTCTATGCTCGATAAATGTAAATCCAATAATTGTTTGCAAGAGCACATTGTTAAAGGTACAATGTTCTTTATATCATCCGAGACATTTTCTGGCAAAATAAACATTCATTCACCATTACCCCATGTAATGATTGACATTATTATACATTTTATATTAGACATAACTTTCCACACTGATATCAGGGGCGTTAATCGGGTTTCCTTAAAATGTTAACGAACATTACTTTTTATTCACAGTATTTATTTTTTGATGTGCAATGATTATACTTATAATCTGTCGAAAATATTATTTTTTCAGGTGAAGCATTTAATTAGTATAAATAATTAAAAATATCATGCCTCATTTGCATATGAAAATTACAGGATATATCATAATTTTGCATTTACAAACATTTTAGTTGTACAAATTTTAGTGAAATGGCCCCCTGAATATACCGCATTTGCAAATTGTACAAATTAAAAGGATTATGTTAAAACAGAAAATACAATGTTGAGGTAGCAAAGGAAGTATTGCTGTTTACAACTTTGCATTACCTGGAGTCATCAGTGAACTCGATAAGTCCCCGGATGTAATCGCTCGACTCAACCGTGATGTGGGCAAACAGGCTGCCTTCGATTAGTTTAGCGTCGTTCTCCACTGATACCAGTTTCACAACAAAACTGCTCTCTTCCTCTGGGATCTGCAAACAGCAATTAATTTGTCCATGTAAATTTTCCGACCAATCAATAAGGGAATTCACACCAGACAAATAGTATTTTTTTCGTTCATTTATCTTTTTTTAAATAAAAAAATAACGCAACGAGCCGACTCGTCTGGATCTACACTGCTTGCAAACATTGGGATAGAGGTATGCAGTGTTGGAAGGGTTGAGCCAGCCAATTGGGAACGTGGAATTTTCAGTCAATTTAGGGGAAAACTGCATGTATTGCAAGCTAAATTTGAAATTATTATACCTGGTAGTTACAATTTTTCTTCACAATAAATTTTGAAATAAATAAGTTGACGATATGCATATCATGATATTCATGGGGATATTCATGGTGAATGAAAAGAAAAATTATATATAATTTATTTTACTTTTCAATACAGACATGTTTCCATTTTGGTGAAATTGGGTGTCTAGTATAGAGATGTTCCATCATAATTTAGACATATAAACACTCCAAGACAGGTTTGTTTAGGGTGATTCCAGAATTGAATGTATGGGGGGAGTGGAAGGCAGCTGAATTTTATATTTATGGGTGGGTGGTCCAACAAATGAGAAGTCCTTAAAAATTCATCAGAAAGTACATTTAATTAAATCGGTAGTGGGTTTTTTCAAAAGTTCCGTCCACACATACCCCCATACAATTAATTCTGGAATTGACTTTAAATAGCTTTTACAGTATAAGTTTGAATGACCAACCATGCTGGTAAATCTAACAGTTTTACACAGTTATGTAACGGTACCTCATCGTTGACGAGACTGATGTTAAAGAAGCAGTTCAAATACAATTTTGAATGACTTATAAAGCAGATAATCTGACAGTTTACACAGGTCCGTACCTCATCGTTGACGAGACTGATGTTGAAGAAGCAGTTGGCGTGGCGGCCGGGACAGATGGCGGTCCCCGCGGTCCGCTGCAACTGGGATGACAACACAACGTCCTCCACCGCTGTACTGGCCTCGCCCACCTTCGCTAGCCACGATATCTACCATGGCGAATATACAGATACAGGCATAATCAGGGCAGTTCATGTATTGCACCTTGGTTGCTGGATGCATGTCTATTAACCCTTAGTCCGCTACACACAACAATTGTCGTCTGCTGTTGCTTTTATATCTTGCCTTATTTCTCAATAAAAACATGGTTTGACAGCACCTCAGTGCTGTCAAAGCATGTTGTAAATTATTCTAAAGTGCTGTCAAAGCATGTTCTTGATGATAAAAATGGAAAATAGAAAATAAACATCAGACGACAAAAATTTAAGACAGCGGTGTAAGGGTTAAGAAAGAGGAATACAATGTGTATAAAATCAGTCCTGATTTCCTTATCATTTTATGTGAATGTGTATCCACAGATATACACATACAGACGACATTATATATTTCTATGAAACTAGAGCAAGTGAGCTAAAGCTCATGTATAACCATCCCCAAGAACTCATCAAATTATGGCAGCAGTTTTAGTTTCCACTTTGTCACATTCCAAAGGAATTAAATACTGAATGTGATAAAGATTAATAATTCCAGCACAAAAATATTTACACAATTCCCTAACATTTGATTGGTCTCTGTCCAGAATTTATATCCCAGTAAACTCCATGCCGAACAACTTTCCGTAACCGTCGGGCGCAGTTAAAATAATTCTTAAGAAAACGGAAAATAAACACATTTTCTTGATGAATTTATTTCAAATGCTGGAATTATAAGGAATGACTGGCCTTTTTGTGGAATTTATCGGGGATATAAACTTGGAAAAGTCGCAGGAATACTGGACGAAGGCCTTCCGGCCTTCGTCCAGTATTCACGCGACTTTTCCAAGTTTATACCCCGATAAATTCCACAAAAAGGCCATTCATTCCTATAGTGAAACTCATCCTCCACTTCATTCATTCCTATAGTCATTCCTATAGTGAAACTCATCCTGCACTTCATTCATTCCTATAGTGAAACTCATCCTGCACTTCATTCATTCCTATAGTGAAACTCATCCTCCACTTCATTCATTCCTATAGTACAAACCATCTGTGATAATATAACATGTGTCAAGTGTCGAAATGACATAAATTCATAAGACACAAACATGGTTTTAGTCAAGTGTATGTACCTCAACTTCTCCGAAGAATGCCTCAGTTCGGGCGAGCTTTAGAGCAAATGTTGGCGACGTGTCCTCATTGGCTGTGACCTGTTTTGAATCCTCAGAGAAACCAATCTTGCCATTGGACAGGTCATTCTGAGATATGTACACTACAGCATACCCCTGAAATACAGATTGAGTGATTTAATTGTGTTTAGCATCTGTTCAGCAAAGTCATATACATGCGGGAATGTACCTGTGCGACAAGCAATTAGTGAATAAACAAGAGGGCCATGATGGCCCTAATTCGCTCACCTGACTCCATGAACACCAGAGGAGAATGTGACATTGAGTTCATGTGTTTTAAAAAAATTGTGCTATTTTTAGATGGCGGTCATCTTGGATTAAGCGATGACTCTCATTTTACAAAATCTGAAAATGCTTCACCCAGCATCGGCCATGTGGTTCCTGAGAAAAAGACGTTAAAAATCTTGAATAAATGGACCTTTTGGTGGCCATCATGGATGTACATAATCATCCGATTCGACAAATATTGCACCAGAGTGATTGCCTCATTGATACCTTCAATTTGATATATGACATGACCATATTCAGTCAAAAATAAAATTTGACCCCAATTGACCCCACGGGCCACGCCCCATTTTTGACCCCGGGGTCACCATTTTAACAACTTTCAAAGAGCAATGTACATCGATCATTCCTACCAAGTTTCGTCGAAATCCGGCTAGTGGTTCATGAGAAGAAGATTTTTTAAGAATTTATGCTATTTTTAGACGGCGGCCATCTTGGATTAGCGATGACCTCCATTTTAACAAATCTGAAAAGGCTTCACACATGGACCATAACTTTTAAGTTTGGCTACCATGGGCCAAGCGGTTCATGTGAAGAAGAATTTTGAAATCTCTAATAAAAGAACGACCTTTTGACATTTCGGCGGCCATCTTGGATGACATAACAATCCAATTTGGACAAAAAATGTACCAGAGTGATCGCCTCATTGATACCTTCGATTTGATATATAACATGACCATATTCGGTCAAAAATAAAATTACGACCCCAGGGCCACGCCCATTTTGGACCCTGGGGTCACCATTTTAACAACTTTGAAAGAGCATTGTACATCGATCATTCCTACCAAGTTTCGTCGAAATCCGGCTAGCGGTTCATGAGAAGAAGATTTTTTTAAGAATTTATGCTATTTTTAGACGGCGGCCATCTTGGATTAGCGATGACCTCCATTTGAACAAATCTGAAAAGGCTTCACCCATGGACCATAACTTTTAAGTTTGGCTACCATGGGCCAAGCGGTTCATGTGAAGAAGAATTTTGAAATCTCTAATAAAAGAACGACCTTTTGACATTTCGGCGGCCATCTTGGATGACATAACAATCCGATTTGGACAAAAAATGCACCAGAGTGATCGCCTCATTCATACCTTCGATTTGATATATAACATGACCATATTCGGTCAAAAATAAAATTTGACCCCACGGGCCACGCCCATTTTTGACCCTGGGGTCACCATTTTAACAACTTTGAAAAAGCAATGTACATCGATCATTCCTACCAAGTTTCGTCGAAATCCAGCAAGCGGTTCATGAGAAGAAGATTTTTTAAGAATTTTTTTTGAATTTATGCTATTTTTATACGGCGGCCATCTTGGATTAGCGATGACCTCCATTTTAACAAATCTGAAAAGGCTTCACCCATGGACCATAACTTTTAAGTTTGGTTACCATGGGCCAAGCGGTTCATGTGAAGAAAAATTTTGAAATCTCTAATAATAAGACGACCTTTTGACCTTTCGGCGGCCATCTTGGATGACATAACAATCCGATTTCGACAAAAAATGCACCAGAGTGATCGCCTCATTGATACCTTCAATTTGATATATGAAATGACCATATTCAGTCAAAAATAAAATTTGACCCCAATTTGACCCCACGGGCCACGCCCATTTTTAACCCCAGGGTCACCATTTTAACAATTTTCAAAGAGCAATGTACATCGATCATTCCTACCAAGTTTTGTCGAAATCCGGTTGGCGGTTCTTGAGAAGAAGATTTTTTAAGAATTTGTGCTATTTTTAGACGGCGGCCATCTTGGATTACGTAATGACGTCATTTTAACAATTTTGTAATCCCCCTACCTAAGGACCATGACCATGAAGTTTGGTGACCATAGGCCCAATGGTTACTGAGGAGAAGATGTTTGAAAATGTTCACGGACGACGACGACGACGGACGACGGACGACGAAGGACGACGGACACATTGCGGTAACAATAGCTCACATGAGCTTTGCTCAGGTGGGCTAAAAAACCTTCCCGCTTTAAAACAAAGGTGTCTAGATCTTTGTCAGGCTGCAGGAGTGCACTAACAAACCAGGAGCTAGAATTTCTAGCCCACCAGGTTCCCGCGAGACAAGAATATCCGTATAGACAAGCCCATGTGAGATTTCCTTGTCTCACCATACACATGCTTGTGTCACATCTAGCAATGACACATTTTCTAATAGAGAAACCTTATGGCCAATGTGTCCTAACATTACCCCATAATATAATGAATAAGTTTTCTTAATTCCAAAATGGCGCAAACCTGATTTCTCCAGTCGCAGCCACATATGGTATTACAGGTATATCAATCAGGGCCTGGTTGCTCAAAGCTTCAGTTAGCTTAACGGACTGTTAAATCCTTAACTGAATGGTTAAAATCTCTGTTAAGTTGCTCAAAGCGTCAGTTAGCTTAACGGACTGTTAAATCCTTAACTGAATGGTTAAAATCTCTGTTAAACAGAGATTTTAACCATTCAGTTAAGGATTTAACAGTCCGTTAAGCTAACTGACGCTTTGAACAATCTCTGTTAAACAGAGATTTTAACCATTCAGTTAAGGATTTAACAGTCCGTTAAGCTAACTGACGCTTTGAGCAACCGGGCCCTGATAAAATCATGACACGCACACTACCCGCTATCTCCCTACACCGAGGTGTCAGTTTTAGTCCGTATCTTCTTGCCTCCAACTGGTTCCCTGGAAATATAGTGTGGGTGGATTCATAACAAATAAATTAAAAAATTTAGTATCAGTTTTAGCCCCTACCTTCTTGCCCCCGTCTGGTTCCCCGGCCGCTATCCTGGCGCCCCCTGTTGGCTGTGTGAGGTAGACCAGCACCGTCTCATCGGGCTCCGCCATGTCGTCTGCCAGGATGGTCACCTGCACCATCTTGGCCATCTCCCCTTGCTGTGGAAATAATGGAATGTACCCATAGTGTGTAGAAAATATAATATGTATCCCAAAGGACTATCTTTTTTGTGTTGGAAAATGAGACTTGTATGGTTACCCACAATGCAGACAGATCAAATATTTAGGGTTAGTATGATTGTACTGCAGCCTATTTTACCAACATTGCAAAGTATACTTATCTAGCAAAGTATACTTTGAGGGAGAAATGTTTCAATTTAAGGATAAATTTATTAATTTTTATTATACTGAATTTATTACATTATCACAGCCATTTTGGCTGTGATAATGTAATAAATTCAGTACAATAATTCTGCAGTCTTTTAATCATCAAATATATACAGTGGTTAATTCTATATGAAATAATGCATTTTGGGAAAAATAAATGATTATTCCCTCAAATGTATGCTAGATAAGTATACTTTGCAATTTTGATGAAATCGGCTACTGGTTTGTTAAAATAACAAAGTATTTGGACACCATTTGTTTTGGGACACCATTCCTCAAAACAAATGGTGTCCCCGAATACTTAAGAGTTGTTGCCTTGAAACCAATACAAACAGTGTAAATCCCATGAATCCACTGAGACATCGCATCAGAATCTGCCGAGTCTGTCAATACTTTCAAATTATAAAATACAAAATAAGTTATTTCTGATGAATGGAAGATCATGGAGTAGAGCAAACAATCGCATGGAATTAACAAGTTAGATATTCAGCTCAAAATTAGTGATTTGATAAAGCTACTTTGTGTAAAGTATGCATACAAGAAAATAGAAATATAAGTTCATTATTACATTCTCCAAAAATGAAATAAATCACTTTCAGAGGCTAAGCCTAATTTGAGCTCAGACTCAGCCAATATAAAAGCATGACTTCAAGTATGAGATTCTTATAACTTTCTGATCATGTTTTCTAAATTTGTGTTCAAAATCAGGAAATGTGATTTGTAGCGGCTGAGCCGTATGGATTTGGATAATGTGCTCAGAAAGATTAATAAGCATAGATCCAGTACCCACCTTGAACTCAAGCTCTGTGTCGAGAACCACATAATCTGTTTTCCCGTCAGCAGACGACAATGGGTCACGGTTGCCGAGTATCTCTGTGATGGTGTTGTTGCCGTCGGCTCCAGGTTTGGGCACGATCTGTGATGTCCAGGCTTCCCCACCACCCACCGTCCGCACCAACACGCGCACCGTCCCGAATATACCACCTGAAAACAGGATTGTAAAGTTGTCCGAGTGTGACATATTCAACCACCTGATACCGAGTATGAGAACTAAGTTCGCATACTCGGTATCGGTAGCCGATTTCACCAACATTGCAAAGTATACTTTTCTAGCAAAGTATACTTTGAGGGAGTAATCATTTATTTTTCCTGAAATGCATTTCATATATAACTAACCACTGCATATACATGTATTTGATGATTAAAAGTATGCAGAATTATTATACTGAATTTATTACATTATCACAGCCAAAATGGCTGTGATAATGTAATAAATCCAGTATAATAAAAATTAATAAATTTATCCTAAAATCCTAGACATACCCAACTGTTTGATATGTTGAGATTGGTCTACCCAACTGTTTGATATGTTGAGATTGGTCTACCCAACTGTTTGATATGTTGAGATTGGTCCATGCGCTAAGTCTAGACATACCCAACTGTTTGATATGTTGAGATTGGTCCATGCACTAAATGTAGACATACCCAACTGTTTGATATGTTGAGATTGGTCCGTGCGCTAAGTCTAGACATACCCAACTGTTTGATATGTTGAGATTGGTCCGTGCGCTAAGTCTATACACACCGAACCTATTTATTTTGAGAACATGTTCATGCATTTTATAATAAAGCACATTGAAGTGGGAAAATATCATATAATTAATGAATAGAGCCAGGACAAGTCTTACAAGTTTTAAGCATTCAGGGACCAGTTTTTTTGCGGTTGAAAAAAAGCAGAAATTAAATATTTGTCTAACCTGGTGTCAAATTCACTTATGTTAAATTCTCAATATACATCAGCTAGCTTCGGAATTTCTACTTGTTTCCTAACCTAAATTGCCTGATAAACTTGATATGATAAGACACCATCTTGCTATTGCTTGTGAATCATGACCCGTGTGTCGACATTTATGAATCAAGTACCTGTGCGTCTGACGGTGAGGTTGACCGCCTGGAACCTCTCCTCGACGGTGATGATCTCCGGCTCGAGACACAGGATTCCATACGGGTCGTTACTCTCCTTGATGGTCACCACGGACGACTGGTACAGGTAGCTCAGTCGTGGAGATATACCTGTATAATGGGTGGTTGATTAGTGGGCCTGAAGATTTATTGACTGTTATTCGTTGGTTCATTGGATGGTTTATTGTTACAGTACATACTGGTACAGATAACTCAACCACAAGCGATTGGGGGCTTATTTATTGATGAGTTGGTTGATTTATTGGTTGGTTGGCTGATTTATAGGTTGGTTGGTTAATAGAATGTTCAAACTAATTACAGAAGTAATGTTACTAAATTTGGTATTGTAGGACTCATATAGTCAACAGCTGGAGCATGGTCGTCATTAAAAGGAAGAAACAGCAGTCATATAGATGACAAATAAGACATACCTCACAACTTGTGGGCGCCCCATTATGCAAAGCCAAAACAATAGATCACATGATTTCCCACCACTAAAATCACAATAAAACCTACCAAAACCGGACACCCTGGGGTCATCCCTGTAGGACATAATGCTACAGTTAAACCATGGAGACACATGTATATATAAATTGACATTGTACAACTGGGGGCCGTTTCACTAAATTTTGTACGACTAAAATGTTCGTAAGTGCAAATTTAGAATCGTCAGGAAATTTCAATTACTGGATTTACATTTATGGATAAATGTAAATCCAGTAATTATTTACAAGACCAGATGGCCGCGGCCCGCATGTCGAGCCCGCCGAGGCATTTGATGGTATTTTTAAAAACTTCAACGCAGATTTCGGACAGACGGACAGACGCACGGAACCCGGACGTCACTATGTCTCACTTTCCGCAAGCGGGCTCGACAAAAACAGTGTTAATGTAATAAAAATTTTGCACTTACAAACATTTCAGTCGTACAAAGTTTAGTGAAACGCGACGCTGGTAATTGAAACAAAGCAATATAGCAACGAAAAGGAAACAGTGAATCACTATGGCATACATATAGCAGGCAATGCGATTGATGGGTGGATTGCTTCAATAACTTACTGGGTGAAGTGTCTGTGGGGAATTTCTCCACGTCCCTAAGTTCCACATGGAAGATCTCTGATTCCTCTGGTTTATTGTCCTGTAGCACCTGTATGAAGAACACCCACTGTTAACCCACTGGCATGATTAGACACGAGATACAATTATCCTGATTTTCTTCAGTTCGTCTTGAAGGTATATGTTGTTACCACTCGATTGAACCATCTGGACAAGACAGTTGAAATGAGTGGTACCAACATATACCTATATATACCATATATTCCAACAAATATTGATTTTATAGCTAAAAAAACAATTTTCCTATGGGAATTTAACATGGGGCAAAAAGGAGGTTGATGGTAGAGTGCAGGGCCGAAAAATGAAAACATGTCTAGAAAGTTAGATTTTGAAAATTGTTTACAAATTCCAAAATGATCTCAAGAAATCTATTTTTAGCCCCCATGTTAATTTTTTTCGCAATAAACTATTTATTTTTGGGGAGGGTGACATTGTTAGTTATTGATGAAAAAGTACTTACATATAAATAGCTGTTTATAATAGCTAAAAGTTTGTCAGTAGCAAAACATGGAACAGACAGTAGACTGAAATGTGTTAATGATTCTAATTGGCAATACAAATGAATGATAAATTATTCTTCATGAATTATATATTTATATAATATATATACCCCTCTACAAATTTGTATGCCGGGAGTAAAATATACCAGGTGGAATACTCGGACCTGTGACATAAAAAATTGAAAAACGCCCATTACACCACCCACCTGGTGTCGTACTGTACACTACTCTTAGATAGCAGCCATAGTAAGATAGCAGGTTGGTGGGTAATGGGATCTTGGACAAAGAAAATGCCCATTGAAACAATCCAATTACCCCACCCAACTGGTGGATGGGGAAATATTTGTTTTTTTATGTCACAGGTTCGAGACTACAACCTGTGGAGCTTTTGACCGAAAACGAAGACAACTACCGTGTACCTCGATCTCAATAAGGGCTGACGTCTGGCCTGGCTCCATGACAACAGCGTTGTTCTCGACAGTTTTGTAATCGAGGTTGGCTGATGCGCTAACTCCCACGGCCCTATAAGTGGCCTCGACCTTGGCCTCCGACCCGTACAGCCGGATCACTTGGAGGGACACCTGCAATAAGGTTAGAGATTAATAGAGAATACTAGCACCAGACTAATGTCTTTTGATATCAAGTTTATCAGACTCGGCTCGAAAATGGTAGGAATTCCATGGCAAGCCGTGGAATTCCTACCATTTTCGAGCCGAGCCTGATAATTTATTTATTGAATGGTATTTAATGGCCTGTCAACAGCTACGGTCAGTTTAGGCCAGGTTAACGGGGCAAATCCCATATTTCACCTGTTGTGATGCCGAGCCTGATAAACTTGATATCAACCAAACTATGCATTGTATATTACCGTATTTATCAGGTAATCTTTTATGCAAGAGCATGGAAACATATAACATGGTTTTAGTGGAAAAGAATGCAGATGTCTTTATTTGTGTTATGTAGGGACACCTGCAATATGCCCAAGGATTATAAATAGCCGCCGAGACAGACTGAGATGATGTGCAGACTGATCTGGGACTACATTGGTCATAAACTCAACGTTGGTTCACATAAAGCCGAGTATATACAATAATAACTCTAAATATTTGGACATATTGTATTTTAGGAAACACCTATAAACATATGGTTTCCAACAATAAATATATTTTAGTGTAATGGCTGTACTCGGTTACCTTAATAACATTTTATTTGGTTACACTTTGTTTTGGAAAACCACTATTTTCCAAATCAACTGGTGTACAAATATTTCAGTGGTGTCATGTTATAAAAGACATTTGTAAACAAACTATGATAATGACTATATGACAGTACATGTACCTTTCCAAACATTTCCGATACGACTGCGCCGGTAGAGTTGTCGGCAAATCGTATGACCCCATACGGCTCTATCCTAACCTTGGACTTGTCAGGGATAAGTCGGGCACCTCCAGCTACTGTTGTAGATGGGGCGGATGGAAGGTAGACGGTAAACAGCTCCCGAACATCTAGCTTGGCAGACAGCTGCAATAGAATGTCATTATCATCAATGGTAGTCAGTAATTTAAAGCCATTGTTATCATTGTCTATATTGAACCATAGCAAGATCGTAACCGTATTCCTAGGTAACAGCTAAAACATTCACAGATGTATTTTGCAACTTTTATTATTATTATGTTAACATTGGATGTGACTGGAAAAATGAGGCTCATGCAAGTTGCAATAAGTGTAGACTGAGACCAGCCTGCATATCCATGCAGTTTGATCAGAGTCTGTACTGATCGAAATTCAGTCACTATTCATTATTGCCTCTAAAAATTTCACTGCATGACGGAGAGACTGCCCCTGCGATTGAACGGTTTGTAATGATTATCTTGTAAACTACCAATAGCAGGACAAATGCTATTCATATATCGTTACAACAGTTCAAAGCAATGTCAATGGTTCGAAGCGCAGGCTTGGGATAACTTTTTTGCCACATTCCCATTTACTGATGCTTTACTCAAGGAGAAGAATTCACATAAGCTCTGTGAGCTTGTTTTCTAATCCTTATTCACCGTTACTTTATATGTATTTTGATGCATATATATACATGTATATTATTTGAAATAAAATATTGTTTAAACTAAGTTGCAATAAGTGTAGACTGAGGCCAGGCTGTGGATCCATGCAGTTTGATCAGAGTCTGTACTGATCAAAATTCAGTCACTGAAACACTTGTCATGCTTCTAACAATGAAAATCCTCCAGCCTGTAGCTGTGTACTGGCAGATCTGTAGCCGATTCACCAAAATTGCAAAGTATACTTATCTTGCTACGTACACTTTGAGGGAGAAATTTTCAATTTAATGATACATTTATTAAGTTTTATTATACTGAATGTATTACATAATCACAGCCATTTTGGCTGTGGTAATGTATTAAATTCAGTATAACAATTCTGCATACTTTTAATCATCAAATATATGCAGTCATTAGTTCTATATGAAATAATGCGTTTGGCGGAATAAATGATTACTCCCTCAATGTACACTTTGCTAAATAGGTTACCAAAATCTGAAAATAACAAATAATTTTCAATGGAACTACTTGTGGGGCGTCATTAGCTTTATAATTTGCGGAATTTGTCTGATTGATGTCACGTTGCATAGTTTAAAACTAAGCAACGCGACATCAAACAAACAAATTCCATCAATTCTAGCACCAAGGATGTCCTGGAAGTAGTTCTGAGGAAAGAAATTTTCCCCAGTTTGGTAACCTATTTATAACTGTTTATATTTGGCCTATAACTATACATACCTCGATGGTGAATTTGCGGCTCTCCTCGCCATGTGGCACGGAGATCGTACTGGACGATGGAGATATGACGCCCTCCGTGAACGTGGCCGGAATCTCACCGGCAGGAAACCCACTCTGCCATGCGACGTCCAGCGTGCCATACAGGCCGCGGCGTATAATGGTCAGCGTCGATGTACTCGTCTCTGTAGGAAGTGTAATATAGGTCAGTGTGTGAGATCTTCTGCCTTATCGCCTTTCTGTACGTCACCGATAATGATTTTGAAAAATACGATATCAAAATCATATTTTAGGAATTTTAGAGCTGAAATTTTCATCAATTTTTTATGCCATTAAAGGAAAGTGTAAGTAAGTGAATGGGTTTAACGTCCAAGCAACAGCTAAGGTCATATAGAGACAGGACCACAGTTTAAAGTATCATACGACAGACCATTGGGATGGGAATACTATGAAAGTATTTTTGATACCTAAGGCGAGGTTTGAACCCACAACCGCCGGATTGGAAGTCAGGTGTCCTAACCCCTAGGCCACAACCCATCCCACCATTAAAGGAAGATAACTCATATTCGAAATCAATTCAAGAAAATTCTCATATGTGAAGAAGATAAACTACTAGAGAAAGTGAGCAGGGGCTCACGTATACCTCGGCCGCCGCCCGACAAACGGACGGACGGAATTACGAAAACTAGAAACCCCTCAACATACTTCGTATGCGGGGGTATAATTAAGACCTTTTTTTAATCACGGTGACACACAGAGTGTACTTACATTAGTGCAGTGTGTTGTTGATTACGAAACAAAAATATTTTAGGTCCAAATACATGCATTCAGTTTGAGCAATATATACGGTTTAAGTGAGAAATAAACAAAATAATATTTTGTTCATACAATATGCGACAGTACCTTCGTTGACACTGGTAATGGCCATCTGGAAGCCGACCTCACTGTTGGCAGCGACAGCAGGGACTATGACCTTCGACTGCGTCTGACTTGCCAGAAACGACGGCGGGTCCGTCACTGAAGTATAAACTTTTATATGAATATCATATCACAGTAAAACCTCTCTAAACCGGACACCCTGGGAGGTCCCCAGGGTGTCCAGTTTAGAGATGCTTCACTGTAAATGAGGCATATGACCATTCTGATATGTATGTACGTGCATTGCAATCATGAACATATAAAACATCTGAGATAATGGCCAAGAAACCCATCAAAAATATGATCATATAATTATGTTGTCTTGGTGTTCGGTTCCACTGTATTACATACATGTATATGTTACCCCATTTTATACCGAGGATTCGGGATTTTGTCACCGAAATATAAACTTTATTATAAAAATAATATTACATACATATATATGTTATCCCGTTTGATACTGAGGATTCAGGAATTTGTCACCGAAATATAAAGTTTTCTATGCAAACAATTAGTAAAAGTATATGAAGTATAATTATGTACATGTTGACCCATTTAATACAGATGTTTGATTCCCACCTCGACCTGCTCCAAATGGCCAATTCGGCGTGTCCTTGGGCAAGACAACTTCAAGCTAGCCCAGTCCTATCGGATGGGGACTTAAATAGTCGGTCCTGACATGCAAGGTCATCGAGCCAGTGCCGTTGTTAAATCAAAGCATTTACATTTCAATACCGAGGTAACTATCAATTTTGCTATAATGAAACATTATATGTATTTTTATTACACCACAGAACTGGCAAGACAGTGCAAATGAGTGGTCACTCACAACATATACTTTAACGCAGAAACAAGTTTAAATACATTATGGTTGCAAAGTTATAGATAATTTAAAAACTTTAACACATAAATTATAATAGACGGACGAATACAGGGCAGTCATTGTGATCAGGCACAAAAGGTATCAATAAATCCAAACAATTCTCAAATTTTATCCGAGAAATATTGAAAATACGAAAACAATTGTAGTCGGCTGTATTCTTATTGTCAATATTTCTCAATATTTCAAAACAACAATGCTACCTCCTGCGCCGAGGTACTGTACTTCTATCAAGGACACGGAGAAGTTTGTGCCCATCGCCAGGAAGCCCGTGCCGTCAATGCCGACCGTCACAATCCTCGTCGCGTCCCCTTCGGCAAACGTCACCGTGCCGTCGTTCACCGACAGTACTATACCCGATCTCAGCTGTAAGGAAACACGGATATCTCTACTGGTACACAACCGCCTGCGTCAATCTCGCCAATACGTCATCGTTTGTGAACATCTTTTGGAAATATCAACTCGTAATCAAGCAGCTTGATTGACTGAGCCTGAGCTGAACAGTTTAGGCTCAGTCAATCAAGCTGCTTGATTTCAGGCACAATATTCAAGTATTTTGAAATACCGGTACAAATAAATTCAATTATTGGCAAGATCAGCGCAGACGGTGGTGCCACGTCACTAATTGACAATTTATATTATTAAATTGGGGTTTATTAGTAATTACAGAGCTGTAGCCACAGCACAAATAGACAACCACTTCAATTTTACGCCGTTCAAAAAGTCAAGACCGAGCACAGCGCAACATCCACCAACAAAGCATCATGATTTTGAATATGAAAACATAGCACCTGTACATGAATAATGCTGACTGTTATGTTTTATATGTATGAGCACTGGTCATGAAAATCAAAAAGCCTGAAGTTTTTGCAGAATTGTGTAACATAACAGGCAATTGCTTAACAGTGTAGCTACGAAATTTTGAGAATTATGCAGTTCAGTTATACACTATCCTGATCAACACACGTCTACTTGGACCACATACCTTGTCGTATTTGATGCTGAATGTGAGGATGACACTACCGAAGGTGCCCGCATATCTCGTGAAAGTCAGCCGGACGCTCCGAGTCAGTTCCTCCGGGTTAACCACCACTGTTTGGTCCTGTGGCACGATGCCAAACTGACCGTGTGGCTTGTCATTGTGTCTGAAACATTCACAGATAGGACATGATATGTAGCCTATTTCACCAACATTGCAAAGTATACTTATCTAGCAAAGCATACTTTGAGCGAGAAATTTTCCATTTAGGGTAAGGAGAAATTTATTAATTTTTATTATACTGGAATTTATTACATTATCAGGCTCAGTCAATCAAGCTGCTTGATTTCAGGCACAATATTCAAGTATTTTGAAATACCGGTACAAATAAATGTATGCATGTGATAATGTAATAAATTCAGTATAATAATTCTGCATACTTTTAATCATGAAATATATGCAGTCGTTAGTTCTATATGAAATAATGCATTTCGGGAAAACTAAATGATTACTCCCTCAAAGTATACTTTGCTAGATAAGTATACTTTGCAATTTTGATGAAATCGGCTACAGATCCTGATCAGGTGCTACAGTCATAGTCTCACAATATTTCACATTGTTCGCCAAATCTTTCATGGTTGGTTTGTTAACTGAATGGTAAAAACTGTATGCATGTATATCAGAATTACTGCCGGTACAAGAGTCAATTAGTCAGAGGCTGCAGAGATTATATATACATACAAAACCATCAACACAAATTATACTATGAACAGTTTGTGTGTTTGTTTGTTTGTTTGTTTGTTTGTTTGTTTGTTTGTTTGTTTATCAACAGCTAAGGTCATTTAAGGCCGGTTCAATGGGTTTAGTACTAAATCCCATATATTACCTGTACAAGTACATGTACATGTTCAAGTACATGTACAAATGGGGGGAAAATCCCAAAATCAGAACTGAATATTTACAATAACAAACCTATATATTCAGCCCTGAAATCAGAATAATCCTGATCTGATGCCAGGTCCAGGTCCTTGCCACACCGGAATCACTTACCCCCCCCCCCTCCCAAAAGCAGTAGGATCAGTAATAATCTTACTACAGAGTTATAATGGGCAATAACCCAATTCAACTCCCAGGTAACAAAAGAGCCGAAGATAAAAACGTACCTGAGGGCCAAACCATGCAAATCGTGATTCCTATAAGGAGGAACCCCTACTGTTAATTTACACCATCGCGTTCGCCTGACCACCACCCACGTGCTATGGACAGAGTTCGGAGGAAAGGATCTATGGCAGTACTGATGGACAGCTAGATGGTAAAACAAAAACTGTATGTGAGATAACTCAAGAAAAATGGGTCGAATACAATATGCATGTAACAGAAGTATTTTGAATGTAATAGAACCTACCTGATCCTGAAGGTTGAAGTGTTATACTGCGCATCAATCTCAGCACCGCCTACAATCTTGGTCAGCACGAGTGTGAACGTCTCGGTCAGTTCTGGCACATCGTCCGGTAACACCTCAATGACAATCTCCCCCATCCGCTCTTCATCCGCGATCAGCACAGAGCCATTACCAGGCTGAATGTCCGCTACCTCTCCCAGTGGGCCGAGAAGTTCCCAGTGGATCTATAGAACAAATATGTATGCATATGATACCGTAAAATCTCTCTAAACTGGACACCAATAAAACCTCAGTGTTCATAATTTACATGGGTTTCATTGTCATTAATCTCTGATTCTAATTTTTCCCAGTGGTTGCAAAGGACACATGCATGTCTTTGACTGATCATATGACGGAATTACAGTGAAATATCTCTAAACAGGACTAAACTTGACCAAGTTTCAACAACAGGTAAAGGTAAGATGATTTTGTAGACTTTGATATATTCTTGCAAGCCATTGATTTCCCCACAATTCAAATGGAGAAAGTATGATGGCAGACCCAAAACCCTTAGAATGCGAAAATGAAAATCGTCGTCTGCTGTCATTTCATTTTTGGCCTTTTATTTCTCAATACAAACAAGATTTGGCAGTACTTGAGAATCATTTCCCTTGGAAATTTGTTGATAAAAATGGAAATTAAAAAAATAAACAGCAGACGACAAATTTAATTCAGCATTGTACAAGTGGAACAATCAAATCAATAGTGAAACTTGTCTGCTTACCTGTATATTTCCGACAGTGCCTGTGTCCTGTCTGCGTTTGAGCGGGAACTGCAAGGTCAAGGTCGCCGTTCCGTCTGGCTCGTCCACCTCTCGAATTACCTGGGCAGGGCCTTCAAACCGCACAATGCCATTTGGGTCACCAAACTTAGTAATCTGCATAAATATTCACAAGGCACTCTGATTATGACTCTTTATGAGCAAAAACATCAACCTCATGTTCAAACTCAGTAAATAATACTGTGATTTGCTCGGTCTCGGACAGACAAATGACTTGATATTTAGGAAACATTTCAAGAATATGCTCATAAACTAAGAATTGGGGGACATTGTCAGTTTGACGTCAGACCGACAAACACCACCAAATTCAAATCCTGATGATACCCCAGAAGTAGTTCAAAGAGAATTTACTTTTGATTTAATATCAAGATTGGTAACATATTTATAAAACTTGTATATATATATATATACCGTAATGACCTTAAGTTTTCGGACACAATATGCTTTGGAAACCCCTATACATTGGGGTTTCCAAAACAAATTGCATCCAAATACATGTACATGGTACACCAGTACAACCATTCTAACCCTAAATCTAGGTTGGCGCTAGGATTTTCAAATTAGAAGCCAAAATAAACTGATATTGTGACAAAAGACAATACTATTTTATATCTGCTGCAATATTTGTAAAAACATAGTACTATTTCAAGTAATTTCATAAATTATTAGTAGCCAAAATGTCACTTTCTGAAATATTGGTAGCCAATATGGCCATTATAGTAGCCAAATGGCTACTGCGGCTACCAGTAGCACCAACCTAGCGAATATTTGAAGACTCTGTGTCAAGTAAAACCATATATTTATATGCAAAGGAGTCAGAAGCAAATTAATATTGGGGAGGTGAATGTCGTCCCTAGCAAAGCGAGTTAGTGCCATAGGGGGGTCCAGGGGCAAGCACCCCCGGAAAAAAATTGAATTCTAGATGCCATTTCCTGCATTCTGCTGCATTTTTTTTTGGTCCAAATATTGGGGCGGTGGTTGCCGCCCCTGCCCCTGCCTCTGCCGCCCCATTTCCGACACCTCTGATATGTGTTTGCCAGATTAAAGGGCATCCAAATATTTAGGGTTATTACGGTACCTTAAATACAGTTGTTTCCCGATACATACCGTGACCGTGACTTTCCCCCGGGTTGGACTAGCCTCGCCGCTCCCAGTAGACAGCGGGAAACCGTCTATGCGGTAAATCTCGACGACAAACACCTTCTCTATCTCCCACGTGGAGAACGGCTTCATGTCCAGGCTGAAAGTTCTTTCCCCTGCCTGCCCGTCTGGCCACACCAGGGTGCCGGCCGTCAGTTCGCGACCGTCAGAGATGTACGCGATATCGTTCGTCTCCTCCAGCACAGCACCCGGATTATTGGGACCCATGATTCTCCAATACACCTAACAATATTCAACAACAGAACTATTTTAGGTCAAAGAAAATGAAGTTGCGATTTCTCCTCTACATGCTTCTATAAATATTGTATATTTTTTTCTAAAAATATAGAAAATATTGTACTTTACAAAGAAAATTAATTCAATTCTCATCTCCATCATACGGAAGCCAATTAAGATCTTGAAAATTCAAGATGTTTAATAATGGAAATATATAAACCAAATATGGCCCTAATGACCCGAAAATAAATCGCAAATTACTTATACATGTATATAGTAATTTCTAATACACATCGTTTTAAAGTCACTCTTTTTATTAAATTTTCGACCACATGGTCTCTATCAAAATAGTGTGAATCTCGTTTTAAAGTCACTCTTTTTATTAAATTTTTGACCACATGGTCTTTATCAAAATAGTGTGAATCTGTATTTACACTATTTTGATAAAGACCATGACTTGTGGTCGAAAATTTAATAAAAAAGAGTGACTTTAAAACATGTGTACTTCTATATATTTTTTGCTTTAAAAATGTGGAAATTATTGTTTGTGGACACTAGTTTTACATCAATTTTAATGAAGAGAAAAGCTTCCCATCTGCTCCAAGTTTTTCCAAAATTAGGATGAGATGAACCACATATAGTTGATTTACTATGGCCTTGTGGGAAACAACTACCATCTCATTGGTTGAGTGAATGTTTGTTTGTTTGTTTATTGGTGTTTAACGGCCCGGGCAAACGGGTTCGATCCCGTTTAACCTGCTGCATTGGAGGAAAACCCAAAATCAGAACGGAATATTTAAATCGAGAAAAAAATATATTCAGCCCTGAAATTAGATAAACCGGACCTGGTGCCAGGTCCATACCACACCAAAGTCACTTGGCCCCTTCCCCTAAAATAGGATTACGAATAATCGTAATACGCACATAAGGGGTATAACCAGATCCAACTGTCACATACAAATGCCAAAGACATATTCTACAAATTCGCACTTACAATCACACAGTTTGTTTGGCCGAGAATGAGCACAGCACAGCTCAGCCTCGACCAATCAAACTTTTTGATTTCGGGCATGAGAATGAAGTACATGACAACAAAGTTTTACAACCATGGGCCAAGTAGCCGATTTTTTCATATAGAACTAACAACTGTATATATTTGATGATTAAAAGTATACAGAATTATTATACTGAATTTATTACATTAATTATCACAGCCAAAATGGCTGTGATAATGTAATCAATTTAGTATAATAACAAGAAACGAGGCAAAGCCACGAAGGCCAGGTTTTTTCCAAGCATAGACACTTGGATAACATAATTATACCCACTTTTTGTAGACTATATGACCGTGGCCTGCATGTCGCGCCTTGGGGCGAGGCATGGACACTAAAAAAATAGATATAGTAGATGGAAAAACTTAACCAAAAAACTTTAACCGGACACACGGACGAACGGACGGACGTATGCCAAAATGCTGACGATATCGCGCTTTCCGCAAGCAGGTGTGACAATGATGATAAACACCCATGTGAAGTATCAAGGTATTGGTGAAGCAGTTGCAGAGATATAGTACACGAAAAAAAACATTCAACAAAAAAATTCAAAGTAATTTGAACTTGACATAGGGCACAGGATCGCGCTTTCCGCAAGCAGGTGCGACAAAGCAGTTGCAGAGATATAGTACACGAAAAAACTTTAACAAAAAATTGAAAGTAATTTGACCTTGACATTGGGCACAGGATCGCGCTTTCCGCAAGCAGGTGCAACAATGATGATAAACACCCATGTGAAGTATCAAGGTATTGGGTGAAGCAGTTGCAGAGATATAGTACACGAAAAAACTTTAACAAAAAAAACAAAAATTCAAAGTAATTTGACCTTGACATTGGGCACAGGATCGCGCTTTCCGCAAGCAGGTGTGACAATGATGATAAACACCCATGTGAAGTATCAAGGTATTGGGTGAAGCAGTTGCAGAGATATAGTACACGAAAAAACTTTAACAAAAAAATTCAAAGTAATTTGACCTTGACATTGGGCACAGGATCGCGCTTTCCGCAAGCAGGTGCGACAATGATGATAAACACCCATGTGAAGTATCAAGGTATTGGGTGAAGCAGTACACAAAAAAAATTAAACAAATAAATTCAAAGTAATTTGACCTTGACATTGGGCACAGGGGCCGCACGGTTGGGGGTTAGAATGAAAATATGGATGATGATAAACACCCATGTGAAGTTTCAAGGTAATGGGCGAAGCAGTTGCAGAGATATAGTATAACGAAAAAGTTTTAACCAAAAAACTCTAACCAGACGTACGTTAAAAAAAAAGTTCACGTTGAAAATGGCTAAGTCAATTACGTAGAAATAATAGGTGAAGGTAAAAAAATGGTCACATGTTGAATAGTTGTATGTGGTAGGCACCCCTTGGTTATGAAGCTGTGAAAGTTTGGTGGTCCTAGGTGGTACAGTACCAAAGAAATGGACTTAAACACGAAAACTTAACATTGTAAACGCGAAAACTTAAAATTGAAAATGGCTAATTTGACTGAGCGGAAAAAATGAGTGAAGTTAAAAAAAAAGTAACATGTTGGATAGTGATATGTGGTGGGTACCCCTTGATTATGAAGCTGTGAAAGTTTGGTGGTCCTAGGTGGTACAGTACGAAAGAAATTGACTTAAACACGAAAACTTAACATTGTAAACGCGAAAACTTAACATTGAAAATGGCTAAGTCGATTACGCGGAAAAAATGGGTGAAGTTAAAAAAAAAAGTAAGATGTTGGATAGTGATATGTGGTGGGGACCTCTTGATTATGAACGCTGTGAAAGTTTGGTGGTCCTAGGTGGTACAGTAACAAAGAAATGGACTCAAACACGAAAACTTAACATTGATTGTGGACATGTTGGATAGTGATATGTGGTGGGTACCCCTTGATTATGAAGCTGTGAAAGTTTGGTGGTCCTAGGTGGTACAGTACGAAAGAAATTGACTTAAACACGTTAACATTGTAAACGCGAAAACTTAACATTGAAAATGGCTAAGTCGATTACGCGGAAAAAATGGGTGAAGTTAAAAAAAAAGTAACATGTTGGATAGTGATATGTGGTGGGCACCCCTTGATTATGAAGCTGTGAAAGTTTGGTGGTCCTAGGTGGTACAGTAACAAAGAAATGGACTCAAACACGAAAACTTAACATTGATTGTGGACGCCGCCCGCCCGCCCGCCGCCCGCCCGCCCGCGCACGGCTTTCGCCAATCCAATAGCCTGGATTTTTTTTCAAAAAACCTGGCTAAAAATTAATAAATTTATCCTGGAATTGAAAATCTCTCCGTCAAAGTATAATTAGCATAATAAGCATACTTCGCAATTTTTATGAAATAGGTTACTGATGAGTTAATAATTAATTACCGTTTGCTGGCCTAACAGTCCACCAGTTCTCTCCACAGAAAACATCCTCTGGATCTGATTGGCCGAATTGTTCAGTTTGACCTCCAGTTGACCTCGGAACCCGAATCTGCCATTTGGGTAGTCAGACTTGGCAATGGTGACCTTGGCCGCTGTAGTCGGGCCGAGCAGAGCGCCACCTGGTGAAGAATAGATGATAACAATAAGACTGCTGAAACATAAATTTCAATCTGCTGCTGTTTAATATTTTGCCTTCATTCATTAAACACATAAAAATAGACCAAAAGGTTTTCAAGTTATTCTTGAGACACAAAATGATATGCAGCAGACATGGACAATATGAAATCCATAGATTTTATTTTGGGGATACAATAATATGCACAAGAAATCTGATAACCAACGTGACAAAAACATTGAATGCATAGAGGTACAGCAAGATATAGTGTCATGAAACAAGTAGACGCACACATATTTATATTAGCTTCAATTTCAAAAAGTAAAGTAACCAATATTTTTTACGACTATGGATTTAATTACAATGTTAAAGGTACATGCCCACTCAGTAGGCACAAATTGTTCTTCATATCGGAGACATCATCAGAGACATTTTCTAGCAAAATAAACATTCATTCACCATTAGCCCACGCATTGATTAGCATTATTATACATTTTATATCAGACGTAAAAATTCCAGACTGATATCAGGGGCGATAACCGTGTTTCCTTAAAATGTTAACGGACATTACTATTTATTCTCTGTATTTATCTTTTTATGTGCAATGATCATAATCTGTCCATAATATTATTTTTTCAGATGACGCATTTAATTAGTATAAATAACTAAAAAATATCGTGCCTCATTTGCATATGAAAATAGCCTGATACCACCGCGCGTCACTATCAATAAACTAAATATTACAAAATGATTATATATGTACTTGTCAGGTTTAGAACTGGTAGAATAGTGACACAATTATACACTTATTTAATTCCTATAAAGAACAGTTTGTGCCTAATAAGTGAGCATGTACCTTTAACTCTTTGCATGCTAGTGGCGAAAATATCCGCCAAACGAATTAGGAGTATATGTTTTATTTCTCTCTGTAAATATGTCTTGAAATTTCATTAGAATTGAGTCCTCAGGACTCAATTCTAATGAAATTCCAAGACATATTCATGATATTGACAAGAAATACAAGAAAATATGATGAATTCTTGTCCGCTAGTTTTGAACTATTTATAGCCCACAAGTTTCCCAGCATGCAAAGAGTTAATGGTTCTATGAAACATCAATGTAATACATGTAGCTCAATGACATAGGGATGTACTGAAGTCTTGTAGGCATGGCTTGGAACATTTACACATGCTGAGGCAAACCAAGTTGTGTCAATTCATTTCTGAGACTGATAAACTTGATTTAATGACAACAGTATGGTACATAGCTATGTTATTAACTTGCGAAAGTGAGCAGTGGCTGACACGGATACCACTGGAAGCCACCTGGACCAACAAAAACAACAACAGTAAAGCAAATCTTGAAATGTTAAGTTTATGTGTTACGGACCGATAAACAATGCAAAAACAATATTTATTACACACTTGCAAACCCGTAATCAACTCCTTACAAATAATACACCGTGAACACCCGTAATTGCATGCATGCATTCTTGGAAACCACGAGCTACCATGCAAAATGTTTAATTTTTATTACAGTCAAAATAAAGTTATTTGAAAACTTGGAAAGGGTCTCGTCTGATCTAGAATGTTAATGTGATTGAACACATTCCAAACATGCACTCAAATATATCTGGTTCATAGAAACAGCTTCGTAATTTGGATTTCAAAAAGTTTCCATGACGTCACATTTGACGTCACACAACGTAACGTCAAAATGCGGGAAAATGCGTCGTTGTATAACTAACTATTCATGCGCACATCACAATTCATTGATTACAATCTCAAAAACAGACTAAATGTGCATATGTAAGTGTAATAAATAGGATATTCCATCTTACATGTTTGAATAACGGAAATAATACACTCGTGTCTGTCGGCGTCCGTGCAAGCAACTCGTTCACTACGCTCACTTGTTGCTTACGCGGAAGCCGACGCACACTCGTGTATTATTTCCCGCTATTCAAAATGTACGATGGAATATCCTCTATTTCTTTCCATAATATTAATTTATTAAAATTTAAGAATGTGCCTTCTTTTTATTTCATTTTTTGTTGGTCAAATATTGATTTTATTACAAAAAAATTTCAAAAAAGAAGTGGCTAACTTAGCTGTCGATAGGCCGTTAAACACCAATAAACAAACAAACAAACAACCTACCAGTGGTACTGATCAACTGCACCAGGAATGTCTCCTCATACTCCATCTCAGAATCGTCGCGCACCGTGATATTGATTGTCGTCTGCCGCTCCTGGTCATCAAAGACAACCTCGCCCGGTGGTCGGACGTAATCCACACCCTCTGTCGCCGTCTCGTTGACCGTCGAGTAGACAACGCTCACGCGGCCATAGCTACCTCCCCTCCTCACCAGGGGTAACCGGGCAATGCCGGTCTCCTCGGTAACTAGTAAATAATGGATGTAACTGATATGTGGCTGTGACTGGAAAAATTGGACTTGTGGGATTCATGACCAGTGTAGATCCTGATCAAATCACACACTCCTATAGTATAGTAATAGTCTATATTGCTTGTTAGAAGCATGGCAGGTGTTGCATTGATGAAATGGCGAACAGTGCAGATCCTGATCAGACGGTGCGGAATCAAGACAGGTTGATCTGGATCTAACTGGTCACAACACCCATAAGCTCCATTTCTCCAGTCGTAGACACATATTTCCGTAATATAAATTCTATTTTTTTTAATGTTTGACATTTTTTAGTAAAATAGCATGTTTTACTAGTTTTCATGTGTTCTTATATTTCGAACACTGGTGAAACTTAGAAATCATTAACCCTTAGACGGCTATCTTAATTTTTTTGTCGTCTGCTGTTTATTTTCTATTTTCCATTTTTATCATCAAAAACATGCTTTGACAGCACTTAAGAATAATTTACAACATGCTTTGACAGCACTTCAGAATCATTTCCATTGGAAATGATTCTGAAGTGCTGTCAAACCATGTTTTTATTGAGAAATAAGGCAAGATATACAAGCAACAGCAGACAACAATTGTTGTGAGTAGCGGTATAAGGGTTAACATAGGTACGATCGTACTTGTGGAGAATGGGCTACGTTCATCCAGAATGACACATACATATAACGCTGCTCACCAGGGAAACCATAAGCGTGGCTTCTATAGACAGACAGGCTATTGAAAGATTGTCTTTAACACAGGGATAATTGCGCTTGCCAAGAAAGCGCTACATTGATCCACAATATCACAAAACATGTAAAGCTGCTCACCGAAGTAGCTGACAGCGTCCGGGAGGAACTCGATTGTTCCCTCAGCGTTGTCATTCTTCACTATCAGGATCTCCTTGACGTCCAGGGAACCGATAGACGGTGCCATGTCCAGCTGTAGGTCTTCTACAGTGCTGTAGTCATTGGTGCTGGGGAAAGAGGTGGGTGAATAGTGAAAGTGAGTGTTTATCCCATTCAAGTCTATGAACACAATATGTTTTATTGAAAAAAAAACAATATTTTTTATATTTCTCCATAAAAATATATATTGTTACCACTCATCTGAACCATCTCGATGAGACGGTTCAGATGAGTGGTAACAACATATACTTTCGAGAAGAAATAAAGAAAATGGCGGAAAACAAATCTCAAAAGTTTCATACTACTGTAATTGTATCTGGCCGATAATGGATTATTGAGCTTTATAATATTGTAGAGAAAGTTATCACCATCACTTCCATAGCTTATAAGATGCTGACCAATAACACAAGAAATCAGTAACACTGGTGAAGGACATACACCTCAAAAACGTTAACGCACATTTCTAAGTCATTTGCCATTGAGCAAAGTGGCCACATGGGTGGGCCATAGAATATATATATATGGATGGTGACAAATAATAATATGAAATTTCAAAGCCATTGTTACAGTAACAGAGATAGTAGGTAGCCAAAAACTTTAACGCAAATTTGAAAGTCATATGACCTTGACCTCGAGCACAGGGCTGCATAAACGGGCGGGCTATTGAAAAGAAATATAGATGATTACAAATAAGTATAAGAAGTGTCAAGCCATTCAGAGTTGTGTAATACAAAGTTTTAACGCAAATCTTGGACATACAAATGGACAGACGAACAGACTGATAGGGTGGCGACTATACAGCAGCTAGTACATTGGGCGCTACACGACTGACTCACTTTGGCACCAGCAGTCGGGTCAATGTCAGATTCAGGTAGAACAATTCCGGCCCCTCGGGATCGTCGTCGGGTTTGAGCTGAACGTCGACGATCTGCCGGTTCTCGCCGTGCTGGAAGGTCAATGTCCCCTTTAGCGGGTAGTAGTCCTCGTAGGGCGTGGCCGTCCCAGCGTGGGTCTCGTAATTCACAAACACCTGGCCATTCAGTCCCATCCGTCGGATAACGGGCACACTCACCTAGAAGGTAATTGAATAATTCCAGCACAAAAATATTTACACAATTCCCTAACATTTGATTGGCGCGTAGCAAGTCTCTGTCCAAAATTTATATCCCAGTAAACTCCCACGCCGAACTACTTTCCGTAACCGTGAGGCGCAGTTAAAATAATTTTTAAGAAAACGGAAAATAAACACATTTTCTTGATGAATTTATTTCAAATGCTGGAATTATAAGGAATGAATGGCCTTTTTGTGGAATTTATCGGGGATATAAACTTGGAAAAGTCGCGGGAATACTGGACGAGGCCTTCCGGCCTTCGTCCAGTATTCCCGCGACTTTTCCAAGTTTATACCCCGATAAATTCCACAAAAAGGCCATTCATTCCTATAATAAATATGTATGGGTACCTAGCCTCCGCTGACATCTACAGAGCCCCGCAGCGGACATGGCTTTTTTTATTAATTCGTTCCCATGAAATAACAATTTGTTCCTTCAAATTAACAATTTGTCCCCACAATATAACAATTTGTTCCATTGAATTAACAATTCGTTCCTACGACATGACAATTCGTTCCCTCAATTTAACAATTTGTTCCCTCGAATTAACAATTCGTTCCCATGATATAGCAATTCATTCCACAAATTACCAACAAATTGTTATTTCGTGGGAACGAATTGTTAAATTGAGGGAACAATTTTTTCGTGGGAACAAATTAATAACAAATTTCTACATCCCCTGCGGGACTCACTAGATATCAGCTGAACTGGCGCACTCACTTGATCATGAAAGTTCATCAGGTATGCATCACTGATACACTTGATATTAAAACTGCTGGTGTATTATATTTCGTCTTGTCTCAATAAAAACATGGTTTGAGCACTTGAGCATCATTTCCATTGAAAAGATTTTAAAATACTGTTAAACATAACATGATGTTTTCAGCTAGGATGTATCTGGTCAATGCGTAGTAATTACCTTTAATTTATCAACCCAAAAGGAACAGAAATCACTAAAAATGACAAGACATTTGCTCCATGTAACATTTTTTGATTGACAACTGGAAAACCTAATTTAAATAGAATTTTTAGACTCCAGAAACATGCATGCAAAATAATTATGGATTACAATGTTGATGATATAGCAAGAACTATGCAACAACTGAACATTTTGACCGTCTTTGAGAGACTTTATCTTCGTAAAGCAAAGTTCATGTATAAAGTATCTAAATCAGAAACACCACACTATATTTCCGAATTACTTCATATAAAACATCAAGTCAATAATGCGCCAGTACTGAGATCAGCAACATCACATAACTTCATATTACCCAGACCTAATAAAGAGATTTATAAACAAAGCATTGCATATGCAGGTCCAATTATATGGAATAGCTTGCCAAATGACATAAAACATGTTAAAACTATTGACTCTTTTCATTGTCATTTCATTAAATGGATGGTAAAATAATTACATTTGTTTACATGAGATAGATACATGTATATGCACTGTCTTTAATTTTCCATTTGATACATGTCAACTGACCTTGTAAATACTTGTAAAATAGTGTGTGTGCTCGCGCGTGTGTGTGTGTGGTTCATATGGGTGCAATGTTTAGTGTGTGTTTAAGTGTAAGAACAAAATGTTTGTATCTGTTGGTTAGTCTGCTCCTTAACTACTAATCAAATGCAAACCACATAGGGTCATGTTGTTAATTCACAATTATCATCATAAGGTGTCAAGTATGATCACATTTGTCATTCTCACTTCTCTTTGGGGCATTATCATAATTTCCCTGATCAGCGTAATTAAACATTTGATGTAGAGATGTCCTCAAATCCATTATAGCATATTGCATTCAGAATACATTACTAGGCATAATTATTACAATCAAATTTAAAAACAATTTGTTTTTCTTTAATTTTCCAAAATATATTTTGTTACCACTCTTTTAACCGTTTTGTTGAAAATTAAGTTATTTAATATTTTTCATCCAGGTAGTGTATTCCTAGAATGCAATGGGTTAATGATATCCTGTTGTTTCCTTACTCTGTGATTTTTGTACATGTAACATGTTTAAATTCTTGCCTCTGTCATACATGTGTGTATATAATAGAGGGCCACATGGAAGATTAGTGAAAACTAAATGTGTTACCCTCTAAAAATAAAGACTATTATTATTATTATTATTATTACAGTTGCTCTTTCATAACACATCCGCATATACAACACAATGCATTCCGATAAGTAGAAATCTTTTATATATTCGGAGCTATTTCAAAATCAAAAGCTAAATCAGAGACAATTATACTCACATACTGCTGGTCCTCCTTCACAATAACTGCCTGTGGTAGATCAAACGCGAAGTCACCATGCGGATAGTCACTGGCGACGAAGACAATGTCGGCCATGGTTGCCCCAGTAATCTGCGACACGAGGGCGCCACCAGTCGCCGAGTTGATCTGCAGTGTGTACACTGTCCGCAGTTCCGGAATGGTGTCATCCAGGGCCTACAATTATCACAGAACATTGGTAAGCCAAGATCTACTAAAACAAGAAATGCGTCTGTCGAACGTGGATGCCACCTGCAGCATATTTGAGAAACTGTGGCAAAGTGGCTAACCGAAAAGTGTGACGGACGGACGGACGGACGGACGGGCGGTGCGGGCGGGCGGGCGGGCGGCGGCGGCCGGGCGGGGCGGAGCGGGCGGGCGGGCGGGCGGGCGGGCGGGCTATCGGGCGGCGGACGGACGGACGGACGGACGGACGGACGGACGGACGTACCAACATTTTGGGTTTATGGGCTATTTGCTATATAAAAGATCAAAGGACTAGCCCCTAAACTTCAAAAGGTTTTATGGGCTAATGGTATAAGTTCAAAGAACTTCAAAGGAAACTAACCCTTACCCTAAGCTCCTAAACCCCTGATGTTTGCCCGGACGGACACGGACGGACGGACGGACGGACGTACCAACATTTTGGGTTTATGGGCTATTTGCTATATAAAAGATCAAAGGACTAGCCCCTAAACTTCAAAAGGTTTTATGGGCTAATGGTATAATTTGTTCAAAGAACTTCAAAGGAAACTAACCCTTACCCTAAGCTCCTAAACCCCTGATGTTTGCCCGGACGGACGGACGGACGGACGGACGGACGGACGGACGGACGGACGGACGGACGGACGGACGGACGTTCTTACTTTCAGGTAACTATGTGGCTTATCGCATGTTAAATATTAGCCACATAAAACCACTTTTAGCCACATAAAACGATATCTTAGGTGGCTAATTGTAACCAACCCAATCCTTTAACAAGTCCATAACCCTGTGGGGCTAGCCACATAAGTACCTGAATGTCTGCCCGGACGGACGGACGGACGGACGGACGGACGGACGGACGGACGAACTTACATTTCGGACCTTAGGGGGTACTTGCTATATAAAAGATCAAAGGAAATACCCCGTAAGACACAATAGGCTTACGGGGTACGGAATAAGTTCCATTGTCTTCTATTCTTAGCCACGCCACTACCCCATAATACCCTAATGTGTGCCGGACGGACAGACGGACGACGGACGGACGTAACCCAACATTTTGGGTTTATGGGCTATTTGCTATATAAAAGATCAAAGGACTAGCCCCTAAACTTCAAAAGGTTTTATGGGCTAATGGTATAAGTTCAAAGAACTTCAAAGGAAACTAACCCTTACCCTAAGCTCCTAAACCCCTGATGTTTGCCCGGACGGACGGACGGACGGACGGACGGACGCGTACCAACATTTTGGGTTTATGGGCTATTTGCTATATAAAAGATCAAAGGACTAGCCCCTAAACTTCAAAAGGTTTTATGGGCTATTGGTGTTGAAGTTCAAAGAACTTCAAAGGAAACTAACCCTTACCCTAAGCTCCTAAACCCCTGATGTTTGCCCGCGGACGGACGGACGGACGGACGGACGGACGGACGGACGGACGGACGGACGGACGGACGTTCTTACATTAGGGTACTTATGTGGCTTATCACATGTTAAATATTAGCCACATAAAACGATTTTTAGCCACATAAAACGATTTTTTAGGTGGCTAATTGTAACCAACCCTATCCTTTACTAAGTCCATAACCCTGTGGGGCTAGCCACATAAGTACCCTAATGTGTGCCCGGACAGACGGACGGACGGACGCACGTCCTTACGTGACATCCCTTAGGTGGTTTTTACTATATAAAAGATCAAAGGAATGACCACCTAAGGAACAATAGGCTCGGACGGACGGACGGACGGACGGACGGACGGACGGACGGACGGACGGTCCAAATACTATATGCCACCCGTTTCTTCGAAACCCGGTGGCATAAAAATAGTATTACATCCCTTTTATTTCGCTGAATATATTAATATCGAAAATCTGTCATTTACCATAAAATACACTGATAAAACAAATCAACTGCGTGCTCTCATTTGCGGATACACAGACTAGCTGTCCATTGGACACTAAGGCAATAAGCCTGGGGGCTGTTTCACTAAACTTTGTATGACTAAAATGTTTGTAAGTGTAAAACTATGATAGTCTGTTAATTTCACATTAACAATGTCTTCTTGTAAATAATTATTGGATTCATATTTATTGAGCATAGGCTGCATATACAACGATCCCTTTCTGACATCACCCAGTGGCTGATCATTACTTTCTACTTTTGAGTGTCCAGTATTTGTTTCTCCCACTTTAGATTTGCGCAAGTATGGTTAGTGATGCATGACTGCCGGGCTATAGTCTTTATCAAGTTTAACCTTGCTTGTTAAGTTAATAGGTTAACAGACAATTAAAGATCTGTGATGTTTTATGGGTTTGTTTAAAAATAATCCTGACTTCTCTGGCTACGGCTCACAAACCCATTACCTGTATAATGATGGTGGCCTTCTGCTGTAGATCGACGATACTGACGGTCCCCTCCACCTGTAGGAATGCGCTCTCGTCCCGCGGAGTGATGGACCAGGACACAGCGACGTCGCCATAGATCCCGTCCCCCCGGGTAACCACGACCGGGACCTTCCCGTTATACCCGGGCTGGGATTCCCCGGGCTCTCCGATATAGACGCGCCGGTACTCTGGCACGATGGAGATAGTGCCACTGGCCCCAGGGTCAGGGACGATGACGATACGTGAGTCACCCTGAGTGTGGGAGATGTCTGCATTGTTGTCCGCGGTGATCAGGGACACACGGAACACCTCGCGACCTTCTAGAATGTTGTCGGGCTTCGTACGCAGCAGCAGGGACTTGGTCTTCTCTCCCTGGTAAATGGGAAATGGTCAACTTTACAACCATGTGACTGTTGTTGGAGAAATGGGGATTATGGCATTTGAGAAGAGCCATGTGATTTTGTACCTAAACAGATGTAAAATGTCTACAAAAAATATTTACAAAATTTACAATATTTTCCATACATGACCTGAAAATTTGATGAAAAGTTGAAAGGAAATGCGGAATTTGCTATAAAAAAATTGTTGACTTTCGACGTCTTTCACAGAAAATATCACAGTTTAAAATGTCAGCTAAATAAACTCCTTTTGTCTTTTTTTCTTTGAATAGTCAAATTGAAAGGCAGGAATAGTAGTACACAATGTATCTAGATATACACAAGTATATGACAGCAATACTCACCTGAGCAAATGACATAGTGCCGGAGTGGGGTTCGTAGAAGTCATATGCGGCCTCCGCGTTGAGCCGCCACTGGACGTTGACGACACCCTCTGACCCCTGAATCCGCTCGACAATCAGCCGTACCTCTCCATCTGGGTCTGACGGGCTTGTCGACTCTCGCACAATACTCTACAATTAATACATGGTGGTACAGCAGGTTTATATATGTGGCTGTGACTGGAGAAATGGAGCTTATGAAAAAATCGCACACCTGCAGTCTGATAAAATTATCTATTGCTTGCTAGAGCATGATGGGTGTTACATTGATGAAATGTCTGATGAGGTGTGTGCTGTTCATAGGTCAGTCATTGAAGTAGACTGGCTGCCATTAATAGCAAAATGGTTCGTTTATAATCATCTTGCATGACTGGTTGATTGAATGACATTTTACATTCATTCAACAGCAAGATAGGAATACACCTCGCTGGCAGCCTTGATAATAAAAAAGAAAACAAAGAAAAGCAACACAAGTGTCAGTGACCTGGACATGTGTAGTCGGACATGGGTCATATGCAAAACAAAGTATCATCCCTAGACACACAATGTAGCTAATATTATAATTGGTGAAGCAGTTCATTGAGGAAAAAAAAATTCCTCAGTGACCTTGACCTTGGCTCGTCGGACGTGGGTCATATGCAAAACAAAGCACTATCTCTAGACACACATTGTGGCGATTATTATCAATATCGGTGAAGCGGTTGTTGACTTATTGAAAAATGTAAGGTTTTAATAACGCATGCACGTACGTACATGGACTAACGCTATATCCCCTCTTGCCTATTGGCAGGGGAGGGGGATACAAACAATTGTACTGGAATTAAATAGGTTTCCAGCCCTGAAATCACAATGTTCTGCTGTCCAATATGTTTTTAACACACCAAATAAATAGGCCATAGGTGTGAATCCCGGTAAAAGTAAATATACAAGAGGACGAAGACCTACATGTGGTAAACATCATAGGGTACCTTTACTCGGGTGGTGGACTTACCTCAGGAGTGACAAATCTAAACAGCCCATTTGGAGAATCGTTCTTCAAAATGGCTATTCGCACGGAATTTGTCGGCCCGAGCAACGCACCTCCAGTCACACTGATCAACTTGATGTCAAATGTCTAGAAATAAATGATAACACACATAATGCAAGATTGCTTGATACACCAGATACGATTTGTCACTCGACTGCTGTGTATGTTTGGATCAAAATTTATTGTTAAAATAGACCATATGTGTGTTTGTGTTTCACTATTATGTCTTATAATATTAATTAACTTTTTGCATGCTAGCGGCGAAAATATCCGCCAAACAAATTAGGAGTACATGTATATGTTTTATTTCTCTCTGTAAATATGTCTTGGAATTTCATTAGAACTCAATTCTAATGAAATTCCAAGACATATTCATGATATTTACTGGGATAAATAAAAGAAAATTGATGATTTGTTGTCCGCTAGTTTTTAACTATTTATAGCCCACAAGTTTCCCAGCATGCAGAGTTAATTACCCAATGTAATAACATCAAAACATACAGCTAAGGGTTATATATCTATATTTAGGTATCAGAGTCTGGTGACAAACATTATGAAACAACAACCATGGCTGGAGAAATGGAGTTTATGGCATGTATGGCCAGTGTGGTCCCAGATCAGCCTTCACATCTGTGCAGTCTGATCAGGGTGTGCATTGTTCGCTATTTAGTCAGTTAACAATTAGAAATGCTCCTAACAACCAGGGCCCGGTTGCTCAAAACCTCTGTTAGCTTAACAGCAATGCTAAGGATTTAACAGTCTGTTAAGCTAACAGAAGCGTGAACTGCATAGGCCTTGATGAGACTGGGCCCGGTTGCTCAAAGCTTCTGTTAGCTTAACAGACTGTTAAATCTTTAGCATTGCTAAGGATTGAACAGTCTGTTAAGCTAACAGAAGCTTTGAGCAACCAGGCCCAGAGTGATAGCAGATCAAAACACAATCTGTTCCCAAATACCATGGGTCAAATTTCTCCAGTCACTATCATAACTATATTTGTCAGTAAGCGAGGCATACGGAACCCCCCCCCCCACCCCCTAGCGTGGGCCCAGGTACTCCTAAATATGTAGTTATAACTAATTTCTCTGATGTTAAGTTTAGTGCCGGACGGACGGACGGACGGACGGACGGACACATACACGCATGGACACATGGACACATGGACGGACGGACAACTGGACTCCAGTATACCGCCCCACAACTCGTTGCGGGGGTATAATGATATACCTCCATTTCCTCGGGAATGTTATCGTCGACAATTGCGATGTTAATGTTGGCGTTCTCCTGCGTTTCAGACAAGGTGAGTGTGCCGCTGGCTGGCGTGAAGTCCAGGATAGTTGCCTCCCTTGGATCAGCCTGCCATGTGATAGTCACTGCACCGAAGAAACCAACCGTGCGAGTTACTTGGAGTGACACGGACGTGTTCATGCCCAGTTGTTCATACACATCGATACGACCCTCTATATTCTGTAGAGGAAGACAAAAACATTGGTTAAACGATGATTAATGATTTTGTTAAAACAATATTTATTTCCTTAATAGATATATATAGCAATATATAATACAATAGACTAAGATTTGAAACAAGACAGAGACATATGGGGAAATTTGTCGGGTAAACTAACCCAAATGTGTAGAAAAACCTGTTTGGACAGGTGATTCAACGTTCAGATTCATCAATCCTGATTTAAAGTTTACATTGGATGCATATTCCATGTACACCATTCCAACATTACAGCGGGACAACAATGTGTGACTATTTCCCAGATGCTAACAGGGGCGATCCAGGATTTAGATATAGAGGGGCGTGAATTCTCAATTGTAAATGAAACGCCGGACACGCCCAGCCTGGATCCGCCCATGGCTAATTTAATAATGGAATAGTCTGAAAATGCACATGGAGGGGAGATGTCATTTCTTTATGGGTGGAAATATTACAGAAGTTACAGTTCTGTAACCCTTTCACTTACTGTGGAAACATTAAACTGTATGATCCCACGAGCGTTGTCATTCTCCGAGATGGTAACCATGACGATGTTGCCAGGTATTCCGATGCTGGGCTCGGCGCCAGGCAACACGTCCACCCCCATTACCTCCACCCGGGTGATGTTCACCAGGAACACCTCCGCAGCTTCCGGTATGGCATCCTGGGTAAAATGAATAATTTATGAGTCATCAATTTTCATTTTACCCAGAATTCTCTAAACAGAATGGCACATCATTATCCATGTTATCGAATAATGAGGAGTAATTCTGTATAGAGCATTCTCGGTAAAATGGAAATTGATGAGTTATTCTGTATAAATAATTCTGGGTAAAATTGATGATGACGAGCCATCATGTATTGAGCATTCTGGGTAAAATGGATAGTGACGAGTCATTTTATATAGAGCATTCTGGGTAAAATGGATACTGACGAGTCATTCTATATAGAGCATTCTGGGTACCATGGCTGATGAGTCATTATGTATAGAGCATTCTGGGTACAATGTAAACTGATGAGTCATTCTGTATAGAGCACTCGGAGTAAGACGGACAATGAGGAGTCATGCGGTGACACATGAATGTTAGTCATCCATGAGGGGAAACTACTATGTGCACCAAATTGTCGATGTCTATTATATGAACAAAGCCAGAATTGTGATCAATATGTCTTAACTAACGTGTGTGAGACAAAAATAAACATACAATATATTTACTTATCACCAATTGTACAACAGCATAAAATAGAACATTTAATTACACAATACACACTTGCAATTCTAAAAAGAATCATGAGAGACCTGTTTGACGACGACCTCGACAGCGGCGCGAGTGATTCCCTCCTGGAAAAATGCGACGCCCTGTCTCGCCACGTAGTCCTCCCCAGATATCGCCTGTCTGTTACGTGGGCTGTTCTCATATATCGATGTGCTACAACAAAGGCAACCAACTAAGGGGATAATGTAATATATGTGTGCATACTTGCATTTATTACACATATTTGTTGTAAATATATCTCTGCGGCAATAAATAAAATAGATCTCAGACTAATATGCAATTAATTGTCACATTGCCATGTGTTATATGTTATTCAAGTTCGACAAAATTAACCGAGAGATATTAATTGATTACTTGCTGTTTGTTCAATTCACAGATCAGAAGAAATTGGGTATCAACATACGTTATTGATGTCCAAATATTTAACAAATTGTCACAATATCTTTTGGAAATGTTCATTAAATTAAAAATAAATCATCATTTTCAATGCTATACAAGTTGTTAGTATCACCAAGTAAAGCCCTCATCAAAAATAGTGTACAATCTGGGAAGTTTTCATTGTAACTCGAGTTATGATCTTTGAACCATACTTGAGTTAAACAAATGTCATGTGGTGGATTACAACAGTTCTATAAAGCTGGATCCAAGTTGAAACTCTGTTAATACCAGTGCTACTCCGGTAACTCGAGCTAAACCCTGGAGTTACCACGAAAAATGCCAAATGTGTGAATGGCGACTCACATGTATGTGACCTGGAGTTCGCCAGTGAGCCCCTGTTCACGGATGATGTACAGGATGGCAGTGGCATCGGTACCGTCGGGCTCCATCACTGTATATGTGGTCCTCTCCCAGCGCACCACGCCGTACGGCGAGTCATTCGCCAGCACTGTAACCTTCGCTGTCCGGCTGACACCTGTAGCCGAATTCACCAAAATTGCAACGCATACTTATCTAGCTATAAAGTGTATTAAGAGGGAGAAATCATTTTTTCCCCCGAAATGCATTATTTCATATAGAACTAACGACTGCATATATAATTTATGATTATCGAAAGTACGCAGAATTATTATACTGAATTTATTTTGGCTGTGATAATGTAATAAATTCAGTATAATAATTCTGCATACTTTTAATCATCAAATATATGCAGTATAAATGATTACTCCCTCAAAGTATACTTTGCTAGATAAGTATACTTTGCAATTTTGATGAAATCGGCCCCTGATGCTTTACTCAAGGAGAATAATTCACATACCATATAAAACTATGTGAGCTTGTTTTCCAATCCTTATTCACCGTTACTTTACATGTATTTTTATGCATATATGTACATGTATATTACTTGAAATACATATTGTTTAAACTAACTAGTATGAATTTGAAAAACACATTCAATTATGTTCAAGAAGCTGTGTATACAGGCTGTGGCCTAGTGTTTATAAAACGTCCTGAGTACATACTCAGTTCTCAGGAATTCTGATCGTTTGATCCTGAGCTATGCTATCTAAAGTGATACTGAACAATAATTTTATTGAGCAAAAAAAGACAAATTATGGAACAATAACAGATGTCAAGTTTCTAATGCACTGTCAAACCAAGTTTTTAATGAGAAAAAAAAGACAAAAGCAGAAACAACAACAACAATTTCATTTCCCATTTTCGAAGCATTAATGTCTGGTTACAATACCTACCTATCTGTGCACCGCGGCCCGGCAGTGGGGTTCCCGTCTGGACAATGTTGGTCAGCTGGACGTACGTGACTTCCTGTAGCTCGGCGATGTCGTCATCGCGGATCGTCAAACTGATTGTCGCCACAGACTGACCCTCCTCAAACTCCACCTGCAATTGTTGTCACAGTGTTGAGCCTGGAGCATGCCCATGGGACATGTTCCACCTCAAATTTGAAATTTGCCTAATATATAAGAATTGCACATTCACTTACAATAGAAAAAGGGCTCAAGCTTTCAAATTAGGCCATGCCAATTTTTTTCTCTGTTAAGCATCCACCCAGATGTTCAAAACCTACTTACATATGTTTTTTTTCTTCATAAAACCACCCTCAAAACCTACCCGCACGCGGACGCTTAACAGAGGAGGACTTCTGGCCACATCCTGCTATGGAGTGGTGAAATAAAATTTAAAATTCATACCATTCCATTCAGCGGTGTGATGTCATCTATGCCATTGTGGTCCCCTGACGTCGTCCATTTCACGGTGACATGGCCGAAGTAGCCCTGCTGCCGCATCACGTTCACCTGTACCGTGTTATCACGACCTTCTAACTCATTGGCTCGAACCTCTAGTGAATCCTGTACAGAGGAAATAGACAAGTCTGATTATGTGACTATTTTTGTCATGAATGCGATACCTACTTCAGGCTACCTTTCAACAGAGATAATGATTGATACCAAAGTTTAGTAAGTTCCACTTTGACAATCAAATTGCCCTGTATCCATTTCAAATAAAAAGAAACAAAATATGTTAGTGCCACAATTTGACAGAACACAGGCATTTTTCTCATCAGCTACCGGTAGTCATTCGTACATTATTTTTAATAATATGCTTTGCTTACTGGATGCAGAAATTTCGTTGATCAGACCGCGTTATATTTTTTTTACATGTATATATATAAAAAAAAATTATGTGGCTGTGAAAATAGAAATGAAGGATATGGCCTGTGCAACCAGTCTATTCTAAGATCAGCCCTTCTGCCATCTTTAGTTCACTGACTGAATGGTGAACAGTTTAGTCTGCAGACTAAACTGTTCGCCATTCAGTCAATGAACCAATCGTCATGCTCGTAACAAACAACATAGATCCTTATCAGACAGCAGGATGGTGATAGAGTGATCAGGAGCTAGACTCACCAAAAACGCAATTTATAACTCTCTTTTCACAAGTCACAGCTACATATGTACATACTACCGTAATAACCCTAAATATTCTGACACCATCTATTTGGGGAAACATTTCAAAATATATGGTTTCCCCACAACAGTTGGGAAACTGTCAGAATATTCAGGGTTAATATGGTAGTTAAGAGCAAGCCCACTCACAGCAGCGATCTCAATAACCCCGTGGGCGTTATCGTTGGACAGTATATTAACAGCAATCCTGTTGTTGGGGCCAACATCAGCCCCGCCTATGGGGTCACGCAAGGTCACGTAGAAGGTCTCCGTATCCTCGGGAACCGTGTCCTGTAGCACCATCACCGTCGTGTGAAGCAGGTCCTGGGACGGATCCATTGTCATGGTGATCGTTCTAGGGCATAAATGATAAATCCTGTTAGCATAAATACCAAATAACAGTACAGCTGAACCTCCGCGAACAGTCACTTCTCGAAAACAACATCTTTGTAGCAGCCGATATTTAACCTCCCTACAACAGCCACCTCACTATAACAGCCAGTTTTGTGTCTTGCCACGAATGGCTGTTGTCGCGAGGTTGTATTGTATTTGCAAACCATGCAGCACCGAGACAGACAGTTTTCTCATTACAGGCATACAGCTCAATCCGAGTCTGATTTGAAGCACAATGCAATGTCTACGTTGTTGCCACACTCGATAAGCATGGTTGAAATCAGGAACTTTGATTGGTCGAGACTGTGCTCAGTCTCGACCAATTAAACTGCCTGATTTCAACTTACAAGTCAAGTTAAATCAACATTTAAAATTTCAGTATTGAATGTGAAAATTATGTCAGCTCTATTTTTTTTACCAGTAGCCGATTTCACCAAAATTGCTAAGCATACTTATCTAGCTAAGTATACTTTGAGGGAGTCATCCTTTATATTTTCCCTAAATGCATTATTTCATATATTTGCATATATTTGATGATTAAAAGTATGCAGAATTATTATACTGCATTTATTACATTATCACAGCCAAAATGGCTGTGATAATGTGATAAATTCAGTATAATAAAAATTAATAAATTGTTCCTTAAATTGAAAATTTCTCCCTCAACGTGTACTTAGCAAAATCAGTACACTTTGCAATTTTGGTGAAATAGGCTACTGAAATACTGTCATTTCAGTGATAATTATGTAGGTACATGTACCACCAAATTTGTTGATGAATGACCTCATAATGATTTATAAACATGGGCCCAGTATTTGGTTCGAAGTCCAATACAATATGAGACGAGCCATGTGATTTTGTAATCGGGTATTTTGTGATTTGTCATGAAAAATATTTACAGAAACTGTGATATTTTAAGTAAATGACATCGAAAGATGATGAAATGCATTTGTTCTGAACATTTCGTAAACTTTTGACATCATTGACGGAAAATATTGTAAATTCTGTAAATATTTATCATTTTTATCGCACATCTTCTTAGGTACAGAATCAAGTATCTTTTCACATATCTTCTCATGACCTTGTTCCTGTGCTACCTTGGAGCGAAGTCACTGTCCTTGACCTTGACCAGCTGTTGTATAATCGGGCTGACAGAGATGTTCCTACTGGCCATCGCGACTAGGTTCACGTCACCCGATGTCTGTGTGATTGTCACGGGGTGTAGCCCGAACGCTGGGGGACCAGTCCACACCTCCTGGAACCGACTTGATTGTACGTCCCACGCAAACATGACCGAGTTGGCTATGCCATTCGCAAACACGGCATACACTGGAATGGAAAAGACAATCATGATTGATTGGTAAGTTCTTGATTGGTTGGATGATTGGCTTGATGATTGGTTGAACTGGATGGCTAGCTGATTGCAAGACTGGATAGATGGTGGATTGATTGGTTTGATGGTGGTTCATTTGTTTGATGGTTGGTTGGTTGGTTGGTTGGTTGGTTGGTTGGTTGGTTGGTTGGTTGGTTGGTTGGTTGGTTGGTTGGTTGGTTGGTTGGTTGGTTGGTTGGTTGGTTGGTTGGTTGGTTGGTTGGTTGGTTGGTTGGTTGGAGGTTGGTTGGTTGGTTGGTTGGTTGGTTGGTTGGTTGGTTGGTTGGTTGGTTGGTTGGTTGGTTGGTTGGTTGGTTGGTTGGTTGGTTGGTTGGTTGGTTGGTTGGTTGGTTGGTTGGTTGGTTGATACGTACCTGTATCATCAAAAGCAAGGAAGACCTCCACACTCTGTACTCGGTTCGTTTCCAGTCGTTCGTGTAACAGAAACATCTGGGCTGCCGTGTCCCAGCGATAAACGTCTGATGTCTGCGGACTACTGACGGTGTTGTCACGATTGTTCGCGAAGATCAGCAGGTCCAGGGAACGAATGCGGAAATACACCACGTCAATCGCTCCGAGGGTCGCTACACTCTGATGCTGGGAGAACTGGTCATTGGTTCCCAGTTTATAGATCTTGGAACTGCAATATTGATTGATCGATGAAATAACCTTAACCCTTAGACTGCTACTCACAACAATTGCCGTTTGCTGTTGCTTTATATCTTGTCTTATTTCTCAATAAAAACATGGTTTGACAGCACTTCAGAATCATTTCCAATGGAAATGATCTAAAGTGCTGTCAAATCCAATTGTAAATTATTCTAAAGTGCTGTCAAAGCATGTTTTTGATGATAAAAATGGAAAATAGAAAGTAAACAACAGACGACAAAAAATTAAGATAGCGGTGTAAGGGTTAATATGTACACCATCCATAAATTCATAATGAAAAAGCGCATTCATTAACAACCCATGGTTTTACTCCTTAAATATTCGGACATCATTTGTTTTTGGAAACCCCTATAAGAGGGGTATTATCACTAGCCGTGAGCAACAGTATATTTATATGTTTCCCAAATTGTGTCCATATTGTTAGATACTGTTAGAACACTTGTTTTGTTTAAATTTTGTTTTGTCACAATCAAAAAAGGGAGCTTACCAAGTATTTGAACTGTGTAGCTTCTGATCAAATAACACACACACACATACAACATAATATGACTGATATGACGATTCTAAAGATTTTATTAAAGATATCTGGAATATTTCCTAAACTTAATATCGAACGGTGCAGGTAAGGATCAGACTGCACAGGCGTGCAGGCTGATCAGGATCTATACTGGTCGCATACTCGATAACCTCATTTTTGGTACACTCCCATAAAAAATTACGATACTGCTACATCAAATTTTATATCATGATACTCACTCAACTTGGTACGTTCTCTCCACTGAGTCGTAGTTATTGGCAACTGCCAGGTACACAGCGCCCTCTACCTGGAACACTGCCAGCCCACTGGCTCCCAGCGTGTTGAGAGGAGAGACAAGAATAAACCTCTGGTTAGCCGGTTCCCATCGCCAGATATCTGACTTCACGTGACTGGTACCTGTGTTGTCGATGGAGTTGGCTATTACGAGGTAGTGGACGTCGGACCAAGTGAAGTATACAGCATCTGTTGCTCCTACTGTAGTCAGGTCTTGTATCTACAGTTAAATAAACTCTTTTATTATACACCTACCCATGAAATACATAGTTATACGATGTAAATAAAAGTCATATGTTCTCATCGATGAAATAAACAACTTCCGGTGAAAATACGACTACTTCCGCTATCTATATTCATAACGCGCAACTGCAGTGACGGACTGCAAATAGGCTGCAAATACACATTCATTACCGTATACAGTCTAAAAAACTGATACTTTCCATGGAGCGGTATATAATAAATAGAATATTCATATGTTTGCAACGAATATGACATATATGTTCACTCGATGAACATATATGTCAATATGAATATCCTCTATATAATGCCGGAAATAAAAATTGTCGTCTGCTGTTATTTTATATTTCATATTATTTCGCAATAAAAACATGGTTTGACTGCAGTTTAGAATCATTTCCAATGAAATGATTCTAAACTGCTGTCAAATCGATTTTTTAATGAGAAAACTGGAGAATAAAAAATAAACAACAGACAGCAAAAGCTAAGGTCATATAGAGACGGGACCACAGTTTAAAGTCTCATCCGACAGACCAGTGGGATGGAAATACTATTTTTTGATGCCCTAGGCGAGGTTTGAATAATTTGGTATTGTATGGGTTAAGTCATTAATGATTGACTGATTGATTGAATGAATAAGATTATAATTATGTCCATCCCAAAACTAGGTCAATAAATCCATCAACTGAAATTTCCAGACGATCGTAAATTTACACTTACAAACATTTTAGCATACAAAGTTTAGTGAACGGGTCCCAGGCTTTCAGAGTAAGTTTTATTGTGAAGCAAATATGTTTTAGGTAACTGGAATAAACTATTTATGTTAATTTCAGGCTATTACATTAGTTAGAAAATGCGTAATTCTTTAAAAAAAACAACAACAAAACAAACTAGAAAATGTGGGCCGTCGGTACAGATTGGACCCACAGACACAGACACGGAAACACACATATGAACGGACACACAATTCAAATAATATATGTCTCCCGGCTCTACAGAAAAATGTCCACAAATAGTGCAGATCCTGATGAGACGGCACGTTACGAGTCGGCTCATCTGGATCTACACCGTTTGCAAATATTACCCTTAAATAGTGCTAAAATGGTTAAATCTGTCACTTACCACCGTAAGTATGCCACCGCCGTTGACCCGATATAGACGCGAGTTGACCTGATATCTGTTGTGGTTACCCATGTTTGTGATCACCAGGTAGTGTGTATTGTCTATCACGAATGACGTCGCAGCAGACGCCCCATCTGTCTCTATAGTCTGGTAGATTGAAAAACAATTACGTTGGTTGAAACAATATTAAAATGGTTGAATATAATACATATGAAAGTTAACCATGTTTCACAGCGTTTGTACGTAAATTAATGCACCATTCCAAATGTGTGACAAAATCATCAACAAGATTGTGATGGGAAATTCCTGTCCAAAGTATATGCATTTACATGTTCCCCATAAATTCCATGTAAACCAAACTGGGTTACAATTCATGTAAGAATGTAACTCATTCTTGGAATCAAATCCTGTGTCTATAAAATTTTCTTTTCCTCTCATGCTGAAATCAGGAAGTTTGATTGGTAGAGGCTGAGCTGTGCTCAGTCGCGGCCAATCAAACTGCCTGATTTTGAGTACAATATTGGGGAATGTGCCCAGACACGTGTATACGCATAGATCCAGAGAGAATCACCACATAATGTGCCTAATTCCATGCTTCATCCATAGAGAATACCGGGCTAGTGTCTTTTGATATCAACTTTATCAGGCAAGGCTATTAAATGTGTAGCAATTCCGAGTCTTGTCGAGGAATTCCTACCGTTTCCGAGCCGAGCCTGATAAACTTGATATCAAAAGACACTAGTATGGTGTTCTATTTATCAGGTCATGTTTTATGCTCGAAAATGAACACATATGACGTTGTTATCTATAGACAGAACGTGGACTTGTTTACTATCTTGTGTCATTACACTGACGTCATTCGGCAATGTCACGTGATGTCATCCGACCAATCGAACGTCAGTTTTCGCTTCGTTGTAACCCGGATGTTTGTACCAGGTCAATGCCTGATACAACAATATGTTATCAGTCAGAACGTATTCGGTCAATATAGGGATTTAAAAAATGCATTGGCTACCTGAACTGGAGTTAGTTCCCCTTGCCATCGGAACAACGTCGTCTGTGTCAGCTCTGAAAGATCAACAGCCTCCGTCGAGCCGTTTGACCCCAGCGGAGAGGTCATCTCCCCGACAACCGATGCCTTGATCATCAACATGTACATGGTCCCATTCACATCAAAACTGTACCAGCCTGGATATAGAAAATTTTACCATTACTGAAAAGTTTTGACATGACCAATACAATATTCGATACTGATACATGTATACGATTAACAGATTTTATAAAATATTCATATTCAACAAGAGTGCCAAAAGTTACAATATATGCCCATCAAGGCATATAGTAAACAAGGGTAGATAACTCAATGAAAAAAAGAAAGAAAATGAATAGGATAACTCCTCTTGCCATGATAAATATCTATGCAAAATTTGGTTAAGATCCATCAAGGAAAATTTGAATTATCATGAGGACAAGCTGGGGCCACCTGCCGCCCGCCCGTACGATGTGAAGACATAATTCGTCCTGTACAAAAACAATAAATATTGCGCCAATACACACAATTATTGAATACATATTAGTGCTCGTAAATCACTAAGCCTATATATAGTATTAGTTCCAGCACATACCTTTCACATTATTGGCAGGCATGACCTGTGTGGTCACCAGGGAGACAGCGGCGACGTCTGCTGTGGAGTCCGCAGTGCCCGGCTCTGTTGCCACGTCAACCATCACAGTCCCCTCCATACCCTGGGAGCGGACAATGTCAAACTGCAGCAGCCCCACCCCCTCCTCCACGGAAACTTCACGCTGTCTGGAATCGAGGATTATCAGGCAATAAATAGCTACCCATTGACGCTGACAAATATTAAATTGGTTAAATGAATAACATCTTGCTAAGTACACTTTGGGGGAGAAATTTTCAATTTAAGGATAAAGTTATTAATTTTTATTATACTGAATTTATTACATTATCACAGCCATTTCGCAGCCATAATTCTGAATACTTTTAGTCATCAAATATATGCAGTTGTTAGTTCTATATTAATTATAATGCATTTGGGGAAAAATAAATGAGTACTCCCTCAAAAGTACTCCCTCAAATTATACTTTGCTAGATAAGTATACTTTGCAATGTTGGTGAAATAGGCTACTACTGGTGTGCAATATAATTCAATACTCCAGTATTGTATATTGAAGTATGTGTTGAAGTAGGCCAATTAGAGATACAATGTATGAGATAAATGGACCCAGATTATTTTTTAGGGGAGATGCATATTCAAATATCTTTAGTATAAATATGTCATGCCTGATTGATCGCTTAACCATTGAAGGAGAATTTAATTGAAAACTAAAAAAAACACTGAGTGAGTGAGCAATGCCGGTTTACGTCCGGGCCCACTCATGAAGAGCCACCTACCTGGTACCAGCAGCGAACAGGCTGAACAGGCCGTTAGGAGAGTCGTTAGGGGAGATAATCAGCGTCCGCTCGACTCTGGTCCCCAGCTTGGCGGTGTTGTCTGGTTCGAGCAGACGCACAGTGAACCGCTCTGCATCCTCCGGGAGCTCGTCATCAAGGACAGTCAATGTTAAGGTCACCGTGGTCTGCAATATAACGTGTTGTGCGATTTATGGAGAATAATTTAACTTTTTCCCGCCTAAATAACTGGAATGGATTATTCTACATTAATTGCCAGATTATTCCATTATTAAAGTCAGAAAAGGGTGTATTATATTTGCAAAAAAAGAAGTTGAAGAGCCAGAACCCTGTTGCTCAAAACCTCTGTTAGCTTAACCCTTTCAACACCACCTGTATGTATAGTGGCATCAGGATCTGCACTTTTTGAAAGTAATTTTCATATTTTTGGGAAAAAAAATATACCCCTTTTCATAAATGGACTAGTCTGAAAACCATTTTGAGACAGTTGGATTGTTGTGGTGCGGATGCTTTTATTGGTAAACCTACATCTACTAGACAGGCGATCATAGATTATGTTATTTTATCACCCAATATGTTTCCATTCATTACACATTTTGAGGTACTGGAGTTTGATCCATTGCTGTCTGATGTACATTCCGCAATTTCCTGTGAGTTTTCTTTTGTAGTAGGTCCACATGATTTGCCCACCACACCTATCGCTTGCAATACGGAATCTACAGAAAGTACCAGTATACATGTTAAATGGATTCCAGAATTAGCAGATGAATTTCAACGTGCTATTGCTCTGTCAAACATTTCTGATTTGTGTGATGATATTGATATGTTAGTTACATACACAGGTACTGATATTGATGAAAAGATTAATGCAATCACTAGCGAGGTGTCACAGGTACTTATTGAATCTGCAAGGAAATGCAACTTTGTTTCGTCTGCCCATGATTATGGTAAGAATGACAAATCGCAACCACGTAAAAATGCAAAACCATGGTTCAATCAAGACTGTAAAAATAGACGGGGTGAGTATTTTACAGCTAAGCGCAGATATAGGGCGGTAAATTCTCGGTTAAACTTTGACAATTTGAAGCAAAGTAGCAAAACGTATAAAAGAGAAATCAATAAACAATTCAGGTTGTATCATGATGCAATTGCTGACAGGTTGAGGAAACTGAAGAACTCTGACTCTAAAAGCATACTGGTCCATGTTAAATAAATTTTCTGCAGAAGGTAAACAGGTTGTAAACAAAATATCTGCTGAGGTTTTTTTATGAGCATTTCAGTAAACTGAATGAGAAGCAAAATGCAGAGGATGTTTTTGAGCCAGTTGATCTTTCACGTTTGCCTGACTTATAACTCAGATTTGAACAAACCTATTACGTCAGTTGACGTACTCAAAGCAATTTCTAGACTGAAAAGTAGAAAGGCTTGCTCTGTAGAGGATAACATACTAAATGAATATATCAAGTATTCAAAAGATGCAATGTTACCTGCTTACACTAAGCTTTTTAATCTTATTCTTGAAAAGGGGATAGTACCTGAAGTATGGTGTAGTGGGGTAATACTTCCATTATATAAAATAAGGGTGACATTCAAAGTCCGGATAACTATAGAGGTATCACCATTCTCAGTTGTTTTGGTAAGCTTTTCACAAGTATTTTGAACGAAAGACTAAATTGCTTTTTGGAGGAATCTGGTTTGCTAGATGAGGAACAAGCTGGTTTTCGTAAACAGTATGGAACCACTGATCACATTTTTACAATGAAAATGTTAATTGATTTGTACTTATCTAAAAACAAACGTTTATTCTGTGCTTTTATTGATTATCGAAAGGCTTTTGATTCCGTAAATAGAACTGCGCTTTGGAGAAAACCTTCTTCAAAATCATGTAAATGGTAACTTCTTCCGTGTTATTTATAATATGTATGAAAAAGCTAAATCCTGTGTTAAAGCAGGCCAACAATTATCAGACTTTTTTAAAAGTTCAGTTGGTGTCCGTCAGGGCGAGAACTTGTCGCCTATATTATTTTCTTTATTTCTAAATGATTTAACTCAATTCATGTCAAGTGCTTACGAGGGACTGAATTTGATTACTAAAGAGGTACATGCCCACTTGGATAATGAAGAAGTGGAAGTGTATTTCAAATTGTATGTACTTTTATATGCGGATGACACTGTTATTTTTGCTGAGTCTAAAGAAGAATTGCAAAAATCTTTAGATGCAATGCATAACTATTGTAATGTTTGGCAGCTTCAAGTAAATACAGCTAAAACTAAAGTTGTTATTTTTTCCAAGGGTAAACTTAGAAATAAGCCAGAGTTTTTCCTTAATGGCGACAAATTAGATGTTGTTGATGATTTCAGTTATCTTGGTATTAAGTTTAATTTCAATGGTAAATTTGCTAAGACTAAAAAACATTTAGTTGATCAGGCAAGAAAGGCAATGTTTAGCGTTGTTAAGAAAGCCAGGATGTTATGTTTACCTGCTGACCTACAGTTACATCTTTTTGACACAATGATAGTTCCAATTTTGTTGTATGGATCTGAAGTATGGGGATGCGAGTCTCTCGATGTAATAAGTCAGTTTCAGATAAAATTCTGCAAAATGCTGCTTGATGTTAAACAAACAACTTCCACTGATATGGTTTGTGGTGAGCTGGGAATGAACTCCTATTTCTCTGAAAGTAAAAAGTAGAATTTTAAATTTCTGGTGCCGAATTATTTCTGGTAAACAGGAAAAAATCTGTTGTATCATGTACAAATTATTATATTCATTGCATCTTAAAAATGTTTTCCATTCACCGTGGATTAAGTTTGTACATGATACACTTGATGAGCTAGGGATGTCTGAGCATTGGCTATTACAGAGTGTCGACCACCTCTAGTTTTTAAACACAGGATCAAGACTGTTCTTCATGACCAATATTTGCAAAAATGGCAGGCCAATATTTTTAATTCTACAAAATGCCTAAACTATAGAATATATAAATCAGACTTTGAGTTTGAGAAATACTTGACATTGCTCCCACCTTCGTTAGCTTCATTTATGAGTAAATTCAGATGCTCTAGTCACAAAATGCCTATCGAGCAGGGTCGGTTTTTTGGAATTCAGAGAAACGACCGTATATGTAATATATGCAATAGTGGCGAAATTGGCGATGAATTTCATTATCTTTTTAAGTGCGATTATTTTACTGAAGAAAGGCGTAGATATATTCCTGAAGAACTGTTTAGGTCTCCCAACACCTTCAAATATAATTCTTTTATGAACTCCACAGATAAAAATACTTTAGTAAAAATGTCATTATTTATGAAAATTGTCGTAACCAAATTTAATTGAGGCATCCTCTGGCAGGTGCAGTATGCTATTTAGTGCATTTGCCGGGGAATGCTTCAATAAGAACACAACACAATTTCAATGTTACATCATCTTCCTTGATACACTAATAATTGTATAATGCCTTTTACACATTCTTGAGTTCTCATATTATGCCATGTACATGTATATATGTTATTTGTTCATGTTCCACTCAGATGCCCATATGGGCCATGAGTAATAAAACTTGAAACTTGAAACTTGGTTGCAAAATTGACATATCAAAATACATTCCAGTTTAGTGGTGAAAGGGTTAACAGACTGTTAAATCCTTAACAGTGTTCAGGATGTATCAGTCTGTTAAGCTAACAGAGGTATTGAGCAACAGGGCCCAGGTCATCAGGGTAATAAACTGTTCGCATACAGTGTACAAGCACGACACCAACCTTCAGTACAAAAAAGTCTGCAGTGAACTGATAAAAAGGCTAAAACCCCATATACCCCTGCAAATGTATCAAATTTTACCAGATCAGATTAAAAAGAAAAAGTAAATGGCTTTAACATACCAGCAACAGCTACGGTCATTTAGGGGAGTGAGGGAAGTTTAAATTTAAAATCATGAAAAAAAGGTCTGAAATCAGCCAAAAAGGAGGAAACACATGTTTCCTCATCTCCCATCTCAGCCAGACAGGGGGTAGCAGGGGACAGTAGCAGGGGGCCAGTAGCAGGGGACCATACAGTGGACCAGTACAGGGGGGCCATAGCAAGGGGGACCAGTAGCAGGGGGACCAGTAGCAGGGGGCCAGTAGCAGGGGGACCAGTAGCCTATTTCACCAACATTGCAAAGTATACTTTTCTAGCAAAGTATACTTTGAGCGAGTAATCATTTATTTTTCCCGAAATGCATTATGTCATATAGAACTAACGACTGCATATATTTGATGCTTAAAAGTATGCAGAATTATACTGAATTTATACTGAAAATGGCTGCGATAATGTAATAAATTCAGTATATTAAAAATTAATAAATGTATCCTTAAATTGAAAATTTCTCCCTGAAAGTATACTTTGCTAGAAAATTATACTTTGCAATGTTGGTGAAATAGGCTACAGACCATTTGCCCCACTGTCCCCCAGCTAACCTGTAAGTCCTGGAAGGTGACACTGCCCTGTATGGGTGACAGGTCGTTCGTATTCTCCGCAAATTCCGGGATGATCTCAAAGGGAACGTTGACGACCCCGTACATGCCCGGGCCCCGCCCGATCACAAGCTGGGCCGAGGTGAGGGCGGAGTTGTCCCGCCCAGGTTCCTCCACTGTCACCACATCAACCGACTCGAAGTAAACAAAGCCGCGCGAGTCGTCGTTCGCAAGGATGGTCACCGTCGCTGCAATTCAAAGGTGCCGTGCACTGAAGATGTGTATGGGGATTTAACATAGGGGAATTCTTCCAATTTCAGAATAACTGGACCGATTTTTAAACTTTAGTTTTTGTTGTCTTAGATCAACTCCAAGCTGCCTCTGCTGCCTGCAATTACAGTGACCAGGAATATAAAATTTCACATTAACAATGTTTTCTTGTAAACAATTATTGTATTTACATTTATTGGGCATAGGCTGCATATGCAGCCTATGCTCAATAAATGTAAATCCATCAATTGAAATTTCCAGACGATCCTAAAATTTGCACTTACGAACATTTTAGTCGTACAAAGTTTTAGTGAAACGGTCCCCTGAGTAGCACGAGTTGAGCATGAACATCTGCACTGAATAGTGTTCTCACCTTGTGCATGGATGGGTCCCGTGAGACACGTCATGTGAATTTGTACCTATTAAAGAACATGTGCATTTTTTCATGAAATGTATTTACAGAAACGGTGATATTTTCTGTAAATGACATCAAAAGATGACAATTTTTTTATGGCAAATGCAGAATATGATTTCACATGTGCTATGAAACTTTTGTCAACTTTGGATGTCATTTACGAAAAATATTGTAAATTTTGTAAATATTTTACATGAGATATCGCACATGTTCTAAGGTTTTGTTTGTTTGTTTGTTGGGGTTTAACGGCCTATCAACAGTTAAGGTCATTTAAGGCCGGGTCAATGGGTTTAGTACTAAATCCCATATATTACCTGTACATGTTCAAGTATATGTACAAATGGGGAAAATCCCAAAATCAGAACTGAATATTTACAATAAAATAACCAGCCCTGAAATCAGATTAATCCTGATCTGATGCCAGGCCCTTGCCACACCAGAATCACTTGTATGTTCTAAGGTACAAAATCCCATGGCTTGTCTCGTATGGGGCCATTTCTACTCCACGCTTACCTCGGCTTGGCTCACCCAGCTGCAATCCATTCTTTGGGTTAGAGAGTATGACCTCGAACATTTCATCAGGCTCAGGAAGGTCATCGTTCACTATCTCTATCATGATCTGCTTGTTGTCCTCACCATTACGGAAAAATAGCTCCTGCAATAGAAAAAAACCATGCACATATATAGTTCCTACAAAAGGAAAATCAATTGGGAAATACATGTCGTACAAAGGAGTGGTAACAACATATAACAACATATACTTTAACCCTTAGACCGCTACACACAACAATTGTCGTCTCTGTTGCTTTGCCTTATTTCTCAATAAAAACATGGTTTGACAGCACTTCAGAATCATTTCCAATGGAAATGATTCTGAAGGGCTGTCAAAGCATGTTTTTGATGATAAAAATGTAAAATAGAAAATTAACAGCAGACAAAAATAAATTAAGATAGCGGTGTAAGGATTAACTGAAAATAAGAAACTGGGAAGAAAAGGATTGGAATTTGGATCAGTATCCAACAGGACATTTCTGGCTGTGACTGTAGTAATAGGGCTTATGGCTTATATAGAGAATGCGACCAGTGTAGCTCCTGATCAAATGGCATACTTCATTGGCCTGCTAACGATCTAAATAGCTTTTTATATGCATAACGGGTGTTTCATTGATGGAATAGTGAACAGTGAGATGTACAGACTGATCTGGATCCACACTGGTCACATTTCTCGAATCACAGCGACTTTACTGATAGATTGCATGACGGATTCATTACAATAAATTTAACAAGCTATACTGCTGGGATTACATTTTGAACAATAACTTTACCTTGGGGAAGAATTTGTAATCCAAGCCGAGGTTTGCACTATTGATGATACTTTGGACATAGGAGAATATGGTGACCTCAGTATATAGAGAATGCCAGGCTAGTGTCTTTTGATATCAAGTTTATCCGAGGCTTGCCGAGGAATTTCTACCGTTTCCGAGCGGAGCCTGATAAACTTGATATCAAAATACATTAGCCCGGTATTCTATTTATCAGGTAACATTTTATGCTGAAAATGACCACAGATGACGTGGTTATCTATGGACAGAATGTGGACTTGTTTACGTTGTGTAATTACAACGACGTCAATGCCTGGTGTATATACAATATATATGTTATCAGTCAGTACGTATTCGGTCAATACGGGGCAGGTTACCGGATACATTATCATAATAGAACAATAACCTTACCTCTGGGACTATTTTGAAATCGAGGCCCAGGTTTGTACCATCGATGACACTCTGGGCATAGAAGAACACAGAGACTTCGCCGAATGTTCCAAGTTCCCGGAGAACGGTGAGCGACATGGTACGGCTCACCTCATCCACTGCCACACTGTAATTGATTCATTAGTTTGTTGATTGGTTGGTTGGTTGGTTGGTTGGTTGGTTGGTTGGTTGGTTGGTTGGTTGGTTGGTTTGTTGGTTGTTTGGTTTGTTAATTGGTTGGTTGGTTGGTTGGTTGGTTGGTTGGTTGGTTGGTTGGTTGGTTGGTTGGTTGGTTGGTTGGTTGGTTGGTTGGTTGGTAGGTTGGTAGGTTGGATGGTTGGTTGATTGGTTGGTTGGCTGATTGATTGGTTAGTTGGTTGATTGATTGGTTAGTTGGTTGGTTGGCTGGTTGGTTGGTTGATTGGTTGGTTGGTTCGTTGATTTGTTGGTTGGTTGGGGTGGGGTGAGGGGGGTGGGGTGTGGGGGAGGGGCTAAACACTCAGCACTGAAACTACATAATTACATAAAAACATTCAGCATTGAAAGATAGTGTGAGACCCTTACTACACTGGATCACTTGGCCCCAGGTGTGAATCTCAGATTGTTAAACTATCTACAAACACGCTCAACAATGATCTTATTGATTGAGATGATTTAAATGTGTGATGAAACTTTATTGAGAAATATGAATAGTCAGACTCTGTTGATTAATTCTTACCTTGCAGAATCTGGGGCGAACTTGGCAACACCTTTAGTGCCATCGTTGGCGTTTATAATCACCTGCGACACTGTGCCACTACTGCCTACAATTACAGTGACCAGGAATATAAAACATCACAGGCCATGGTAATTCTGAGCATGTACGCAGTTCTCATTCTCAAAATATGGAAGCTTGATTGGTCGAGGCTGAGCTGTGCTCAGTCTCGGACAATCAAACTGCCTGATTTTGAGTACGAAACTTACAGAATATACTTTTATTATATAATATATAACTGTCTGAGTATGAACTCAAATTGAGAAGCTTAATTAGTCACTTAAATGTCTATGAAAATGACAAGCGATTTATATATTCAGCTGAGACTTATCAGGGAACTAAACTGTTAAGGTCAATTTAAGGTAAATGGATGTTAAGTCTAGAAATTGGTATATTCAGCTATCAGGAACGAAATTTGAAGGTTACAAAATCCCCTAACAATGAGGCTTAGATGTAACTGCTGAATTGCCCAAACTTAATGCTTAACCCTTACACCACTATCTTAATTATTTGTTGTCTGCTGTTTATTTTCTATTTTTAATTTTATCATCAAAAACATGCTTTGACAGCACTTTAGAATAATTTACAACATGCTTTGACAGCACTTCATAATCCTTCCATTGGAAATGATTCTGAAGTACTGTCAAACCATGTTTTTCTTGAGAAATAAGGCTAGATATAAAAGTAACAGCAGACGACAATTGTTGTGTGTAGCGGTCTAAGGGTTAATACATGTAGATTGAGCTTAATTGCCAATGAAATTAACAGGACCTAAATCTTAAAGCTTTCAAGGTCATTGCAAGGTCACAAACTCACCTAACAATGAGTGTTAACCCTTAGCCCGCTACTCACAACAATTGTCGTCTGCTGTTGCTTTTATATCTTGCCTTATTTCTGAATAAAAACATGCTTTGACAGCACTTCAGAATCATTTCCAATGGAAATGATTCTGAAGTGCTGTCAAAGCATGTTGTAAATTATTCTAAAGTGCAGTCAAAGTATGTTTTTGATGATAAAAATGGAAAATAGAAAATAAACAGCAGATGACAAAAAAATTAAGATAGCGGTCTAAGGGTTAATTTTAGCAGCTGAATTGGTCATATCTACAGCCAACAACTGGACAATGCTTTTTAGTTAAATTGTCAATGAAAATTACAATAAGTTTGCATATTCAGACGTGGCTTATCAGTAACTTAAATAAAAAAAAACATATGAAGGTCATTGCAAGGTCACACACTCACCTAACAACGGGGGGTTAGTTGTAGCTGCTGAATTGATTAGATCTACCGCCAACAGCTGGACAATAAACACTTCATCCACCTCCGGGTCCTCGTCCTCCAGGATCTCAATGTCAATAGCAGCAGACGACATGCCGTCGTCAATGTCAAGGTAACTCTCCTTGGCAACGAAGTCCACATTGGGAGTGGCCAGAATGAGCTCGTCGTTGGTGAGAGATACGGAGCCCTGTAGTATCTTGTACTGCACACGCACATTACCTGGCAACGATAAAGGGTAACTATGGATTTTCTGTTACTAAGGGTGTACATGTATAAACAATTATGGTCACATATATTCTCATATGAAGATAAGAAAGCATATGAAGTTTCAAGTCAATCTGTCAATCTGGTTGCAGACAAACCCGAAAACTTTAATGATAATCTAACGGACGGACGGATGGACGTCCTTATGATACACCTCTTAGGTGGTACATCCATTGTTTTCAAACAAAATAATCACTACCTAAGAAACAATAGGCTTACCGTAAGTGGTTATGGAATAAGTTGCATTCCTTTCTTTTGTCTTAGGCCACACCTCCAACAACCTAATGATCTACATATTTTGTAACTTCATTTGAGACTGTTCTTCCTGATTTCTTCAACAAAACGGTCTTAACAGGAGAAAGTATCAATTCAGAATAGCGCACCAGAAGGCAAGCGTCCGGGTTTTAGATTGCACATACCGATCGCCCCAAACTTCCTATCGAGCTGTATGCCGACAATGCCACTGGCTTCATTGACGCGGACGTTGAGGGAGTTGGATCCAAACTGGACAACGCCGTGAGGATTGCTGCTGCCCGCAATGGTGATACTGGCACTCCGGAACAACGGGTCGTACACAGCCGCTCCACTCACACCCACATCTACAACACAACACAGGAGTGACATACTGTCAGGATGTGATTTATTGATGGATGGATTGATTGATGGATCAATCAATTGATTGAATGGCATATACCATCTATTTAACAGCATATATATGTACTATTGTCCGCTCAGATGAATCCGTCTAATGGCAGAATGAGGCAAGTTCAATCGCATGTGAACCAAGCATTTCTAGTTTGAAGGATAACCAATGTGTGTGAGTTACCATGTGTTTTAATGATGAGTATGTGGCTTATGTGGGATACTGAGATATACACGAGAGTTAGTTACCTTGTGTTTCTATGTTGAGGAGGTCCAGCTGGTATTCCTCATCCACCTCAGGAATGTTGTCTTGCAGCACGTCCAACACAATCGTCTTACGGTCTTCTCCCTAACCATATAATATAGATGTTATTCAGCTATCACTTAGAGATGTCCAAATGATATTTGAATAAATTATGTATATGGCTGTGACTGGAGAAACGACAACGACAATTGCAAATCCACATCAGCCTGTGCGCTTTAGTCCACATGGGGTCTTTATTTGCAGGGTCATTGGAGTAAATGGGAAAACAAATATGTGGCTGCTATAGACAGGGAATTGCTATTCCAAGGTGCTTTTAGCAAAGGTTAGTACGGAGACCCGCAGGGGACATAGAATTTTTTTTTTTAATAATTTGTTCCCACGAAATAATAATTTGTTCCCACAAAATAACAATTTGTTCGTTCAAGTTAACAATTCGTTCCCACGAATTAACAATTCATTCCCACAAATTAACAATTTGCTCCACAAAATAACAATTAATTCCATAAAATAACAATTTGTTCCTACGAAATAACAATTTGTTCCCTCAATTTAACAATTCCCACGAATTAACAATTTGTTTCCACAAAATAACAATTTAGTTCCCACAAATTACCAATTTGTTCCCACAAATTAACAATTCATTCCCTCAATGTAACAATTCATTCCCACAAAATAACAACTAATTCCCACGGGAATGAATTGTTATATTGTGGGAACAAATTATTAATTCGAGCGAACGAATTGTTAAATTGAGGGAACAAATTATTAATTCGAGGGAACCAATTGTTATATATTGGGAACAAATTGTGATTTTGAGGGAACAAATTGTTAAATTGAGGGAACAAATTGTTATTTCATGGGAACGAATTAATAAAAAAAAATCCATGTCCACTGCGGGGCTCCGTAGGTTCGACTGTATTTATAGCCCACAAGTTTCCCAGCATGAAGAGTTAAGTTTACCCACCGGGAGGAATGTGAGAGAGCCCCGATATTCCTGGAAGCCGGTGGCGGGGTCGATGGCGTTAAGGCCGCGGATAGACCAGTCTGTCGTCACGGTGCCATGCTGGGCCGGCGCCCGCGTCACGTCCACGCTGATACTGTCACCTGGATCATATGAGACAAGCCATGTGATTTTTGTACCTTACTACAAAGATTTGATAGAAAACCTTGGTGCTCCTTGTGAAAGGTCAATACAGACACAAAAAGTACTATCACGAATATGTGATATTTTTCATGAAAAATATTTACATAAACTGTGATATTTTTAAGCAAACTAAAGAAAGTGAGCAGGGGCTCACGTATACCCCCGGCCGCCACCTGGACCGACAAGTAAAATGTTTTAACGCAAATATTTAAAACACTTTAACACAAATTTCTAAGTAAGTTGACCTTGACCTTAGACATGAAGGCCACGTGAGTAAGGTATGGAATGAAAATATGGATGATGATAAGGAAGTATATGAAGTTTGAAGTCAATCGACTTACCGTTGCAAAGATAATGGGTACCCAAAAACATTAACGCAAATCTTTCCAAGTAATTTTACTTTGACCTTGGACATGAAGGCCACATGAGCGTGGTATGGAATGAAAATATGGATGATGATAAAGTATATGAAGTTTGAGGTCAATCTGACTTACCGTTACAGAGATAATGAGTACTCAAAAACATTAACGTGGACGGAGGGAATTATGAAAACTATATACCCCTCGACATACTTCGTATGCCGGGGGTATAATGATGTTGGAATTGACAAAATCTACAGAACAATTTGTCATTTACGGAAAATATTATAAATTATGTAAATAGTTTTCATGAAAAATTGCACATGTTCTAAGGTACAAAATCACATGGGTCTATTATATATTGGTTCATCGATTGTATGGCATATCATGGAGAATTAGGAAATATTGTCATGTTGGGTTCACATTTTTTCGCACTGTGACAATATTACCGTACTGTAAGGACACATACAAACATACCACTGTAACTGAACCTACATTTCAACTTTAACCCTTTGACCGCTACACACAACAATTGTCGTCTTCTGTTGCTTTTATATCTTGCCTTATTTCTCAATAAAAACATGGTTTGACAGCACTTCAGAATCATTTCCAATGGAAATGATTCTGAAGTGCTGTCAAAGCATGTTGCAAATTATTCTAAAGTGCTGTCAAAGTATGTTTTTGATGATAAAAAATGGAAAATAGAAAATAAACAGCAAACGACAAAAAATTAAGATAGCGGTGTAAGAGTTAACCAAATATAACTATCTACATATAAATTTGTGACAATAATCAACACCATACAATGTATACTGAATAGGTCAAAATCATAGGAATCAGTTTCGGAAATCTTTTCCAAGACTATATATGCCTATAATCTGAAGAAAAGGGCCATATTATCTTCTGACATTCTTGATTTACCTTCATTGGCGAGTAGTGACGTACTACTAAGAGCTAGCACACCCGCCAGATTGTCATTCTCCAGTATAACCACGGTTGCCGTGCCATTGCCAATGCTGGCCCCACCCACGCTGTCCGTCAACCGGACCACAATCATCTTCCTGTCCTCTGGTACGGTGTCATCCAATATCGTCACTGTGATCACTGCAACCAACAACAGAAAACTTTTTCTACAAATGGAAATGATTCTGAAGTGCTGTCAAAGTATGTTGTAAATTATTCTAAAGTGCTGTCAAAGCATGTTTTTGATGATAAAAATGGAAAAAATAAAATAAACAGTAGACGACAACAAAATTAAGATAGCGGTCTAAGGGTTAAACCTTTTGTATTATTGTCTGGTTGCAATATTTCCACATTCCAGTCATTTTCTAGTAGTTTTCTAGTATTTTTCTTTTTCTACAGTTAGCTCCCTTGTAATAATTAATAAACACTGAAACCAACAACGGTCTCACTATTATGGAAGTGTCCTGGTGCCAATGCTAAAATATTTGTTATCTACTAACTCATAATTAGGAGATACTAAGTCCTAATTAGTATTTCCCAATTTAATAGGACTTAGTATCTCCTATTAGGACTTAGTAACTATATATTAGAATTGGCACCATTCCTTTATCGCTGTATTTTGCAAAATATTATTTCGAAAATCCGCAATTTTTTATCAAATTCCAAAATCATTTTCGGAATATATTGCATTTTTCATAGATAAATATTGGTGATGTGACAAGGGAGTAAATACCAGAATTGGGCCAATATGGGATGATGTTTGATAAAAAGTACATTTGGACATGATCACATGCATATGGCTTTACAGTTATCAAATATATTTGCTGGTGGCAGTCATGATGGCTCCTTGAGTGGACAGTGAACAAGGTAAACCCACTGATTGCAACTGAAACTTTCAATTTATATTGCACTGTGCGAGTTTGTGAGCTTATAACAAGCTATTTTGGGCCAATATTAAATAATCCATTTCCTGGTGTGTCACATGTATCAGCATGTTCCTGTGCATAGAGCAGAGCGTAAATTTACATTTTCGCGTCTCGCCGGGGATAAACGTGAGAGTAGCACCGTCAGCCTGGAAATCTACGCCGTACACGGCCGTGCTACGTCCCAGATCCACCGACCACTGCACGGACACGTCACCGATACTGCCACCTACAACATACATGTCACATTACTCCTAATGTACATAGACTAATGTTATATTTCTGCCAGCCTATCTTTATTACAATAAGCTCATACACTTTTTGCGGAATTCAAGATTATATTTGATGTCATATATCAGCTACATGTACATACAAATTTGAATACAATCAATTCTCCAGGCAATTAGTAAGACAGAGGGAATTAATCATTAAAGTAATGAGGATGACAATATACATTTCAAATTCACACAAACAATAACATAATATGGTTCACTGCCTACCAATTTTCACCAAAATTCACATAAATCTAGTTACCTCCCCTCTCGACAATCAAGTCGACGGCGAGCTGTGGTTTCTCCTCAACCGCGATCACATGACCATCGTCGATGGCCTGTAGACTGTCACTGTACAGCCGGAACACGCCGTACGTGTCGTCGTTGCCAGGAATCGTCACTGTCGCGTCTCTCTGCTCGCCGAGGTATGGGGAGTTCTGGGGTCCTGGTGGCTCACCCGTGACGTCGACACGAGTCAGCCGCACCACAAACTTCTCGTCCAGCTCAGGTACCAGGTCCGCGATGATAGAGATGGGGATGTAACTCTCGATGACTCCGGCGTCAATTAGCACGTAGCCGTTGGTGACAACCTGGTAGTCATCGCCGGGCGTGGCCGGTAGACCGGTCAGCTGACCAGCCTGTATAGAGGAATGGAGAACATCAGGCTGGTGTCTTTTCAGAAGATTAGTTTTCATAGAAACGAAAGTGATCCTTATACTAACATCATTTGGTAATGTCACATGATGTAATTCAACCAATGAAACAGAAACAAAAGTATTTTCCTTTCTTAGATTTCAGCCAATAGTCTACACAAATGTAAAAGTGAAATACACCACTTAAAACTTTGTTCTGTAGAGCGGCATAAGTTTACAATGCTCTCATGTTTCGCATATAACGGTATGGAGAAATGATGTCAATCAGAGATATGTCGCAATGAGACATGTTTTCTTCGACCAATCAAATCACTTTCTCAGACACACCCTCTGAATGCATGACAGTGATCTTCACTGCGGTCCACCAAGAGTGTTTTTTAATGAATGACAAATAGTGTAGGAACAGCATCCAAGCATATAAGACTTCTTTTTCAGGTGAATACATTCAGTGAATGCATACGCCTGAAAAAGAGGTCGTATATACTTGGCAGCTATATACCAACTGTCCATACCATGACTGTGTCCTTGATGTAGTAATATGTATTGGGCACAGCGGTGAGGGGCTGGTTGGTGGAGGTCGGGAATAGGGAACAGGTACCCGGGCTGACAGCCGTGGTCACCTCAAACGACTGGCAGTAGATGCGCTGCAGGCATGCTGTCGCACACACCTGGTAAACATAGATAAACTTTATTATTCCAGAAAAAAGACATTATCCAGTAGAACTGACATAAGCATAAAAGCTTATTTTCTAATCATGTGACCAATTGTTTTCAGGGTATAAAATAGATACATTGCTTAGCATTGTAACTATGTTTCAACTTCTCTAAACTGGGCACCCTGGGAGGTTGCCAGGGTATCCAGTCTACAAAAGTTTCATTGAAATTGCAGGAAACATAAATTGTTTGTCAGCTGTCGATTTATGTTTTGTCTTCTTTCTCAATAAAAACATGGTTTAACAACACTTTATAAAGTGGTGTTAAAACGTGGTTTTGATGAGAAATTTGGAAAATAAAAAATAAACAGCAGACGACAGATTTTAATTCAGCATTGTAAAGGTTAATCACATGAAAATTATACACAATGAGATTATATGGGTGTCGGGTTAGAGTATCAGCAAAGCCCATATAGGTCGCACAAGAATGAATGTTACCTGTGTTACATCCTCCCCGGGGTTTACAACGACGGCCTCACCCACCACGCCCCGACTGCCGCCCTGGGCGTTACTGTAGTAACTGAGTACAACCCCCGTACTGCCCGATATGTCTACCGGAGATGTGACGGCCTCCGTACTGTAGTACACTCGCAGCTGGCCGAAACTGCCCCCACTGGAAATAGGGAATTTGGGTAAATTACTACAATTGGGTATAAACAATGTGAGGCTGGCTATTGTATTGATGGTCTGCTATTGAAGGTCGTACATATGGTTTAAATGGCTTTCTTTAAACCTTATAATTAAGGAATAAATCCATGGGTTGTTGCGTTTACTGTAGTATGAAAAACACTTGGTCTGTTTAAAGTGCGTGGAGTACAATGGACTCCTCGCAAACATGGTTTTATTACCTATATTTACACTGTATTTTGGATAGTTTGAAAGATGTAAATAACCCAATACTGCGTTACAATTAGAAATCATATTGGTTTTACGTCAATTCATAGAACAGCGATGTTGCCGGTCGATAGATTGACGTTATTGACAACGACGATTAACGTCATGTATTTTAATGATGTCAAACAAGCTTTAACGAATCAACAACGTTGCGTGATAAGGCGTGGGGCTAATATAATGTACTGGGATATAAACGCAATAAGTGTTGGATGGGTGTTTGTATTATGAATTTAACCCTTAGACCGCTATCTTATTTTTTTTGTCGTCTACTGTTTATTTTCTATTTTCCATTTTTATCATCAAAAACATGATTTGACAGCACTTTAGAATAATTTACAACATGCTTTGACAGCACTTCAGAATCATTTCCCTTGGAAATGATTCTGAAGTGCTGTCAAAACATGTTTTTATTGAGAAATAAGGCAAGATATAAAAGCAAAAGCAGACGACAATAATGATTGTTGTGAGTAGCGGTCTAAGGGTTAAGGCCAGTGTAAATTTTGCTAGATAGATGATAGTTCCTACTCTCTGGCTGCATATGAAGTGTTAGAATATATCTTTGAATGATGATGAATGTTGGCAACTACAATGTTTGCCTTTCAGTCAGTAAAGTAGAGTTTATTAATTTTATGCTAGGATCTAGAATATTAATATTTGACAGGCAATATAGAGTATCGCGAGTTCATAATCTAGTAGACGTTCTTGTGCTAAAAAATTTGCCAGATATATGGCAGATATATGTGACTGCATACAAAATGCAGAATATAAAGCATAATGTGATATTGGCTGCGACATGTTTAAAACAAATCTGCCATTTGAAAGTTATTGAAGAAAGTAAGTTTGTTTGCTAGGTACATATGTGAGCTAAGTTCCTAGGCAATATTTATAGGTTACTTGATTTGTATGTGGATATATGCACGAGTTCCACAGCATGCGATATTGCGCGACTTTAGTTTAGTTTAGTTTTTTAGTTTAAATAACCTTTTTATTACATACATTGCACGTATATCACTCGCAATTTATATGCGCCTAAAAAATATATACAAACAAGAAATGCGTCTGTCGAACGCGGATGCCACCTGCAGCATATTTGAGAAACTGTGACAAATTGGTTAACCGAAAAGTGTGACGGACGGACAGACGGACAGACGACAGACGGACAGACGGACAGACGGACGGACGTTCTTACGGTACTATACTTATGTGGCTTATCACATGTTAAATATTAGCCACATAAAAGGATTTTTAGCCACATAAAAGGATTTTTAGGTGGCTAATTGTAACCAACCCTATCCTTTACTAAGTCCATAACCCTGTGGGGCTAGCCACATAAGTATAGTACCGTCAGCGCGGACAGACAGACAGACGGACGGACGGACGGTCCAAACACTATATGCCACCCGTTTCTTCGAAACCCAGTGGCATAACAAATAATTAAAATAAACAAAATAGTGGTGATTTAGAAAGAACTATTTTGCGAGGAGAAACGTAGTTCCGGCACTGACCAATATGAACTCACAAGACGTCAATTTCAATGGGAAACGAAAGTAAGTATATAATAACGGCAGCTACAGACCTACTGACAATCCTGTACAGCAGTGGTCAGCTGTTCCTAGCCGGTGTAACTGACCACTCCTTGAGATGGACGACCCCGTGGGGACATTACAATATTACATTCACTACATTTACAATTGCCACATACTGACCTCCTGACAATCCTGAGTTGCTGTACAGCAGTGGTCAGCTGTTCCTGGCCGGTGTAACTGACAACCCCTTGAGATGGACAACCCCGTGGGGACATTACAATATTACATTCACTACGTTTACAATTGCCACATACTGACCTCCTGACAATCCTGAGTTGCTGTACAGCAGTGGTCAGCTGTTCCTGGCCGGTGTAACTGACCACTCCTTGAGATGGACGACCCCGTGGGGACATTACAATATTACATTCACTACGTTTACAATTGCCACATACTGACCTCCTGACAATCCTGAGTTGTTGTACAGCAGTGGTCAGCTGTTCCTGGCCGGTGTAACTGACCACTCCTTGAGATGGACGACCCCGTGGGGACATTACAATATTACATTCACTACGTTTACAATTGCCACATACTGACCTCCTGACAATCCTGAGTTGCTGTACAGCAGTGGTCAGCTGTTCCTGGCCGGTGTAACTGACAACCCCTTGAGATGGACAACCCCGTGGGGACATTACAATATTACATTCACTACGTTTACAATTGCCACATACTGACCTCCTGACAATCCTGAGTTGCTGTACAGCGGTGGTCAGCTGTTCCTGGACGGTGTAACTGACCGCGGCCAGCTGGACGACGCCATGGGGATTGTCATTGGGCAGGATGGACAGGGTGAAGGTGGCCCGCGCCCCTATACGGCCCCCATTGTCCACGGTCAGTAGCTGTACCGCGATATCCTGCAGGGTAATGGGTGTAACCATTTAAAAACTATGCTGAATTCAATTTTGTAGTATGCTGGAAATGTTTTATTTTCAATATTTCTCGACAAAAACCTGTTTTGACAGCGCATGAGAATCGTCTCCACTGAAGACGATTCTCATGTGCTGTCAAAACAGTTTTGTTTTTTTGAAGAATTAAGGCAAAAATGAAAAACAGCAGACGAAAATTTCTGTCTCCCGCGTAGTGAGGGTTAATGATTGTCTATGGTTTAGCATCAGTTGAACAAGATACTAAAGTGACAGAATACTGACATTACCATTCCACACACACAGATAAGCAGCTGCACCGATATCCTGAATGAGATGGTTCAGTGGCTGAATATACTGTCTGTTTCACGAAACCTGCCCAAATTTTACGGCTATATAAACAATGCAAAAAATAGTACCGTATTTTTTTTTGATAATGTTAAATTTTATAAAAATTTAAGAATGAGCCTTTTTATTTCGTGAAATTTGGTAAAATATTGATTTTATTACGAAAAATGTATTTGTCTATGGGAATTTAACATGGAGGAAAAGGGGCAGAAGCAACTGCAGGAGGAGTCGAAAAACTATAAATTTTGGAAATTGACTCTGAAACCTGGCTAGATAGATAGATACATTGGAAAATGATCTAACTAAGAAAACAAAAGTTAAATTTTGAAAATCGGTCCACTATTCCTCAAATTAGAAAAATTGCCCCGCGTTAAATCACCATACTGTAGACATCTTCACTGTCTATGGGAATTTAACATGGGGAAATTGTATTTTCGTAATAAAATCAATAGTGGACCAAATTTTACGAAATAAAAAGAAGGCTTGCTGTTAAATTTTGATAAAATTTAATATTATAAAAAAGTTTTTTTTTGCATTGTTTAAATATCTGTAAAATTTGGGCAGCTTTCGTGAAACAGACAGTAGGTTGGCATCCATCCGTTCAACAACAAGGTGCCCTTACCTTACCTTACCTTACCTTACTGATTGATTGATTGATTGAATTGGTATGAATAGGAATATTCATGATCCAATGACCATTTATTCAAGTGAAAAAAAAAACACAATTTTTTAGCATACAGTGAAACCTCTCTAAACCGGACACCCTGGGAGGTCCCCAGGGTGTCCGGTTTAGAGAGGTTCCACTGTAAAACTGACATATGACAACCGGTACTTCAAGACAAGTGTGGATGCTTTGCGATCATGAAAATACAACATCATCGGAGATAAATGGCAACGAACACGAACAGAATTGAGGAAAACTAACATTTTTCTGAGTCCGTTAAGTAAGGTTCGACTGTACTTCAGGATTTGGCATTTTGTCTTGATTCCAACCTTGATATGGTGGAACCAATACCTACTGCCAAATCTTGAAAAACAATTAAAGAAACGTTATCAGGATCTCTACAGTTTATGAATAATTTTAGTATGACAACAGGTGGAATTTGTATGTGCCAGGTCCAAGTCTTCCACATGCGGTGTTTACCTCCTGTCCCTCGGGAATGTCATCGGGCAGGATGTTGATGACAATCTGGCGACCGATCTCATTACTCACGAAGAACACAGAACCCGCATTTGGGCTGATGTCGTCATTGGCAACGGCACCTGGGACAATAGAGAGAATAGTGAGAGATTTAAAGGTGCCCACTCAGTATAAAGCACAAAATGTTCTTTATAGGAATTAAATAAGTGTATAATTGTGTCACTATTTCACCAGTTCTAAAAATTACGAGTGCCCGCTATACAGATATAATCATTTAGTATACCAGTATTTATTTTACTGATAGTGACGTGTGGTGGTATCAGGCTATTTTCATATGCAAATGAGGCACGATATGTTTTAAATTATTTATACTAATTAAATGCGTCACCTGAAAAAATAATATTTTCAACAGATTATAAAGTACGTGTATGTTCATTGCACATCAAAACATAAATACAGAGAATAAAATGTCCGTTAACAATTTAAGGAAACAAAGTTATCGCCCCTGATATCAGTGTGAAAATTTACGTCTGATATATATCTGTATAATAATGCCAATCAATACGTGGGGTAATGGAATAAATGTTTATTTTGCCAGAACATGTCATATGTACATAATATATAAAACTATCTGTCTCACTATATTATAACCTACTGAGTGGGCTTGTACCTCTAATATTGTTTCATGTTCAGTCAACAGCAGGTGATGATGATGGTGAGACTAGTAACAGTCTTGTTTATATTTCATTTCATGCATTTCATCAGCACATATAGAATTGAAGGAATGAAAATTAAGCTCCTAATTTTCCTATCTACAAGGTGTAGATACGGCGGAACAAAATTTAATCTTCTTAATTTTTGTCTATACATGGCAAAGAAACGACGAAACCAAATATAGTGTTCTTAATTTTCATTTATACATGGCATAGAAATGACAAAACAAGATTTATCACTCTAAATTTTCGCTGCTATGCAGCAAGAAATGAAAGCATGGTATGTCCTTAACAAGCAGCCACCAAACATATACAATGAATTGTTCCAGTCACAGCCACAACTAGAAAATGTTGACCGTCAACGCACTTAGGGCCCCTATTTGAGAAATTCTTACAAAAACTTTCAAAAAAATAAACAGACGGACGGACATACGATTAGTAGCGAGGGTAATTGTATTAATGTGGAAGGATGTATCGTTACTAAGTAATGCATGTGTGCAATATGAAGATATTAGCTAAAGGCAAATAGAAATTATAGCTGATTTGAGAATCTCTTACAAGATTTTAAATAAATAAACATACAGACGGACGGACGCACGATCAATAGCGAGGGTAATTATATTAATGTGGAAGGATATATGGTTACTAAGTAATGTATGTGTGCAATATGAAGATATTAGCTGAAGGCAAACAGAAATTATAGCTGATTTGAGAAACTCTTACAAAAACTTTAAAAAAATAAACGGATGGACAGACAGACGGCAAGACGAACAAACTGATAGGATGAAACCTTTTATAAGTGATTTTAAGAGTAGGAAAATCATTTTGTGATAATTGGATTGGTCAGAAAATTAACATATCATAGTCCATTCCAATCATAGTCCATTCCAGTTACTTAGGGTTGAAAGAGTCAATTAACCCTTACTACGCTGAATAAAATGTTGTCGTCTGCTGGAAATGTTTTATTTTCAATATTTCTCGACAAAAACCTGGTTTTGACAGCACATGAGAATCGTCTCCAGTGGAGACGATTCTCATGTGCTGTCAAAACCAGTTTTTTGTTAAGAATTAAAGCAAAAATGAAAAACAGCAGACGGCAATTTCCGTCAACAGCGTAGGAAGGGTCAAGGTATGCGTACCATTGAGAGAGGCTGCCCATCCAATAGTGACGACACCCAGACTGCCTCCTGTACGCACGACCGTGATGTTAACCGCGATTGGTTGTCCTTCCGGCTCCTCGATAGATACACCGTCCAATAAAAATTCTGGAATACAAAAACAACAAGAAAGTGATGCAAAAGTTGGGAGAATTTGCCAAAGTTGATCAGAGGAACTTAACCTTTACAATGCTAAATTAAAATTTGCCATTTCTTTTTTATATTTCTTTTTTTTTCTTCAATAAAAACAGATTTTGCAGCTAAATGAGAATCGTCTCCAGTGGAGATGATTCTCATTTGCTGCCAAAACATGTTTTTCTTATGAATTATATTTAAATACTCATCAGAAGACATTGTTTGTTACCAGTATTGTAGGGGTTAATGACAATGTTTGTTTGTTTGTTGGGGTTTAACGGCCTATCAACAGCTAAGGTCATTTAAGGTCGGGTCAATGGGTTTAATACTAAATCCCATATATTACCTGTACAAATGGGGGGAAAATCCTGAAATCAGAACTGTATATTTACAATAAAAAAACAACTATATATTCAGCCCTGAAATCAGAATAATCCTCATCTGATGCCAGGTCCTCGCCACACCAGAATCACTTGGCCCCCTCCCAAAAGCAGTCGGATCAGTAATAATCTTACTACATTTATAATGGGCAATAATCCAATTCAACTTCCAGGTAACAAAAGAGCCAAAGATAAAAACGTACCTGAGGGCTAAACCAGGCATATCATGATTCCTATATTAATGGAGGAACCCCACCGTTAATTTGTGCCGTCGCATTCGCCCGACCAACCAGACACTCAATAACAATGTTTATCCCGTCAACACAGTGCCGTGAAACATTTTTGATATCCTGTCAATATGACCTACTCACTGCGTATGAATATGTGCGGTTGCTGGGGTTACTTCTTTGCATTTTAAAGCCATTTGTATGTGTTGACAGGATAAATAGAATAGTAGGTTAGTGCCGTAAATGGAAAAAAATATCTGGCGCGGCAGAGAAACGGGATGTGCTCGGCAGAGCCTCGCCCATCCCGTTTCCTGAGCCTTGCCAGATATTTTTTCCCATTCATGGCATTAATCTACTATTCTCTATATAACTATACCATATTATAGGTTCCTTATGGGTTCCTGTATATCAGAACAAATCAAACAAATACGAAAATTACCAAATGCTCCATTCGGATCATCAGATGTCTCTATGGTAACGGTGGTGCTGGTTACCGTGCCGAGAACACCGCCCCCAGACACCTGGTCCAGCCGAACACTGAAGGTCTCCGCGACCTCTGGAATCTCGTCATTGACGATCTGTATTGGCACAGCTAACCGACGTCTCTCCCCGTGCCAGACGCACCTCGTTAGTGGTCAGTATGTAGTCCAGCCCATGACGGGCCGACCCATCAGTCACTTGTATCGTCACTGACACCTACAAGGTGAAATAGGATGATGATTGAAGTTTGAAGTACTAGTAGAACAAATCAGCATAGCTTACATGTTTGAAAAGGGTGTTCGACTTTCAGCTGTGAAGCAATCAAAATCTGTGAAGCAACCAAAATCTGCAAGGGGGTCCAGGGGCAGCCCCTGCCCCCCCCCCCCTTTGCAGATTTTGATTGCTTCACAGCCCTGCAAAGTGTTCCAGAAGACAAATGCTGCTTATGTTTGGACAATTTTGGGTCAATTTATGAAGCATATTTCTGTAAATTTTCATATTGCAATACGTTTGGCGTCGCTTGGCTGTGTTTTATTAGTCGGGCATTTGCACTGAAAATGGGTCGTTTGGACAACAACTAGGTCCTGGGAAAAGAGTTTTGGGTCAAATACCCTTGGCAATCAAGAATATATGCAATCAACCAATCTACACTACAATAACCACGTACCACGCCGAACGCGCCTCCGTATCTCGTGACAAACAGGAAGGGTTCCGTCTGGTCCTCGGGGACCAGCGGGGACGCCGGGGACAGAACCAGCTCCCCGTTGGCGTTGTCGTTGTAGTTGATGATGACCTGGCCATACGTCTCCGAGTCAAACCCCAGTCGTGGTGAATTGTCAACTGGAATGCACAAAATATCAACTGAAATACGCCAACATGATCGAGTATATTGGTAAACAGTCATGCGCAACAATTCCTAGGTTTGATCACAGCTGTCAGTACATATAGTTTTCACTGTCAATTCTTCATTAAGAAACATTTCATATGGCGGGTACCGTAGGGTAACAGAGTGCATCATGGGAAGAAGACAAATGAATAGTTCTCAAGGAGAAAAATTAGTAGGAGTAGATAAGAGGCAACAATATTTTAACCCTTACAATGCTGAATTAAATGTTGTCGTCTGCTGTTTATTGTTTATTTTCCATTTTTTTCATCATAAACATAATTTAACAGCACTTTCGATTCTAAAGTGCTGTCAAACCATGTTTTATTGAGAAAGAAGGCAAAATATACAGCAACAGCAGACAACAATTTGAGTTCCCAGCCTTCTAAGGGTGAATATGGTGTGTAAAGGTTGCTCAAGTATTAGCAGATACACAGCGAGGTTAGTCACAGATGCCATGATCCTCGTTTCTTCAATCACAGCCACATATTAGTGGCAGTTAGACTACATACTGGGCCTGATCTGTGCTCCTTCTAACAGCCGAATCCCCGTCAGCCGCACGTACACCGCCTCATTCTCCTCCGGCACAAGGTCATCCAGGATCTGAAGGTCAAAGGTCGCGACCTCCTGACCGGGTATGAATCGCAGTGAGGCAGACGTCATCATGAAGTCCTGGGAATCTGCACGCGGAATCGCGTCCGGGATGTAAGGGAACGTTTCTGTGGACGCCAGGGTCGCGTAGTCCAGTTCCACGGTGCCGTAGGTCCCACCCACTCGCTGTATCGTCATGGTAACAACTGAAATGTAAAAGAATACCGTAATAAGCCTTAATATTTGGACACTTTATTCAGAGAAACTTGTATAAATACCTGTATGTTTTGCAAAAACAAAAAGTATCCCAATATTTATGGTAATATAATTGTGCTGAATTTGCAAAATAAAGATATATTAGAATACAATTTGTTACGAGTCTATACGGGTTTTTCAAAATGAAGTATATATGAATATTAAGTTTTATTAAATGAAATTAAGTCTTCTAGCTTCCCAAATGCCATATATGTGTCATTCAATGTGTTATTACTTCTTTATCGCTATCAAAACTAAATATATTTCCATAATATCCATATTAGGCATACAGTTGTTCACCAACATATTCTCAAATTTTGTACATAAAATAATAGAGTTTGGTTGGCTGAGACTGAGCACAACAACAGCCAATGAAACGTTAGGATTTTGAATAGGAAAATTGAGAACTATTAATACAATCATTTATAATCATGGGTTGTCATCAGAACATGACGTTCGTTGTTTATTTTCTCAAAATACAAAACACCAGAAGATACTGGTGGGCTACCAGTTTCCGCCAGCCCCTCTGTTTCTGGCAAACGCTAAGTTTTTTTTGTGAATTTTGCTACTGTAGCATCAAAACAAACATGTGGCTGTAACTGAAGAAATGGGGCTTATGTGTTTTGACAACCAGTGTAGATCCAGGTCAGCCTGTGCATCCGCACAGTCTGATCAGGATCTACACTGTTTCCAATTCCATCACTAAAACACCTGTCATTCTTCCAACAAGCAATATCAATCGTTATCAGACATAGAGTTTTGCTTCCAACAAGAAATATATATTGTTATCAGGCTACAAGAGTGTGCTATTTGATCAGAGGCTATACTGGCCACAAATACCATAAGCACCATTTCTCCAGTCATAACCATATCTATACATGGTAAATATGTTAAATGCCAAACTTACGGGTATTGGTTTCCTCGACAACCCGGGGTCGCTGTGTATCCGGGATGATGAACACACCATAGGGGTCGTCATTGGCCAACACCGTGACCTCCGACCTCACCTTCTGGGAGTTGCCCAACTCACCCTGAAACAAATGGTAAAATGCAGTCATGTAAAACATCAATTGCTCTAAACATATCTCCGAAGTTCATGGTCACACATTAGCAGACAAGTGTCATAGCACAGCCTAATTACCATATAAACCCACACGGCTATATATCAAATATTTGACAAGGCAACCAGTGTCTCATCCACAAAGGTCAAGGTCTCCTGAAGCACACAGGGTGGTTAACCAAGAATGTGAGGAAGGTAGTGATGAAGTTTGGTAAATATCTCACTACAATATTAGGAAAAATGCAATATTTTTATGTACGTCCAAAATTGTTGACGCACACGACCACACGTACGACAACAAGGCCTACACCAATGCCTATGCTGTAATTGTGACCACTAGGGGTGAGACAATAGATAGGATTGAAGTCAATGTAAACAATTTAGTGGATAAAGGGTCGGTGACTATTGTATGTCAATATGTTATCAACTTGTAGAATCTATGCTCAACTTACCCTGGAAGCGTTTGTTAGCTGGACAATGAATAACTCGTCCAACTCAGCCGCGATGTCACCTCTGACCTTGAGACCAATGTTGGAGGTCAGCTGTCCATGACTGAAGGTCACAGTCCCCTTCTGGTCAACTAGGTCATTATTCTGGTCACCTTGGACCTGCCACTCAACGTGTGTCTCTCCGATTGACCCACCAATTCTAACCACCTGTAGATATTGTTAACTGCATGCTAGTGGCGAAAATATCCGCCAAACGAATTATGAGTATATGTTTTATTTCTCTCTGTAAATATGTCTTGAAATTTCATTAGAATTGAGTCCTCAGGACTCAATTCTAATGAAATTCCAAGACATATTCATGATATTTACGGGGACAAATACATGTACAAGAAAATATGATGAATTTTTGTCCGCTAGTTTTGAACTATTTATAGCCCACAAGTTTCCCAGCATGCAAAGAGTTAAGAGTTGCAGCACTTCATCTTTACAATGCTGAATAACATTTTATCTTCAGCTGTCTATTTTTTTTTCTTGATGAACACATATTTAACAGCACAGGACAATCATGGAATGGAAACAATTCTCTTGTGATCAGAGCTCCAGATAAGCTTTGTGTCTAAAGCGTACTATATCCCCCTGATTGCGTATTTTACTTTCACAAATAGATTATTGATTTTCTTCATTACTAAATAGGGAACAAATGATAAAAACAATAACAAATTTATTTAAACATTCATATATGCTTTTTGCAGCTCAACTAAGTGAATTTTCAACTTTATGACAGTATTTTCACTACTCAATTTGAAAATCAATGCATATTTTCACATTGGTGTACGTATTTTGTACTTCCACTTTTAATAATCAAAGCGTATTCAGCTAAAATAATTGTGTAAAAATATGCCAATATGCACCTTATGTGGAGCTCTGTGTAATGTACACATGCTTTTATAGTAAATGAGGAACACGCTCAAAAACTTTAATCGTGTGACCATGGAAAATGAATAAGGCAATTGTAGGTCAAGGTCACATGAAGGTCATTTGCTTCAGTGGTTTGTGGTGCACATCACTCATGATAGTGTGCATGTATGGTGGTTGTAGGCCTAATACTGTTGTGACTGACAGACAGACATATGAGACAGACGGACAAGGGCAACACTATTACCCCCTCCACTATTGTAACTATTTCTCCCTCCACTATCGTGGTGGGCATAAAAATATTGCAACACGACAGTGAAGGTCAATGAAATATGGGAATACTGACCTCCAGAAGGACAATGTTGAATCCAGAGTCCCCAGTCTCCTCTGCCTGGACACCCAGGGCCGACTCACCAAACTGGAACACCCCAAACGCCCCATCTGAATGGTCAATCACCACGGTAACGGCCGACCCTACACCCAGAGCTGCTCCACCTGGAATGAAAATATTACATGGAGCTCATTTGTGTTTGTATCTGGAGAAATTATTGGCTAAGCCAATCATATGCAAGTCACAGCTGTATCAAAAACACACAGATCGTGTATCGATGTCATTAACTCAATATAGGCAATAAAACAGTTATAAAAGCTATTCAAAATAATTTAAATGGTAATTAAAATGACAATATAGGCCGTAAACATTGTTTATTTCTGTTGATCTGTTTAAAAAAAAGTATACTTCATGAAGGATCAGTGATAAATACACACAATTGGTAACACAAAACCGACATGCCATGTGATATGTACCTATGAACATGTGCGAGAGATGTCTCATGATAAATGCTTACAAAATTTACGATATTTGCCATAAATGAAGTTGAAAGATGACAAAATTTTCATAGCAAATGTAGAATTTGAATCTGCATTTATTACGAAAATCTCATCATCTTCTGACATAATTTACAGAAAATATCCAGGGGCACCGGAAGCATCATAAGATTGGTCCGGCGAATATACTGGGTAGCTATACCCACACAAAGTGTATGTTGTTACCACTCAGCTACCCAGCTACCCACACAAAGTGTATGTTGTTACCACTCAGCTACCCAGCTACCCACACAAAGTGTATGTTGTTACCACTCAGGAGAACCGTCTCAGCGAGACGGTTCAACTGAGTGGTAACAACATACACTTTTAAGAGAAATGAGAAACATTGCAGAAAAAATATTAACATTCCTGACATTATTATTTGGTATAAATGAATTCCAAAATTTGTATAAAAACATAGTTTTGTCACAATTATTGGTCCAGCAGCTGCCGGATCTGCCGGAACTGTTCAGATGCCCCTGATATCACAGTTTCTGTAAATATACTTCATAACAATCGCACATATTCTAAGGTACAAAATTTCATGGTGTGTCTCATATATCACTCCTCAGACAGGACATAAATTCAATTTACAGCACTTCAGAATCATTTCCATTGTTTGGACGAAAATACAGAGACCACCAAATGCAGCTTAACAAGATGTGTTTGATGCGCCATATTTCATCAAAATCCGTTAGGTAATAAGGACCATATAAAAGAATACGTACTTTGAATCAGATGGATTATGGAAGTTTCAGTACTTGTTGTTGTTGTTAGTACCATGTGATCATACACCTTGAAATTGGGATGATGAACATGAATGCACAGTCACATGGTCAACCAATGACCAACTACCCACCTGACGGGTTGAGAAGTGTGACCTTGAATGTTTTCTCGTCTTCGGGAATGTCGTTGTCCAGGATTGTGATGACGATGTAGCCGTACCGCTCACCACTCCGCAACGTCAGTCTGCCCACCCCCGCCTGGAATAATACACCGTCCCATGCCATATACAGTCCACACTCGTTATCTCAAACTCTTTTAAGTCAAACTATTGATGACTAAACTTCTTGGTGCAAACGTATTTGTTGTTACAGTTGTCTACAGTCGTCACAAAATGATTTTCAGACTAAGTTGATTTATCGAAACATTTTGTTTCTAAAAATATCAAAATTACTTGCAACAAGAGTGCCGTAAAATATGCCAATCAAAGATGGGCCCGTGAGACAGCGAAGATGCACACACATCTATAGAGGTCTGTAATGTTGGAATGGTTAGGTTTATCAATTTTCACACAAAAAATAAAAATACTTCTCTTAATTATGCACAGAAATAATTTACCTTGTTACCTTGCAGATGGTTCAAATGAGTGGTCACAACATATACTTTTGAATAGTAATAACAAACAATTGATCATACCCCATATGCAAGGGTAATCACCACGAAATTGGTTAATAATATCAAACAGTGTTATGCATCATATTACTGTATATGGTTTAGATAGGATCCAATGCATGCCAAAATGTGAATACTGATGTTATATGTGTACTTTACATAAAGCCCATCACCATATAATTAAAAGTGTTATATTCCAGTGTCTTATTCCCTGTGTATGTTGAATAAATTAACCAAATTTGTGCGGATACCCATTTGTAACAATTACAGTGGAACCTCTCTAAACCGGACACCAAGCCAACATCTGTGGTCTTATGTTTGATGGGTTTCTTAGTCATTTAGTCATCTCAGATGTTAATGTATGTTCATGATTGAAAAGCACACAGATACATATCAGAACGCCCATATGCCCGATTTACAGTGGAACATCTCTAAACCGGACAACCTGGGGACCTTCCAGGGTGTCCGGTTTAGAAAGGTTTCACTGTATTTATATATCCCCAGTAACGTGAAGAAATTCCATGCAAATAAAAAATATTATATTTGAAATTTCATGATATATGTACATAATTCCAGCACAAAAATATTTACACAATTCCCTAACATTTGATTGGTCCGTAGCAAGTCCCTGTCCAAAATTTATATCCCAGTAAACTCCCATGCCGAACTACTTTCCGTAACCGTGAGGCGCAGTTAAAATAATTCTTAAGAAAACGGAAAATAAACACATTTTCTTGATGAATTTATTTCAAATGCTGGAATTATAAGGAATGAATGTCCTTTTTGTTGAATTTATCGGGGATATAAACTTGGAAAAGTCGCGGGAATATTGGACGAAGGCCTTCCGGCCTTCGTCCAGTATTCACGCGACTTTTCCAAGTTTATACCCCGATAAATTCCACAAAAAGGCCATTCATTCCTATAATGAATATCTGTATGTATATAAGCCAGTGTCTATACTTACATGAATATAGCTCTAAGTTAGAAATAACAGTATATGTACATGTACGATTCAAATATTAAAATTGAACTAAACAATATATTTTATGCAACTGCACATGCATGGTAAAGAGAAATATCATTAACCCTTAGACCGCTACACACAACAATTGTTGTCTGCTGTTGCTTTTATATCTTGCCTTGTTTCTCAATAAAAACATTGTTTGACAGCACTTCAGAATCATTTCCAATGGAAATGATTCTGAAGTGCTGTCAAAGCATGTTGTAAATTATTCTAAAGTGCTGTTAAAGCATGTTTTTGATGATAAAAATAGAAAATAAATAGCAGAAGACAAACAATTAAGAAAGCGGTCTAAGGGTTAAGCCAATCACAAAACCAAACATCAATTCCACCGTAACTATGATAACAAAACAATGTCATGATTATAGAATGCTTGCCATATACATGGCATCTACTGTTGCTTTACATTTTATCTTTGTTTTCAATAAAACACTTTTTGGCAGAACTTCAGAATCATTTCCATTGGAAATGATTCTAAAGTGCTGTCAAACAATATTTTGTTGAGAAAAATGCAAATTAAAAAATAAACTGCAGATGACAAAATTGAATTCCACATTGCAAGCATTAATCTGGAGACAAACAACTGACCGGGGAATATATACACTGATAGGTAGAGAAGACAATAAGCCAAAAGCACCGGAAAGGGGGAAGGTTCGTATTTAAAAGTACATGCCCACTCAGTAGGCACAAAATGTTCTTTATATCAGAGACATCATCTGAGACATTTTCTGGCAAACTAGACATTCATTCACCATTATCCCACATATTGATTGGCATTTTATTAAACATTTTATATCAGACGTAAATTTCCACACTGATATCAGGGGCGATAACCGTGTTTCCTTAAAACGTTAACATACATTACTATTTATTCTCTGCATTTATTTTTTATGTGCAATGATCATCAGTACTTTATGATTTGTCGAAAAAAAAAATATTTTCAGGTGACGCATTTAATCAGTATAAATAATTAAACAATATCGTGCCTCATTTGTATATGAAAATATCCTGATACCACCGCGAGTCACTATCACAAAATATATATTACATGTACTAAACAATTATATCTGTATAGCGAGCAATCGTAACATTTAGAACTGGTGGAATAGTGACATAAATATACACATATTAAATTCCTATAAAGAACATTTTGTGCCTACTGAGTGGGCACGGCACGTACCTTTAAATGAATATCTCCAATCCCACATAAAAATACTAGAAAACTACTAGAAAATGACTGGAATGTGGAAATATTGCAACCAGACAATAATACAAATGGTTTAACCCTTACACCGCTATCTTAATTATTTTGTCGTCTGCTGTTTATTTTCTATTTTCCATTTTTATCATCAAAAACATGCTTTGGCAGCACTTTAGAATAATTTACAACATGCTTTGACAGCACTTCAGAATCATTTCCATTAGAAATGATTCTGAAGTGCTGTCAAACCATGTTTTTATTGAGAAATAAGGCAAGATATAAAAGCAACAACAGACGACAATTGTTGTGAGTAGCGGACTAAGGGTTAAAACAAAGTTTGAAATTAATAATCAAATGTAATTAAATGAAGCAAAATTAGGCAATCTACAGTACATGAATGTCACCCCATAATTTGAGCCAATTTAGTTTCAACAACGTACATGTATTTTGCTACATGTTTTTACCACCACCAAAAGGCAAATATGCAAGAAACATGTCCTCGAAATTCAAGCTCAAAAATTAATAATTCCTTCAGTGTCCCATGGTCGGTGCTGGCTCGCACAATCATATTGAGACTGAGTTTTGAAGTACACGCTTACGAAGTTATATAAGCGCAGGCCCCAGTGTTTAGCTTCCTGTTACTTACAACTAGATCTACCTACAACACAGACAAACAGCACAATCTGTCAGTCACCATTATACCAGGGGCCCGTTTTACTAAACTTTGTACGGCTAAAATGTTCGTAAGTGCAAAGTTAGGATCAGCTGGAAACTTCAATTGATGGATTTACATTTATTGTTCAATAAAAGTAAATCCAATAATTGTTTACAAGAAAACATGGTTAATGTGAAATTTACAGACTATCATAATTTTCCACTTACAAACATTTTAGTCGTATGAAGTTTAGTGAAACGCGCCCCAGATATGTAACCAGCCACATAAATAGGGAGCTTGTTGAGATTTTAGACATATTTTCTTCATTCCATTTCATGCTAAGAATACGCCATTTGTTTTTGGAAAATAACTATTTATATATGCTTAGAAGTATATGACGTGACTACCATTTGAACCATGTCATCAAGATGGTTCAAATGAGTGGTCACAACATGTACTTTCATTGAGAAATAACAAAAATGAAAATAAAATACTTAAACAAAATTCAAAGGTGTATTTTGAATGTAATGGGTTATAGACAAAATGTTGCGCAAATCACAAAAAAATATGTTCAGAGAATTGGACAGCAACATAATTCACAGAGGTTTGAATTATTAGACAGCAAATATTCTGTTGGTGGTGATTTTAGACATCCACAAGTCAGCCCGTCCTACCAACTCTATTATTAGAAAAGACTGTTTCTTTCCCACATGAATTAGTCTGACATTTAAACTTAGATTCAGGAATTAGACACTTCATAGTTTATTCAACACATTCACCTCAGCCAGTACAAGTGTTACAGTAACTTTCTATGTCAAACACCCACTTATTATTCATTCATTCTTAACATATTGATTTTATCTTATATTTTTAAGTTGATGTATTCTGGCACGTTCCTAATTTACTTAACTTTTATATTAAAGTCACAATGTAAAACATTTCACCACAAGCTCTATAGAAAATGAAGAAAATAAAACTACTATGTATTTGTAGCATATACCCATTACAAAAACGCATTTCATAAAGATTGAATAAAGATTATACCTTTAAAGGACAGAAATAACCGAGTCATTTGATGTGAGCACGCTTAAGCTATATTAGACTGGTAAACAAGTCCTAAATACTTCTATGTGTTTGTGGAAACTTTAAGAAAGTTATTAAACTCTCTAGCTTTAATACTTTGGATATTATCAACATGTTATGGACATCGTGGTGTTTTAATCGAAGATTAGACAAGCACCACACTAACGTTGAATACCGGCATTACAGCAACTGCAAGTGTATTAGGAATAACTTTGTATTTGGTAGTTTCAAACCTACATAGACACAAGATCTGGATCTATATTGTGTGTTCAGGATTACAAAATGTAAATCTCAAGCTTGTTAGCATTGTATACTCTGCATACTTCACCAAAATAGCAAAGTATCTCATCTTGCAAAGTACACTTTGAGGGAGAAATTTTCAATTTAAGGATAAATTTATTAATGTATAGTATACTGAATTTATGACATTATCACAGCCATTTTGGCTGTGATAATGTAATAAATTCAGTATAATAATTCTGCATACTTGTAATCATCAAATATATGCACTTTGCAGCCATTAGTTCTATATGAAATAATGCATTTTGGGAAAAAATAAATGATTACTCCCTCAAAGTATGCTTAGCTAGATAAGTATGCTCAGCAATTTTGGTGAAATCGACTACTGATCCAGCATCAGGGTCTGTGCTCAAAAATCTTTGATGCACGTTTTACGAATTAACATACTCAACATCAGGCCGTATGATTGACTGAGGCTGAGACAAAGCACACTCAGCCTCGACCAATCAAACTTCCTTATTTTGAGCATGAAAACTAATTCTGTGCTCAGTTGTATATGCAAAGACCCATGGTCGATTAACACTTAAAAGGCGGGAACCGAAAATGTCGTCTGCTGTTGTTTCATATTTTGTATTCTTTTGCAGTCACTAGATGGCCGCGGCCCGAATGTCGCGCCCGCCCAGTCTTTGATAGTATATCGAAAAACTTTAACCAAAAACTTTAACCCAGACGCACGTACGCACGTCAATGTGCCAACTATATCACGCTGTCCACAAGCGGGTGCGACAAAAACATTGACATGATTTGACAGCACTTTAGAATTATGTCAAAGCATCTTTTGCATGAGTATAATGGCAAATAAAACAAACAGCAGATAACAAAATTTATTTCCGCATTGTAAGGGTTAATATGTGGGATCATACTGGTGTCTATTTGTACTGTCAATCTGTTTTAAATTCTCATTTGAAACTCATTTGAATTTTACTGATCGACTCACTGATATTAGCCCTTACACCGCTATCTTAATTTTGTTGTTGTCTGCTGTTTATTTTCTATTTTCCATTTTTATCATCAAAAACATGCTTGGACAGCACTTCAGAATCATTTGATTCTGAAATGCTGTCAAACCATGTTTTTATTGAGAAATAACGCAAGATATAAAAGCAACAGCAGACAACAATTGTTGTGTGTAGCGGTCTAAGGATTAATGCACTAAACTTAGTACAAACATAGTGGCACATTTAACCCTTACATAGTTGAATTAATTTTTGTCGTCTGCTGTTTATTTTTATTTTCCATTTTTCTCATAAAAAGCATGCTTTGACAGCACTTCAGAATCATTTCCAATGGAAATGACTCTAAAGTTATGTTAAGCCATAATTATTTTATTGGGAAAGAAGACAAAATATAAAACAACAGCAGATGACAATTTTTGTTTCCCAGCACTAAGGTTAAACTCTCATTCAGGATCAAACAAGGTCATTAGTTGGAATTATAAACCATCACGGGTGGAAAATGTACGATGAAGGGAAAAAAATAGCTAACTGACAACAGTTGTTGTGTCTGGCCAGTAGCCCATTTCACCAACAACGCAAAGTATACTTACCTAGCAAAGTATACCTTGAGGGAGAAATTTTCAATTTAAGGATAAATTTATTAATTTTTATTATACTGAATTTATTACATTATCACAGCCATTTTGGCTGTGACAATGTAATAAATTCAGTATAATAATTCTGCATACTTGTAATCATCAAATATATGCAGTCATTAGTTATATATGATATACGGTAATGAATTTCGGGAAAAATAAATGATTACTCCCTCAAAGTATACTTTGCTAGATAAATATACTTTGCAATTTTGATGAAATCGGCTACAGAGATTAATTAAAAAATAGCGAAGTGACTACAGACCTGGATTAATCAAGACATACCATCATGGAATTTAAACATTTGAGTCCTCTACTGGCATTTTTGACAATAACTGTGAACCCACACAGAACGCCAACAATAAATAGTTCAAAATATTCCTGCGACCTAGTCTTCGACCACTGCAACTACACAGTGTCTGTGTTGCCTAGCAACCAGTGTCATGGTAACCGTGAAACAAAGGGTGAATATAGAAAGAGACGAGAAATTGGAGAAGCACAAACAGGGGACCTACCGAACTATGTACATATTTTATCATCAAGACTAAAGCAGGTTCAGAACAAGTTAACAAAGGAGATGAAGTCGTTGTCAACGCGGGTGTTACGCGGAGTGCGAAGGATGGAAACCACGGTAACGAAGATGACATCGCGGCCACGCCGCTTCCAGGAGATGAAGGCTGGGGGCCAGTGCCCCACGGGGTTCGCTACCGTGGACAACTGGCCGTACTGCTACATGTTCTCCACGTTCAATACGAGCTGGTACGAGGCGCGAGACTTCTGTGCCGCATTCGGCAGTGACATGGCTGCCCTGGGGACGCTTAAGGAACACTACATTATTGCGTTTCTCATAAAAAATAACAAAGGTAAGATTTTACTCCCAGTTGTAAATTGGTCTCGGTAGAGCCGGGAAGCACATATTGTTTGGACTGTGCGTCCGTGTGTCCATCCATCTAAGTTTCCATGTGCCTGTAGCCTATTTCACCAACATTGCAAAGTATACTTATCTAGCAAAGTATACATTGAGGGAGAAATTTTCAATTTAAGGATAAATTTATTAATTTTTATTATACTGAATTTATTACATTATCACAGCCAATGCGAGCTTAAACATTAGAATGCGAGTTTAACCATTAGAATGCGGGAAATAATCTGGTGATGTTTTAGAACTTGTCTTCTCTTAATAAAAACATAGTTTGACAGTACTTTAGAATCATTTTCATTGGCAGACGACAATTTTCTTTCCCAGCATTCCAAGGGATTGGGAGGGTTGGTGGCCGAATATAATATATCCCTTACACTGTTGAATTAAGTTTTGTCGTCTGCTGTTTATTTTAGTACTTTCCATTTTTCTCATAAAAAATATGCTTTGACAACACTTTAGGATCATTTCCAATGGAAATGATTCTAAAGTGCTGTCAAACCATATTTTTATTAAAAAAGAACGCAAAATATAAAACAACAGCAGACAACAATTTTCGCTCCCAGTATTCCACGGCTAATACAAATTGCAGATCTGCGGGATGAGGAAGGTTGGTGGACGAGTGGAACCTTCATATCCAAGACCAAACAGTGGATGTGGACCTCTGACCTTGAGATGCGACCTTTCACCTTCATCAAGTGGGCGGTGAACGAACCCAACGAGACGAGTCTACAGTGTGTGATGTTGAACAAGAACCACGACCATCTGTGGCATGATGAGCCGTGTACAAATAGATACAATTTTATATGTGCCATATCCATGAAATAGACACTTGCGAGTTATGGATTTTGTGTTTTGATATACAGTGGAAAGTCTCTAAACTGGACATCCTGGTGTCTGGTTTGGAGATGCCCCAGTGGCAGAAATGAACAATTGCCTTTAAATTTAACTTGTGCAGTATGAATGTTAATTGTGTTTCGACATGCACTCAGACATGTTCATAGGCTATACATTCATGTAATAAAAATCCAATATGTGAACAATAACATACTTATAATTAGCCAGGTTTATAATGCAGTCTCTTGTCCGAGCATTGATTTTCCAATTCCAGTTGAACAGGTAGGCATTGTCTAGTTGCGAAGGTAACTTGCAATCTACTCCCGTACCATCGGTAATTACAAGTTACCGTTCGCAACTATGGAGTTGTCATATTTTCGAGCTCTTTGAAATGCACTTTCCTGTGTTTTATGGCATTTAAATTCAGACTCCAACTGGTGGTAAACTGTGATCTATGTAAACTCCGTGGCTGAACGGGGGAGGGGGGCTGCAACCCCGGAACCCCCTCCAGATCCGCCCCTGCAGTACTTGCTGCGTAATCTGATTGTAGCAATACACAAATGAATTACCATCATTTTCTATGGCAGGGACACTGGTATGATGGACAAGTTTGGTACATTGTTGACAAATATTCCAAAAATTAGTTGAATGCAATGCAATATTAATAGCTCTGATCTTTCTGCACACTTCCATGGCTGCATCTAAACGTAAACCTTTTGCTGACAGCATTCAGCAGCTTAAGTAAATTAATGGTGCACAGGGTAGGCCCTGATTAGGTCCCTATGCACCCACAGAGCTTAGGCCGAACCCAACCCTACCTAGATTTTCCTGCCAACCCTAAACGTTTTAGTAAAAATAATATTAATTATAAAAATCAATAAAAATCACAGAAATAGTCCTATAAAAAGTGTTTGTGTCAAATAAAAATTATTTTTCATTTTCAAATGGAGACACACGCTTCTCATATGCCACTACGGTAAACTATGTTTTTCTGAAGAACAAAGACAAATATGACAATACAACAGCAGGCAATTGTTTCATTTCACGCCCTTTAACTACTAAGCGTCACTTACGGAATAATCTGGTGGAGTTTTCCCGGAGCTGCGTGCGGTGATATCGTCAGTACGCCACTCGACAGTTACCTCCCCTTGGTATCCCTGGGCACGCACCACCAGGAGGCGCAGTAGGCCCGACTCCTCACTCACACGCACCTGGCAGCACAAAAATCGATGGTCAGTGTACATGTACTAGGGTTCCAGTAGCGAAAATTGCTAAACATATTTTTCTAGCTAAGTATACTTTGAGGGAGTAATCATTTATCTTTTTCCAAAATGCATTATTTCATATAGAAGTAATGACTGCATATATGTGATGATTAAAAGTATGCCAAATAATTATAATACTGAATTATTACATTATCACAGCCAAAATGGCTGTGATAATGTAATAAATTCAGTATAATAAAAATTAATAAATTTATCCTTAAATTGAAAAATTCTCCCTCAAAGTGTACTTTATAGCAAGATAAGTATACTTTGCAATTTTGGTGAAATAGGCGACTGAAAGATCGAGAACAAATTTCATATCATACAAGGTACAATTTCGAAATTCAACGTCTAAAATTTGAAGATATTCCATGACCCTGGAGTCAAATGACAAATCAAAAATCGAAATTCACTTTGCGCAGCTACACACCATAAGAAAACCACATACCAAACAACAAGCCTCCAGCTATTGCGGTTTAAAAGTTTAACTTCTTACAAGAAACATGACAGACGGACAGAAAACTGTGACAAAAACAATATACAGTGAAACCTCTCTAAAGGTCCCCAGGGTGTCCGGTTTACAGTGGTTTCACTGTAAATCAGGCATTTGATCATTCCGAGCTATAGTTTTGAGCAATGCGATCACGACCAGACAATATCACCCGAGATAAACGACCAAGAATCAATGAGACGATTCTAAAGGACTCCCAACTTGCCATTTTTGATGAAGAAATAACAAAATTTCACTCCAAGTTGGTCAAATTACACACCTTAACTGGAGCTCTGCCAAGAACTCATCAAAATAAGATCACAGATGTTTTCTTGGTGTTCGGTTTAGAGAGGTTCCACTGTACCCATTTCTTATTGGCACAATAACTCACCTCTGGTTGTTCCGAGGCTGGTTCTATGAACGGATCATTTGGTAACGGTGGGATGTCCTGGCCAGAGAACTGCAGTAGCCCGTATGGGTGGTCATTCTCCTTGACCACTACCTGCGACTGACCGCTCATCTGGTCAATACTGGCACCACTAACGTCCGTACTGCCCGGCTGACCATCGTCCGTCGATGTGTTGACCAGGCGGATCACAAACGTTTCTTCTAATTCTGGGATGCTGTCACTTTTCAGCGTCACACTGAATGACTGTAAGATGATAAAAATAAATGGTACAAAGTATTTCACGGTCATACTAAAAGAACTATAACAATACAAAATACAATGTTTTACATGTTTTAGTGTTGCAGGTAAAGCAGCAAGACATTAAAAAGTAAAAGGTACAACATGTTTTCAGGTCAAATTGAAATTTACAAGAAAATGTAGCTTCGGTGGCAGATAGAAGAAATTCTGGCAAACTTCTAACTGGAGCCAGACACACTAATGGATGGACATACACACAGACGAATACACAGTCCAAACACTATATGCATCCCAGCTGTACCGAGATTGGGTTATAAAAAAGTCCCTTACCGTACTTCTCAGACCAGGCTGAAACACCACACTGCCGGTAAAGTCGGAGAAATCAGCGTCGGCCAATACTTCCTGCCCGCTGATCGCCTGATACACGGCCCATGTGACACGCACCGTGCCGTCATCGCCACGCTCACGTAGCACAGTACATGTGACCTTGACCCCCTCCTGGGTGGGTCGCGCGGGCTGGCATGCCTCCGGGATAGAGAACAGCCCGTTGGCGTTGTCGCTCTTCAACACTGAAGGTGAGATTTAGAACTATGATAATTGATGAAAGAGTTTGGATTGGTCGGAAAATTAACACATACAAATCCATTCCAATTATTTAGGGGTGAAAAGGTTAACCCTCACTACGCGGGAGACGGAAATTGTCATCTGCTGTTTTTCATTTTTGCCTTAATTCTTAACAAAAAACTTGTTTTGACAGCACATGAGAATCATCTCCAGCGGAGATGATTCTCATGCGCTGTCAAAACAGTTTTTGTCGAGAAATATTGAAAATAAAACATTTCCAGTAGACGACAAAATTTAATTCAGCATAGTAAGGGTTAAAGAAGACACAAACCTGTCAATGTGGCCGTGTAGTCCATGTCAGATATGGTGGCGCCCCCTTTTGCAGCGAGCAGTTTCACCGTGAACACTTCATTACTCTCCTCTTCGGAGTCCTGAATGGTGCGAACGTCAATACCGCCATCGCGGACACCGGGGGTGTATGTGATATAGCCGGATATAGGGGTCACGTCGGCCCCCGCTGGGAGCTGGTAGAGCTCTAGGATCTCTCTGGTGAAGGGATAAACATTGACTAGAGGATCATACACTTGAATCCCTTTATATCACTGTGGTTCTGGGGTCGTTTCACTAAACTTTGTACGACTAAAATGTTCGTAAGTGCAAATTTAGGATCGTCTGGAAATTTCAATTGATGGATTTACATTCATTGAGCATAGGCTGCATATACAGCCTATGCTCAATAAATGTAAACCCAATAATTGTTTACAAGAAAACATTGTTAATGTGAAATTTACAGACTATCATAATTTTGCACTTACAAACATTTTAGTCGTACAGAGTTTAGTGAACCGGCCCCCTGGTCCATGCAAGGTCAGCGTGTTATAAGTGAATCGTATTATATCCATGCTAAATGTAAAGGACAAACTGGAGGGGGGTTTCCAGGGTTGCAACCCCCCCCTCCCCCCCATGTTCAGCCAGAGTTTATACATAGATCACAGTTTACCACCAGTTGGAGTCGGAATTTAAATGCCGTAAAACACAGGAAAGTGCATTTCGAAGAGCTCAAAAATAGGACAACCCCCTAGTTGCGAACGGTATATAACTCTTACAATTACTCCCGTACCGTCCGTAGCTAGCTACGGACGGTACGGGAGTAGATTGCAAGAGTTACCTTTGCAACTAGACAACCCCCAGTTCTCCAAATGATGGATCCGCCCCTGCCATGATCGTCTTATATGTTATACCAAAAATTGTGTTATAATGAATAGTGTTATAGTGGCATTGCAGTTTACACACTAAACCATTGCATTTGGAAGTTTTTCAATTACATAAAAGGTGCGTTCTTAAAAAGATGAATATTTCTTTATAGAGGATCGAGTATACACTAAAAAATATATTTTGAAGTTTTTCAAGTACAATGTACATAAAATGTGTGTTTTCAAAAGATAAATATATTCTTGTTTACTAGACATCAGTAAACTTGTTTAACCTTTTCAGCACTATGTGGACTTAGTGGTATTGGCAAATAGTGTAGATCCAGATGAGCTTGCTCGTGACGAGCCATCTCATCAGGATTCACACTTTTTGCAAGTAAGTTATCAACGAAAATACACCCTTTTCGTAAATGGACTAGTCTGAAAAGCATTTTGTGACCGTTGGATTGGTTGCAAAATTAACATCAAAATCCATTCCAGTTGCTTAGGGTTGAAAAGATTGATAAATACCATATAAAAATAAATAAATCATCACTTATATAACAGTGTCTATATACAGCTACTTACTCATCATTCAGCCTGCGACTGTATACCCTTACGTCCTGCATGTATCCGCTGAACTGCTCGGCCCCCTGACCTATCGCCCCCACTGTGAGGCGACCTACGTTGTCGAATATCACCTGATTCGCCATCAGTGACCTGCGAATAACAAATATTTATATCAGTGCATATGTTCACCTATATCCAGACCTCCAGTTAAGGTGCGTAATTTGACCAACTTGGGGTGAATTTTTGTTATTTCTTCATCAAAAATGGCAATTTGGAAGTCCTTTAGAATCGTCTCATTGAGACGATTCTAAAGCACTCCCAACTTGCCATTTTTGATGGAGAAATAAGAAATTTACCTCCAAATTACGCACCTTAACTGGATCTCTGATATCAATAATGGCAAACAAGAAATCAGTAACATTGATGGATGTACCCCTCAAAAAACAAAAAAAAACAACAACAAAAAGGCATATTTCTAAGTCATCCGACTTTGACCTTGAGAATAGGGGCCGCATGAGTGGTCTATGGAATATAAATATAGATGATGAGAAATAATCCGACTTACGGTAACAGATAGTCGGTAGTCGAAAACTTAACACAAATCGAGTGTCTCACCAATGAAGGTCAACGTCACCAAGGTCAAAGTCACCTGAATGACACCACGTACAGGCTGGATAGCCATCAATGTGAGGAAGCTACTGATGATTTTGGTAACAATACAACTAACAGATCAGTAGCATATTTCACCAACATGGCAAAGTATACTTTGAGGGAGAAATTTTCAATTTAAGGATAAATTTATTAATTTTTATTATACTGAATTTATTACATTATCACAGCCAAAATGGTTGTGATAATGTAATAAATTCAGTTCTATATGACATAATGCATTTTGGGAAAAATAAATGATTACTCCCTCAAAGTATACTTTGCTAGATAAGTATACTTTGCAATTTTGATGAAATCGGCTACAGGAGATATTCATTCAACATTTGGACGCAATTGTTGATGGCTGCGACCGGGATTGCAACTGCTTATAGTTTCACTTTCCACTAATGTGGGTGAGACAAAAATAACCTATAAAAACTCGGGTGTTTGACCCTACCTGGATCCAACATGAGTACTGTCAATGTAGAACATTATCTCCCCTGTTTCCGCGGTAACCACAACGTGATGCCACAACGTGTCCTCAATGTTGCGCTGGTACATCACCGACTGGAACAGATTCTCCTGAAATAGAAAACATTCCCTTATTGGTGGGAAACAAAAATGATCGTCTGCTGTTGTTTTCTATTTTGTCTTCTTTCTCATTAAAAACATGGTTTGACAACACCTTAGAATCATTTCCATTGGAAATGATTCTAATGTGTTGTCAAAGCATGCTTTTGATGAGAAAATTTAAACAATATAAAATACACTGCAGACGACAAAATATAATTCATCATTGTAAGGGTTAACGAATTCATGCAGGATACTTCTGACTTACCAGTGTTAACATTTATCAACATTTTGTTTCTGTTTTCTTGATTTTTAAATGAACATGCTGTATGTGTGAATTAATTGTTACCACTCATTTGAACTATCTACATATACATAAATCAACAGCTCAATAGTTTCCCTAAAACACTCGGAGACATTAAAAAATAAAATAAAATTACACATGCAGTTTAAAAAAAATGCTAGCTTTAAAACATATGTATATAAAAATATGTCATTGTCTGGAATTTGAACACAAGTAATATTTTTGAGAAGATTATGCTGAAATAAGAATAAAGCACAACAGACATGTTACACAACACACACACGCACATTCATGTGTTAACCATTAGACTGCTACACACAACAATTGTCGTCTTCTGTTGCTTTTATATCTTGCCTTATTTCTCAATAAAAACATGTTTTGAATCATTTCCAATGGAAATGATTCTAAAGTGCTGTCAAAGCATGTGGCATGTGTTAACACCGCTATCTTAATTTTTTTTGTCGTCTGCTGTTTATTTTCTATTTTCCATTTTTATCATCAAAAACATGCTTTGCCAGCACTTTAAAATAATTTAAATAAAATAAATGGTTTGACAGCACTTCAGAATCGTTTTCAATGGAAATGATTCTGAAGTGCTGTCAAAGCAGGTTGTAAATTATTTTAAAGTGCTGGCAAAGCATGTTTTCATTGAGAAATAAGGCAAGAAATAAAAGCAACAGCAGACGATAATTGTTCTGTGTAGCAGTCTAAGGGTTAAATGGGTACGGTAGTCATTCATTAGTGTAATATTTGGTAAGTGATGTGATTTCAAATAGAAAGTTTTGAATGCCGGTAGTGTAATTGGTGCAACAATGTGAATGTTATGACGTCACATGAAATAACTGCAGTGGAGTTAGTATAAACAGTGACAGTGAAAAGGTTTAGGTAACCCTTACTACGCTGAATTAAATGTTGTCGTCTGCTGGAAATGTTTTATTTTCAATATTTCTCGATAAAAACATGTTTTGGCAGCACATGAGAATCGTCTCCACTGGAGACGATTCTCATGTGCTGTCAAAACACGTTTTTTGTTAAGAATTAAGGCAAACATGAAAAACAGCAGACGACATTTTCCGTCTCCAGCGTAGTGAGGGTTAAAGGTATATGCCCACTCAGTAGGCACAAAATGTTCTCTATATCAGAGACATCATCTGAGACATTTTCTGGCAAAATAAACATTAATTCACCATTACCCCACGTATTGATTGGCATTATCATACATTTTGTATAAGACGTGACTAACCACACTGATATCAGGGGCGATAACCGTGTTTCCTTAAAATGACATTAATATTTATACTCTGTATTTATTTTTTGATGTGCAATCATCATACTTTATAATCTATCGAAAATACTATTTTTTCAGGTGACGCATTTAATTAGTGTAAATAATTAAAAACAGATCATGCCTCATTTGCATATGAAAATAGCCTGATACCATCGCGAGTCACTATCAGTAAACTAAATAATAATTATATCTAATTATAGCGGGCACTCATAATCTTTAGAACTGGTGGAGTGGTGACACAATTTCATGTATACACTTATTTAATTCCTATAAAGAACATTTTGTGCCTACTGAGTGGGCATGTACCTTTATAATGTTGCACCAACAGCTGAAGTTATATAATGGTGGGTCCTTAAGTCTCATCTGATAGATAAAGTGTTAGTTTGAAGATTGTCAGCAATTCGATCTATGTATATCTGATAATGAAAAGAGTAGGACGTCATGGAAGCTAACTATTCATTGCGTCAACACAGTGCGTATGTGCCGTGAAACACGTGCCGTGAAACATTTTTGATATCCTGTCAATACGACCTAATCACTGTGTATGAATATGTGTGGTTGTCATACTAGTCGATTATCCGATTTTGAGGATGCGGCTGGGGTTATTTTTTTGCATGTTAAACCTATTTGTAGGTGTTGACGGGATAAATAGAATAGTAGGATGAGTGCCATGAATGGGAAAATATCTGGCGCGGCACGGAAACGGGATGTACCAGATATTTTTTCCCATTCACGGCACTAACCTACTATTCTCTATATCTCATTCCACTACACAGACAAGATAAAAACATGTACAATGCACAAATAACTCACTAAATTTAAAATTTGAATGAAAGTTTCAAAAGATTTTGTTTTCATTTGCAACAATTCTACATCAATTATGTTCATGGTCAAACCATGTATTTATAATGTCAAGATAAATAAAATAGCGGTCACTACATATATTTTCACGTAGAAAATAACAACAACATGATACTTCATCAGAAAACGGTGCAGCATTTGAACCACAGGTGGAAGACTCGGACGTAGGACCCAATACTTTGGAAAACGTTACCCCGCCACCCACTTCCATACACTATGCCTTACAGCCTGTAAGGTATAGTGTACGGGAATGGGTGGGTGGAGTAATGTTTTCCAAATGAGCCAAGTATTGGGTCCTAGGTCCGAGTCTTCCACCTGCGATTTGAACAGGAACTAGAGCAAGTGGGTAGGGCTCACAGATACCACCGGCCGCTGTCTGGACCAACAAGCAAAAACTTTAACGCAAATTCTGACGGACGGACAGATGGAAGATCGAATGGAAAGGCGAAAACTATATTCCCCTCGGCATACTTTGTACGCCGGGGTATAATGAACCACATACATGTATGTGCAAAGTGACAGTGAACATGCATGTGACATAAAACATTCATACAGGTGTACATGTACATACACGTGTAGCAGACATCACAGCAGGAACTCAGTTAAGCAGATTTATTTTTATGTTTCTATTTTTTTATTTCTTATAAAAAAATCTAAATCTAGAATTATTTCTATGACCAGAATTTTCAAAATTTCAGAATTTCAAAATTGCAAAGTATACTTTTCTAGCAAAGTATACTTTGAGGGAAAATTTTTCCATTTTAGGATAAATTTATTAATTTTTATTATACTGAATTTATTACATTATCACAGCCATTTTGGCTGTGATAATGTAATAAATTCAGTGTAATAATTCTGCATACTTTTAATCATCAAATATATGCAGTTGTTAGTTTTATATGAAATAATGCATTTCAGGAAAAATAAATGATTGCTCCCTCAAAGTATACTTTGCTAGATAAGTATACTTTGCAATGTTGGTGAAATTGGCTGCAGATAGCCGCGGGCCGCATGTCGAGCCCGCCGATTTGATGGTCTCAGAGAGTATTTATTTAATGTTTTAATTAAGGGTTGTGGAGATATAAGGTATGTAAAAGCTATAACGTGAATTTTAAAGTAATTTTGGGCATGTGGGCCACATGGTTGGGCTATAGAATGAAAATATGGATGATAATATAGAATTGTTTGAAGTTTGAAGTAGTTCGGAGTAAGTGTTGTGGAAATATAAGGTATATAAAAACTTTAACACAAATTTGACCTTGTCCAAGTCATTTGACCTTGACCTTGGGCATGTGAACCACATGGGCATGCCATAGAATGAAAATATGGATGATGAAAATGAAGTATTGGAAGTTTGAAGTAAATTGGAGAAACAATTGAGGAGATATAAGGTATGTAAAAACTTTAACGCAGATTTTATAATAACGCAAACTTCTAAGTCATTTGACCTTGACCTTGAGGCACAGGGGCCGCATGAGTGGGACACAGAATGAATATATGGATGATGCCCAATAAGCATACGCAGTTTCAAGCAAATCTGACTTACAGTTACAGAAATGGTAGGTATGTGAAAAGTTTAACGCAAATTTTAACAAAAACTTTACCACAAACTTCTAAGTCATTTGACCTTGACCTTGGGGCACGGACGCACGGACACCCGGATGTCATTGTGATCAAGCGGGCTCGACAAAAACCAATAAACGTGTAGTTGAATAGAAACAATTTTATAAAGAACACACTTTGCAAGTTTCTATATTGTGTAACATTTAAAAACAAATTATCAAAGTTGACATCCAAGTTTCCTGCTTATCTGGTCACCTGACACGACAAAGAACACACAACAAATAACAAACCTGAAAGCCCTGTGTAAAATAATAGACAGTAATAGATTGATTAGAAACAGGATAGAACTAAATCTATTGGAAAACTAGCCGTATGAGTATATGACTGGGTAGAACCAGTCTACACACAGTATTGAGACAGATTGGTACGGAGCCCCGCAGGGGACATGGATTTTTTTTATTAATTCGTTCCTTCAATTTAACAATTCGCCCCCTTAACAATTCGCTCTCACGATGTAACAATTCGTTCCCTCGAATTAACAATTCGTTCCCATGAAATGACAATTTGTTCCCTCAATTTAACAATTCGTTCCCTCGAATTAACAATTTGTTACCACAATATAACAATTCATTCCCACGAATTAACAATTCGTTCCTGTGGAACGAATCGTTAAATTGAGGGAACGATTTGTTAATTCGTGGGAACGAATAAATAAAACGAGATGGCCGCGGCCCGCATGTCGAGCCCGCCGAGGCATTCGATGGTCTCAGAGTGTATTTATTTGAAGTTTGATGCCCAATAAGCATACAAAGTTTCAAGCAAATCTGACTGACGGTTACAGAGATAGTAGGTATGTGAATACTTTAACGCAAATTTTGACAGACACTTTAACACAAACTTCTAAGTCATTTGACCTTGACATAGGGGCACAGGGGCCGCATGAGTGGGACACATAATGAATATATGGATGATGACTAATAAGCATATAAAGTTTCAAGTCAATGTGACTTAGGACTGCACAGATATAAGGTATTTAAAAACTATAACGCAGATTTCGGAATGCAAACTTCTAAGACATTTGACCTGGACCTTGGGCACAGGGGCCGCATGAGTGGGATACAGCATGAATATATGGATCATAACTAATAAGCATATGAAGTTTCAAGTCAATGTGACTTAGGACTGCAGAGATATAAGGTATTTAAAAACTTTAACGCAGATTTCGGGGACGGACGGACACACGGATGCACGGACACCCGGACACCCGGACGTCATTGTGATCACTATGTCTCGCTTTCCGCAAGCGGGCTCGACAAAAACTAATTCTACTTCCCCTGTGACGCTCCGTAGATTGGTATTGGTAATTCTGCACATACTTTAGCCAATATCAATTTAACTTATCACCCAGCAGGCAATGAACATTTAGATCACAAGCACCTCTGAACATGTTGAGCATAAATGAGAAAAGCCATGTGATTGTGTACCAAAGATGATGTGCGACATCACAAGAATACGATTTACAAATTTTACAATATTTTCTCTAAATGACATAAGTTGATGAAATGTTGAGAGCTATGGAATAGAATGCAATTGCTATGATTTTTTTGTCATCTTTCAACGAACGACATTTACAGAAAATATCATCTTTCGATGCATATTTTCCTAGATACAAAATCACATGGCTTACCTCAAATTAGAGTTATAAAAACTAAGTGTAATCACCACAACCATAAGATACTGAAATATCTATTCAATGGAACTAATATTAACGTAATGGTGAACCGAAGAAAGTAATTTATGTTGCACCTTACAAGGAGCTCCCACAATGTTCATAAATTAAAACATCAACACAATTAATTTAGGCAAGTATACAAAAACAAGGTGTATGATCGCGTGGTTACAACAACAACAACAAGTACTGAAACTTGCAGAATCCCTCCGATTCAAAGTATGTATTAATTTATTTTGTCCTTATTATGAAATATGGCGCATCAAATGCATGTTGTTAAGCTGCATTTGGCGGTATCGGTACTTTGGCTCAAACTTCTGTCATTTTTGCGAAGAATCGATTTCCGTGTCTACTGACACGGAAATCGATTCTTCGTCAAAATGACATAAGTATGTGCCGAACTCCCATGACCACAAAATGCAGCTCACGAAGACGCTTTTGCTGCGCCATATTTCATCAAAATCTATTGCCTATTAAGGAAAATATGAAATAATCAGGGTCTACATTCTTTGAAACATATTCCTCCAGGGAACACACCAGGCAGCAGTGTACGAGTTCTAGCTGATACACAGACACTGATCAGAGTTCTAGCCGATACACAGACACTGATCAGAGTTCTAGCTGATACACAGACACTGATCAGAGTTCTAGCTGATACACAGACACTGATCAGAGTTCTAGCTGATACACAGACACTATCAGAGTTTTTCAGTGATACAGACACTGATCAGTCTAGCCGTTACACAACACTGACAGAGTCTGCTGATTACAGACACTGACACTGATCAGAGTTCTAGCTGATACACAGACACTGATCAGAGTTCTAGCTGATACACAGACACTGATCAGAGTTCTAGCTGATACACAGACACTGATCAGAGTTCTAGCCGATACACAGACACTGATCAGAGTTCTAGCTGATACACAGACACTGATACACTGATCAGGGGTGCGTTTCATTAAACTTTGCACAACTAAAATGTTCGTAAGTGCAAATTTAGGACCGTCTGGAAATTTTAATTTGAATTGATGGATTTACATTTACTTAAAAAGGCGTTCACTCCATGTTTAAAATTACTGATGTAACATATTGCAGTGATATCTAGTGGACTATAGGTGCAACAATGTGCAGATAGGCAATATACGATGCTACAATATACATTACTTAAGATATATATTTACACTGCATGTTCTGATAGTTCCAAATATGTAAATAACCAAGTAGTGCGCTAAAATTAGGAGTCTTATTGTTTTACGTCATTTTGTCGCAAATCATAGAATAGAGACCTTGCCAGTAAATAGCATGACGTTATTGACAACAATGATGAACGTCATGCACTTTAACGAATCAACATCACACGACGTCACGTGGGGCAAATGTAATGTACTGGGATATAAACGCAATACGTTGAATGGGCGTTTCCATTAGGAATTTCAAGACGGTGTATATATAATAGACATAAAAACAAACCACAACATCATTATAGAAAGTAGACTCTGTAAAAATTAAACTAGAACATCTTATGTTTGCTGATTATGCTGAAGAGTTATATTCAGCAACAGTGAAAACTTAACCGTACATGATGGATTACATTTATCAGTTTTCAAGATCATTCTTTTTGCAGAGCCGAACACATCATGCACAGAATACTGAACTGGATAGGTAGAAAACTGTATGAGTGTGATGAACAGAGGAGTCACATAATATGTACATCACACTCGTACAGTTTTCTGTTGTTTTTTTATGTCTGTGAGAAATGGGGGTCAATATAGGGTTAAGTATATTGTCATTTTGAAATTTGCTGCCTCTATCAGTAAATGATAGGTCGGAAAATCTGTTTAATGCGCGTCGCCATTAAACATGTTTTCCGACCTATCATTTACTGATAGAGGCAGCAAATTTCAAAATTGTTTGTGACCAGTATAGCCCCTGATCAAATAGCACATTGCTGTAGCCTGATATGAATCTATATTCCTTGTTCAATGATGTCATGGAGAAATTCAGACTGATCTGGCTCTACACTGGTCGCAAAACCATATGCCCCATTTGTCTGATCACAGCCACATATGCACAGATCAAGAGCTTTAAGGATAGAAAGCATCATGTAACAGGGCTCCAGATAAGGAATTAATAATTGAGTATTTTCACTCCATCGAATCTGAAGCAATTGGGTATTTCAATATTTTAATTGGGTAAAATAAAATCAGACTACTATTTGCACATTAACAGACAGAAATTATTGAATAGTTTGCTTCGAAATGAAAACATATCTTGGCATTTCATTAGAATTGTCTCTTGGGACATTCTAATGAAATACCAAGATGTGTCTTCATGGAAAATAAGAATAATATGCTATATTTGTGGTCTGTTTATTGTTTTCTATAGCAAGATAAAGGTACCACAAATTTTGTATTGCTTTTTGATACTCGCTACTTCTGATTTCAATTGGGTTTTTGGCAATTTTAATTGGGTATTTACACAAATATGCAGCTTATCTGGAGCTCTGATGTAAATTATAATGTGCTGTTCTTCAAACAAACAAATAAATGTAGACAGTTTTATGTCATGGCTGGAAACAGAAAGAAGCACAGTAATAGAATACCATGAATATTTTGTTTTCTGCATACAACTTTACAGGTGAGTTAGTATGGAAGCTTTCACATTCAATTATAAAGTGCCAAGTTTCATGAAATGTGATAAAATGACAAATGTGGAAAAAAAGAAGAATAATACAAAGAAATGAGAAAATCGTGGATATTTGAGCAAAACTATTAACCCTTAGACCGCTATACTAATTTTGTTGTTGTCTGCTGTTTATTTTCTATTTTCCATTTGTATCATCAAAAACATGCTTTGACAGCACTTTATAATAATTTACAACATGCTTTGACACCACTTCTGAATCATTTCCATTGGAAATGATTCTGAAGTGCTGTCAAACCATGTTTTTATTGAGAAATAAGGCAAGCTATAAAAGCAACAGCAGACGACAATTGTTGTGAGTAGCGGTCTACGGGTTAACACACAAAACTAAACAGACAAAATATAAGTGACTCACATTGGATCCAGTGGATGAATATCCAAACACGAGCTGGGTACCGGAGCTGGTGGTGACCATCTTGAGTGTGTAGAAATGCCGGGAACCATCAGGGTTTGTCTTGGCCATAATGTAACCATCCGTGTTGGCGTATGGGCGCACCCACGCAGTGATTGTAAATCCATCAGCAATATCCTCCTTCGTAGGTTGGTACATGCTCGCTACCGATACATGCGACTCTGTACAGGTAATAATTTTTTTTATTATTTTAGAGTGAGTGAGTGAGTGAATAGGGTTTAACGTCCGCTTTTCTGACATAGAGGTACAAGCCTCAGGGAGTCTACACGCAGACGGGTCAACGGGGTCGTGTCCCGTATCCACCTGTCCAAGGGGGGTAAATCCCAACTTCAGAACTCAATATTTACAATCAAAATATATATTCAGTCCTGAAATTAGAACAACCTGATCTGGTGCCAGGCCCTCGCCACACCAGCATCATTTATCCTATCCCCTAAAAGTAATAGGATTAGCGCTAATCTTACTTTTATATATGGGGCATAGCCGGACTCAACTCTCACATACAAGAAAGCCAAAAATGTACATGAGGGCCAAATCCGGTATAGTGGGTTCCGGAAAGTATAAACACAATCGTTAAGCCAGTTTAGTCGCCTTTTACGACAAGCAATGGCTACTGCAGCACTATTCTCAGGATCAGTTGATCCCGCCCCGGTGCCTGCATGGGGCAGTTATTATTTTAGAATAATATATTCTGACTTATGGTTGCAGAGATAAAGGGTACCCGAAAACTTTAACGCAAATCTTACGGATGAATGGACGAACGGATGGAATGACGAAAACTATAAATCCCACGACATCCTTCCTACGCCGGGGGTATAATGATTATTATTTTGCTGCGAGTATTTAATATTATATTGCAGAAAATGGAGTGGGTGGCCATCTTTGTCACGATGGCATAACACAATCAAGGACACATGCGAAGTCAGTTTGAATATTTCTCAGATTTAATACATGTACATGTACGTGTAATGGCCCAAATGAAGAAAATATCTGAAGACAATAGTTTCATTTTATTCAATATCTGTAATTTCAAAATATACGGTCTCTAATGTTTGTCTCTTGTTAACCTTGTATATGCGATATTATATTTGGTATAATAAATTAAATAGCGCCCTTTGTTGAGGGGAATGCTGCGAATTATCTCCCCTTGAAAGCAATATCAACCTCAGCTATTGAGTCGGGAGATGCCTTGGTCAGATAATCCACAATATTCCCCTAACAAAAAGGGCAGTATTTATATATCAATACATGGTTGCCCACATTAAATCACAACTTAAATATACATTTTAAAATTCCAAAAGACCTCTTGTCTGAACATACCATACCGTACATGCATGTGAAAACTGCTGCAAAAAAGGTATACAAAACGTTAAAATCCCTTACCTGCTACGCCGGTAAACAGTACAACATGGGTACCAGAATGAGGTCTACGCTCACCGGGTACAAGCATAAAGGTTGAAGGAATAGTGCCGAGGAAGACCAAATCATAGCACCTTGGCAACGCCCCTGCCACCCGGTCCGAATATACCTCCCATGCAACCTGGAACAAGAATAGGTGAGAGAAGTTAGTGGGCAGCTGTATACATACCGTAATGGAGATGAGGACTTATTTAACCCTTACAAAGCGCAAGGAAGTTTTGTCGTCTGCCATTCTTTTTTCCCTTTTGCTTGTGAAAATAGGCTTTGACAGCACATGAGAATTGCATGTCTCAATGGAGACTCATTTAATCTTTACATGCTGAATGAAATTTTGTCATCTCCTGTATTGAATTATCATCTGTTTTCAAAACAAGTAAGTTAGTAATAAATATAAGCATACTATATCGTTTCCTGCCATTTAAGTAAAAAACAACTCAATTCTACCAATGACATTTTTGTGTCGGTCACTGTAACCAGACAGACAAACACTATATTCGACCTAATAAGGGATATTATCCCGTCAACACAGTGCGCATGTGCCATGAAACACGGTGCCGTGAAACATTTTTGATATCCAGTCATTACTATTTTTGCATTTTACAGCCATTTGTAGGTGTTCACGGGATAAATAGAATAGTAGGTTAGTGCCGTGAATGGGAAAAAATATCTGGCGCGGCACGGAAACGGGATGTGCTCGGCATAGCCTCGCCCATCCCGTTTCCTGAGCCTTGCCAGATATTTTCCCCCATTCACGGCACTAACCTACTATTCTCTATTTGTTACCTCGACGGTGCCATACACCCCCATGCGGCGCTCGACAGCGAGGGCGACTTGTGTCGTGCTGGCCATGCCAGGATAGTAATCCTCGGCCACGCTAGTCTCCTGGGCCGATAGAGGGAACCCGAACCGTCCATTAGGATCATCACTAGCCAGGATAGTCAGGAATACACTCGTCTCCTGGTCACCGATCCGTGTCAGGGGGATGTCCGTACGCCCATCAAACACTGGGAGGGGGGTGACAAAATGTGAATACCAGTTGCAAATTTATATTAATACAGTGGGGCCTCTCTAAACTGGACACCCGGGGAGGTCCCCCGGGTGTCCAGTTTAGAGAGGTCCACTGTGATTCAGGTATAACATGCATCTGCACAGGTTGGATCGGTACATTCATCAAACACTGGAAAGGGGGTTGAAAAAAAGTGTTGAATTGATGCAAAATAGAACATGAATAGACCTTCTCTAAACCGGACAACCGGGGAGGTTCCCAAGGTGTCAAGTGTAGAGTTATAAAATAATAAAAGTTCCATTGTAATTCAGGTATATCAGCACTTAAGAACATGTTTATATGCTTTGCAATTATGAACATACACAGTAAACCAGACATCCTGGGATTTTGCAGGAAACATGTCCGGTTTAGAGAGGTTCCATTGTAATTCAGGTATCAGCATTTGAGAATAAGTTTCTGTAATTTCGCAATCATGATGTAAGACCATTGTAGAAGACAACATCAAAGAAAAGGCGGACACAGTGCTACATGCCAGTGTCCACCAGAAGAAGCTAAAGGTCTAAAGAAGATAAATATACATTACAGTTTGCAAACAACAGAAAAAAAGAAAAGAAATCCATTTACTAGTCATCCAGGTTAGAGAGGTACAGCTGTATTGCAGTGAATTCTAGTCATCGACCAACAAGTATAGCACCAAATCAGTCTTATATTTTCAGAAACGGCCTTAAATATTGGACATGAATTCCACGTGGGTTTGGAATTATTTGTTTGTAACTTTTCCACGTCAGAAAATATAAGTCAGTATCGGTCAAATACGGTGATACGACAGAGCCCAAATATAATTGTAGTTCTGTCGTTTCAATAGAGCTAGATCAGCTGTTTACATGCCTGGGTTCACCATAACTGGCAGGCAATATGATATAAACCACAACAACAACAACAACTCACCTTCGACCTTCGTGAGAACGATGCTATAAGTTGTCTCTTTCTCCGGTTCATTGTCAATGCGTGGGGTCAGATCGATCGTCTTCAACGTTTCCCCTTTCTGAAACTTCACACTTAACCCTTCAGCCTGGTAGAAGTCGCCACCATTTTTAGCTTGCTGATTCGTCAGTGTGTAGTATAGCTCGTAGAAAACCTCAACACCGCCATATGATCCGCCGTCTCGTACAATCCTGTGATCAAAATTGTTGTATAGAGCTCAGTAGCTGATTTCATCAAAATTGCAAAGTGTACTTATCTAGCAAAGTATACTTTGAGGGAGACATTTTCAATTTAAGGATAAATTTATTCATTTTTATTATACTGAATTTATTACATTATCACAGCCATTTTGGCTGTGATAATGTAATAAATTCAGTATAATAATTCTGCATACTTTTAATCATCAACTATGTGCAATGGTTAGTTCTATATGAAATAATGCATTTTGGGAAAAATAAATGATTACTCCCTCAAAGTATACTTTGATAGATAAGTATACTTTGCAATTTTGATGAATTCATCTACTGGGCACAATAAGTGATGAATATTCACAAAATGGATCTTACTTCTGAAGTTACTATGTTCACTAAACTTTGTACGACTAAAATGTTCATAAGTGCAAAATTTAGATTGTCTTGAAGTTTTAATTGATGAATTTACATTTATTGAACATATCTTCAATAAATGCAAATCCAGTAATTGTTTACAAGAAAACAGTGTTAATGTGAAATTTACAGACTATCACAAGTTTGCACTTACAGACATTTTAGTTGTACAAAGATTAGTGAAACGGACCCCTGGTCTGTACATTGTATGAGTATACATAAAATATGTATTAAGCCTTTAATATAAGGAATTACATGGCTTAACAAGACCCAAAATAGTATGTGCAGTTGGTTTTAACCTAATGTTACGATTTGATCACACTTTGCAGCTTTAACCATGATACTATAGAGGCAGTGTAACCATTGGAAATATATTTGTGACTTTGGTAGCCAGTATTCATGTTATCTAACATGTTATCTAGTGGTTAAAATAACAGCCAAATATGTCGTGGAATTTCATTGGAATTGCATCGCAATTCCAATGAAATTCCACGACATATTTTCATAGAGCAATAAGAAAAACAATATTAATGAAGTGTCGTCTGCTGCTATATTTGAACTATTTTTAGCCATTATTTTCCCAGCATGCCCTGAATCGTCTATGATGTAACTAACAATCAATGATCACAAAGACAATATGGGCAAATGCTGTCACCATATATTGGTTGTTAGGTAACTCACTGATACGTTACGGTGCTGCCCTCCTCAACATCCCAAGAAAACGGGGCCATGAAGTGGAATATCCCGTAGGCCTCGTCGTTGTCTAGGATGGTGATGGTGGCAGCGGCGGGATCTGTCATCACAACGTCACCTACAAGTAGTACAGTAGATATTTTTAGACAGGAGAATGGGCCAAGGAATGCATGATAGACACAACAGATGGAAAAACTTTAGTTGTTAACCCTTTCAACCCTAAATAACTGGAAACGACTGTGATATGTTAATTGAAGGACCAATCAAGTAGTCACAAAATGATTTTATGATTAGTCCATTTATAAGAAGGGATTATGTTTTTCTAAAAAATATGAAAATTACTTGCAAAAAGTGCAGAGCCTGATTAGACGGCTCGTTATGAGCCGGCTTATCTAGATCTACATTGTTTGCATACACCGCAATAGAGGCCTATAGTGTTCAAAGGGTCAACGTCATGGTTTGTACTTGAAACAATGATCAGCATTGGTGCCACAAAACATCAGTGTGGGGAAGTCATCAGAATAATAGCGACAACAATGCTCTCGCAGTCTTTGTGGCTGTAGAGAGATCGAGGCAAAAAATAAGTGCCTGAATTACAGACATACCACATACAACCTACCAATGAGCTCGTAGACTTTCAGATAGAATACTTCTGGTCCTTCAGCTACGCCATCATCAAGTATACGGACTTCGATGGCCTTCTGCACCTCTCCGATGTTGAAGGTGAGTTCCCCAGCCAAGATGGCTTCATAGTCGCTGGTGATGGCGCGGGCAGTGTCATCGATGGTGCGGTATCTCACGGTCGTGGTGCGGTCAGTGGGGCCGTCCCGACGTAGCTGTATCTGTATCTCAGATGGCTCCTCTACGCTGTATGTCGACTCTGGCAGGTATAATATATAGAGGATATTCATATTTTTGCAACGAATATGACATATATGTTCATCGAGTGGTGTGAAATGTCCATATTTCACTCGTGAAATATGGACATTTCACACCACTCGATGAACAAATATGTAATATTCGTTGCAAACATATGAATATTCTATTTATTATATACCACTCCATGGAAATTAACATTTTTTTAAGACTGTATACGGTATTGAATGTGTATTTGCAGCCTATTTGCACTGTTTTCTTTCTAAATACAGAATATGAATATAGATAGCGGAAGTAGTCGTATTTTCACCGGAAGTTGCTTATTTCATCGATGAGAACATGACTTTTATTTACATCATATAACAATGTCTTTCATGGGTAGGTATATAATAAAATAAAACATGTGTAATCGTTCAATAACAGCTAATATCAGTTATTGGAGATTACACACATGTTTTATTGTAGTCTGGCTGTGACTGGAGAAATGTGGCTCATGGGATTTGTGACCAGTGTACCTCCTGATGAAATAGCACACTCCTGTAGCCTGATAATAGTCTATATTGCTTGTTACAAGCATGATGGGTGTTTCATTGTCAAAATGTTGGACAGTGTGAATCCTGATCAGACTGTGCGGATGCACAGGCTGATCTGGATCTACACTGGTCACAAAACCAATAAGCCCCATTTCATTAATCACAGCCACATATCAGTATACCGTACATGCAGATTCTATATGAAGGAAGTAGGGTCGTTTTATACTACCGTAATAACGCAAATATTCAGATATAATTAATTTGGAGAAAATGTATAAAAATATTTCCCAAAATAAAGAGTGTCTCAATAATTAGAATTAGTTGTGCTTAGTTAATAGCAAAATAAAGATGTATTGAGATACAATTTTTGATGGAAAAACTATTATTTTATTGAAGTTTAATCAAAACAAAGTGTGTCCCAATACTCCAGGATTATTATATCTTAGTATTGGATAAACATCGATAGCTTTCATTCTGATAAATTATTGCGCATCTAATAAGTTTTCTTAAAGAATAGTCAATATGATACATTTGTGGCTGTGACTGGAGAAATGGGGCTTATGGGTTTGGTGACCAGTGTAGATCCTGGTCAGACTGTGCATCCGCACAGTCTGATCAGGATCTGCACTGTTCGCCATTCGATCAATAAAATACCTGTCATGCTTCTAACAGGAAATATAGATCACTAACAGGCTACAGGAGTGTTGTATTTGGAGTGTGGTATCAGGAGCTACACTGGTCAAAAAATCCCATAAGTCCCATTTTCCAGTCACAGCTACATTTACACAAGTACAAAAATATCATAAGAAAAACATACTGACCGACAAAGTATATCGGAAAGTCGTTTTCGTTGATGATCACTGTGGCGGTCTGGCTCTGGCCAATCACAGCGCCACCTGTCGGATCACCCAAGGTCACGGTGAAACTCTGTGCGGCCTCATATAGCTGGCAGATAAAGATAGAATACATTTGTATTTTATTTGCTTAAATACACTCCACCAATGATGTACGCCAAATATATCACTTATGCACTCACACTCAGCCCTTTTTACGGTCTGACATACCGGCTTCGTGCGATAGGAGAATGAACTAGCTAGGTTAAATTAACCGCCTCATTGCCTCCTTCATTTAATGCACATAATTCGACTGTATGACAGATATTAGTAAATTCGGAAACATAAGGGCTAACGGTCATTGGCCCGACCCTTTTTGGGCTCAAATGCCCGGGTTTGGAAGGTCCTCGAGCCAATTCCTACCCTTAAATATAAGATAAAAACAAGAAATGCATCTGTCGAACGCGGATGCCACCTGCAGCATATTTGAGAAACTGTGACAAAGTACCCTAGTGTGTACAAAGTACCCTAGCCACATAAGTACCCTAATGTGTGCCCGGACGGACGGACGGACGGACGTTCTTACATTAGGGTACTTATGTGGCTTATCACATGTTAAATATTAGCCACATAAAACGATTTTTAGCCACATAAAACGATTTTTTAGGTGGCTAATTGTAACCAACCCTATCCTTTAACAAGTCCATAACCCTGTGGGGCTAGCCACATAAATACCCTAATGTGTGCCCGGACGGACGGACGGACGTTCTTACAAATGGATACTTATGTGGCTTATCACATGTTAAATATTAGCCACATAAAACGATTTTTAGCCACATAAAAGGATTTTTTAGGTGGCTAATTGTAACCAACCCTATCCTTTACTAAGTCCATAACCCTGTGGGGCTAGCCACATAAGTACCCTAATGTGTGCCCGGACGGACGGACGGACAGACGGACGGACGTTCTTACAGTACTATACTTATGTGGCTTATCACATGTTAAATATTAGCCACATAAAACGATTTTTAGCCACATAAAAGGATTTTTTAGGTGGCTAATTGTAACCAACCCTATCCTTTACTAAGTCCATAACCCTGTGGGGCTAGCCACATAAGTACCCTAATGTGTGCCCGGACGGACGGACGGACAGACGTCCGGACAGATGTCCGGACAGACGGACAGACGACGGTCCAAACACTATATGCTACCCGTTTCTTCGAAACCCGGGGGCATAATAAATAAATGCTGTACGCCAATATTTCCCACAAGGTGTCCAGTATTGGAATTGAAATTGAAACTGAAATTGAAATAGAAATTGAAACTAGAAAATGTGGTCTGTCGACACACTTAGGGTCCCTATAGGTGATTTGAGAAACTCTTACAAAAACTTCCAAAAAAATTAAACGGACGGACGTTCAAACATTTGGGAGTTATGAGGCACCGCTATATAAAAGATCAAAGGGTTAGCTCCTAAATATCAAAGAGTTAGCTCCTAAATTTATGAGGCACCGACAATATCAAAGAGATCAAAGGTTACTAACCCTTACCCTAACTCCTAAACCCCCGATGTTGGCCCGGACAGACAAACGGATGGACGGACAGGGCGAAACCTATAGGTAACCACCGATTCTCGGCGGGGCCCTAATAAGAATTAAGCAAGGTGTTGTAAAACTGACAAACTATGCCGACTCCAATCTAAATTATAAGGATACACCGGAAGTAGTTCTAAGATCAATCACACGTCATTTTTGAAGTTTGGTAACCTGGGGGTCGTTTCACTAAACTTTGTACGACTAAAATGGTCGTAAGTGCAAATTTAGGATCGTCTGGAAATTTAAATTGATGGATTTACATCTATTGAGCATAGGCTGCATATGCAGCCTATGCTCAATAAATGTAAATCCAATAATTGTAAAACATTGTTAATGTGAAATTTACAGACTATCACAATTTTGGACTTACAAACATTTTAGTTAGAGGTGGACCGATAGTATCGATGCATCGATATATCGAGGTGCATATCTTCACGATACATGTATCGCGATACACTGCCAACTATCGATAGTTGACGATAGCTACATTGTAATTATTAACACATTTTCAATGATCGTGTTTTTGGTGCTAGAAAGAGGTAATATTTGAAGTGATTTTTATAGTGACATCCTAGGACATTGACAGTTTCATTAATGTGCACAACAAACACTTTATTGAACAGTTTGGCTCGTGCGCAGTTGATGGCATTTTTTTTATTAACCTCATATCAAACCGGAAGTTCGGAACACGAGCCGTGTCATGGGTTTTCGCGACCATTTTTTTTCACTTCCACATCGAAAAAGGCAGCGTTACAGTAGAACTGGCCGTTTTTGGTGTAAAATTAAATTGCAAAATTGTTGTTTAATGATGCCTCTGTGTGTTTGTGGGTCCTTGTAGATTCATTTTGAATATATGTTCAACAATTCAATAAAAATAATAATAATACAAAAAATTCAACTCCAAATCACAATGTTATTATCAATCAAATTGAGCTGCATTATTATTATTGAGTATTGTGTATTTAGCGATTGTTTTTTTTTGAGACACTAGACTTTCAATCCTCCCTACCCAAGCGCCCTCCACCCTCTCACCACAGCCCCACCTCTTTCTGTCCACGGGCATTTTTTTTATTATTTGAAAACCGTCTGGAGGCCAATTAATTATGCAATATAACTAATTGATCTATTTTGTATTAAAGAAAAACGAGTAGAACATGCATACAACTAATTATAAACAGTGTTAAACACCACACAACAACTATGTATGGTACACAACTTTGGCTGCACAGTACAAAAGCAGTGTAACTGGTTATCAGAGTAATCCACGATACTATCGTGATACGTATCGTGATACGTCCCGACTATCACGATACGTATCGTGATACGTTTTTTCCGGCGATACCCACCTCTAATTTTAGTCGTACAAAGTTTAGTGAAATGGCCCCCAGATTATAAGACTGATCCATTCGACAGACTAATTTTCATATATGGAGATTTCCCTATTATCTACTTACATCATCTGGCACTGACTGCAGTCGTATGAAGCTGACATCCTGGTCCGCGTTAAAGGTTATAAACCCGGTCAAAGGTCGCAGGTTGACATCATCAGGGGGGTCAACTGACCATGTGACCCGCACGCTGCCAAACAACCCCATCAGTCTGTCCACAGTAACCGTGGCAACTTCAGATATGTCAGCTTTACTCTCATCTGTGGGAGAAAAACATAGAGCCGAGTCATTTTATTGCTACAAATAATCTTCAAATAACTCTTAATAATTGAATGTATGTAGACAAATATAACTAACTTAGCAAAGAGAATGATCAAACTTGATTAAAAGCAACATTGGCAGACATACAATGAAGCAAGTATGCTTCATGAAACAATTATGCTTCATAGTGCGTCTGATCTGGTGCCAGATCCTCATCCAAATAGAATCACGTACGTAGCCCCACTTCCTAAAAGTATTAGAAATAGTACTGATCTTACTACTTTTATAACGGTGTAACCGGCTTCAACTCTCAAGTAATAAGAAAGCAAAAAATAAAACGCACCCGAGGACCAAACCAGGGATATCGGATTCCAATATAGATGAAAAGTGAAAGTGAATGGGTTTAACGTCCCACCAACAGCTAGGATCATATAGAGACGGAACCACAGTTTAAAGTCTCATCCAACAGATCAGTGGGATGAGAAAATATTTTTGATGCCGAAGGCGAGGTTTGAACCCATAACCTGCGGATTGGAAGTCAGGTGTTCTAACCCCAAGGCCACAATCCATCCCCCCCCCCCCCGGTATAGATGAATCTCATTGTTAAATCTCCACTCCATGCTCCCAACCAACCGCCCACTCAAATATACTTGTATACAACATGGACATTGCTAAGGAAACATAACAACTGTGATCTTGATTGTGACCATTTTGATGTAATAAAAGTCTTACTTATATAGGTTGTGAAACTTGTATCACTGATCTGTATAACACCATATGGGAAGTCATTTTCCGCTATTGTCAAGGCAACACTTGACCTTGACCCAATAGCAGCGTTGTTGTTGTTATCACCGTAGGTCTGTAACTTCAGAGAGTATATCTCCTCCAGCTGTTAAACAAACAATAACAATGCTGGTAAATTTGGAAAATCTGGAAGAATTCCAAAATTGGTAAATTGGTAAACTTCACTTCACAAACATGAAGGTGATAGAGAATAGTAGGTTAGCGCCGTGAATGGGAAAAAATATCTGGCAAGGCTTAGGAAACGGGATGGGCGAGGCTCTGCCGAGCACATCCTGTTTCCGTGCCGCGCCAGATATTTTTCCCATTCACGGCACTAATCTACTATTCTATTTATCCCGTCAACACCTACAAATGGCTTTAAAATGAAAAAAAAATAACCAGTCACCGCATATATTCAAACGTGGTGATTAGGTCGTATTCACAGGATATCAAAAAGGTTTCACGGCACCGTGTTTCACGGCACATACGCACTGTGTTGACGGGATAAAAATAAGTACCGATATACCTGAACAAAATATGTGCGTTGAAATATGATATTTTGCCACCTTCATTACATTTCTGATCAAACCTACCTGACATTACCAATTTATCTTCACACACTAGCCACCTCTAAACAAGCCAATTTGTGTCTTCCTATGAGTGGCTGTTGTTGAGAGGTTGCACTGTAGAATAACCCTTTTTGGTATAGAAATTTCACCACATTTATATGTATTTTACGTTTCTTTTCTTGTTTCTGCTCGATACTTTTGGGGAGAAATGTGTAAAATATGGACATTTGTGAACTTTCTTGAAAATGCAGCAAAAAAGAGAAATCAAAGAAAATTCATGTTCTCACCTGGCGGCCCAAACATACATACCTCGGGAATTCCATCTGGTATAGCCGCCACAGAAAACTTGTGCAATTTCACCCCGGGCGGGAATGTAAGCACGTTTGTGTAGCCGTAGAACTCTTGGTTGCCATTGACAACAACATACTGGATTGACTTCTCCATCAGGTCACCCCCTGACCGTTCTACGGTCAATTCCAATGGAGTCCCGCTCTCCTACAGAGGGAAACATTGATTGATCAGTTGGTTGATTGGTTCTATGATTGATTGGTTCTACAATTGATTGGTTCATTTATTTATTGTTTCATTGATTGATATCATTTCATTGATTGATTGGTTCATTGATTGATTATTTCATTGATTGATTGGTTCATTTATTTATTGGTTCATTGATTGATTCGTTCAGTTATTCATTGGTTCATTGATTGATTTGTTCATGTAGTTATTGGTTCATTGATTGATTTGTTCAGTTATTCATTGGTTTATTGATTGATTTGTTCATGTAGTTATTGGTTCATTGATTGATTGGTTGATTGATTTACTGCTTCATTGATTGATTGGTTCATTGATTGATTGATTTACTGGTTCATTTATTTATTGGTTGATTGGTTAATTGATTTATTGGTTCATTGATCAATTAGTTAATTGATTGATTGGTTCATTTATTTATTGGTTCATTGATTGATTGGTTGATTGATTTACTGGTTCATTTATTTATTGGTTGATTGGTGCATTGATCAATTAGTTCATTGATTGATTGGTTCATTTATTTATTGGTTCATTGATGTATTGGTTTATTGATTGGTTGGTCGATTGGTTTACTGGTTCATTGATCGATTAATTCATTGGTTGGTTCTGAATTGATTCATTGGTTGATTATTTCATTGATTGATTGGCTCAATGATTGATTGGTTCGTTTACTGATTTGTTCATTGACTGCCTGGTTAATTGATTGATTGGTTGAATGATTGATTGGGGTCCATACGTGATTGGTTCATTTACTGATTGATTCTTATTAATTCTAATTTACATACACCTAAAAGTGTATTCAAATTATAGTGGGTTAACTTATTCCGGTACCTGCAACGTGAAGGACAACTCCTGGGTGGGGGCAAACTGGAAGATACCGCCCGGGTTGTCATTCTCACTAATCACCAGGGTACGAGTGGTGGCCCCGACCTTTAACCTCTGGCTGGACGCAGGTTCTACCCCGGTCAAGGTCACAGTCAATTCCTCATTTAACTCTGGTATGTCATCTGGCATTATCGTGATCACAACGTTCATCTCAGACATACCTATAAAGGTAAACGTCATTTGAAAACGGTACATCGTGATTGCAAATTAATATCACAACACGAATGTCGTCAGTAACATTAACTATTTTAAAAATTCTTTGATATCGTTAATTTCTTGGTCCACAGAAAGCAAAACCCGGGTCAAATGATATTGGACTACATTAATTGCACTTGCTTAAACTTAACCCCTTTCTGTCTAAGGATACGGTAATTTTTGTAAAAAAAAAACTAATTATTTTGTTTATTTCTCCAAGGAGGTATATGTTGTTACCACTCGTTTGAACCGTCTCGTCAAGACAGTTCAAACGAGTGGTAACAGCATATACTTTCCAGATGAAATAAAGAAAATAGGGATATTTGTTCTCTGTTGTTTCATATTTGTTGTATTTTTAATAAAAACATGTTTTGGTAGCACACTAGAACTGTCTCTTGTGTGTTATCAAAGCATCATTGTGTTGAGAAATATTGAAGACAAATCAGCCGACAACAAAATTTTAATCCAGCTACAGAAACATTGTCATACTGCAGATAAATTTCTCACGTTTTGATTGGTCAACTTGACGGGTAATATGAGCCCAAATTACCTGCCAATATCGCGTGTCGAGGCTGAGTAGAATACAACAACTTTTGGAAATCACCTCCAAAACATAGTGATATGGATTGGTAATGATCTAACTAAGAAAACAAAAGTTAGATTTTGAAAATGAATCCTGAAATTGCCAAGTTATTAACAAATTTCTACTCGTTTACCGGGTATGTCTGGATGATATCAGGTAATATTTGTAACGTCATGACGTCGTGCTGTTTGGTGCCATATTTCTATGACGTTAAACATGCATAAATACACTTATAATAAAACTAAATTTTGGAGAAATATAAAGAATCTACGGTATGACAAATATGTTATTGTGATTCTACGCCTTGGGTGAAGTGAATATAGATTCAGACCGGCAATATGACACCATATTGACTGTGGAGAATCACAATAACTCAGTATAATAATAGTATAAACATGTCGTTGTAATAATTATAAATCAGTATATCAATATATCGGACAACCATAATACTCACGAGACGGCATCACCACAGTTCCAGACATGGCACCGACGTCATCTTCCGTGACAAACACACCGGTTCCCTTCATCACCCAGGAAATCACAGCCTCCCCACTGGTTCCCTCCCGGGACAACTTCAACTTCACCTGAGTGGGGGAACCAGGAGGCTCGCTGACGATCATTGGAACCGTGTTGTGGAACCCAATCTCTCCGTTGGCCTCGGCAGTTGTCACGGTAACAGAGGTCGATCTTCTGGGGCCAAGCACAGGGCTGTTAAATGCACCAAGATCTGGCTCTGAAATGTGAATATCTCAATGTGTGACACACATGTCTGAATAGTGAAAGTGAATGGGCTGTATGCACAGTGGAACCTCTCTAAACTGAACAAGATGTTAACGTCTGAATGCTGAACTGTGGTTGGTTTCTTGGTCATTTGTCAATTATGATAACGATTGACATGATCAGAAAGTTCACATGTATGTATTGGAATAGTCATAGAGTGGATCTACAGTGGAGCCTCTCTACACCCGACACTCTGGGGGACATATATCTGTGATAGTGTCAACATGAGACTCATGTACAAGTACAGGGGAACCTCTCTAAACCGGACACCAAGAAAATATATGTGATCTCATTTTGAGAGGTTTCTTGGTAACACATCTCAGATAATAATGCAAGTTCATGATTGCAAAAGACATAAGTATGTCCCAGAATGGTCATACGTATGATTTACAGTGGAACCTCTCTAAGCCGGACACCAAGAAAATATATGTGATCTCATTTTAACACACCTCAGATAACAATGCAAGTTCATAAGTATGTCCCAGAATGGTCATATGCCTGATTTACAGTGGAACATCTCAAAACCAGGGTGTCCGGTTTAGAGAGGCTTCACTGTATCACACAACCTAGCTTATTAGCTTAATGATATCATTTAAGCGGTACCACCATATTATCAAATTCATTCCATGGGCTAACCCTTTCAACACTACAGTCTACAGCGCTCTATAGCAGTGTTTGCAAATAATGTAGATGCTGATGAGCCTGCTCAAGCCGTCTCATCAGAATCTGCAATTTTCATATTTTTTAGAGAAAAAAAACCCGCATCCCTTTTCATAAATGGACTAGTCTGATTGTGATGATTGGATTGGTCGGAAAATTAACATCAACATCCATTCCAGTTATTTAGGGGTGAAAGGGTTAACAAAAGTTCAACCTGAACGTTATCGGGTGCGATGAACGTGTATGCTTACCTGTAACTAAGAATGCTGCAGTAATGTCAGCTATAAACACCCCACCCACTTGCAGGAAGGCTGACGGCAGGATGTGTATGTGTTCTACAAATTCTAATTGGCCGGCAAACATCACCGTGGCAACCTTGGTTTCCTCCAGCACATCTAAAGAACATAAACATCAGTATAAAGCCATTGGAACAAAGCAATAAATGTTTTCAGCAATCACTCCAGAATTCAATGTCGGTCATAGCAGAAAGCCATGATAAAAAAAATGTGCCTGAGGGCCAAACCAGGGATATGCGAGTCCGGTATTAAGGATTAATGGCAGCATTAAATTGACCCTCCGCACGCTCTCAACCAACCGGGCATGCAACAGTCATAGAAGAATATGGGAGTAAACTATCATTGAAACTGAATGATGACCATCAATGAAATGGTCTCACGAGAATAAACATACCGTAGTTAACCCTCACACCGCTATCTTAATTATTTGTCGTCTGTTGTTTATTTTCTATTTTCCATTTTTATCATCAAAAACATGCTTTGACAGCACTTTAGAATCATTTCCATTGGAAATGATTCTGAAGTGTTGTCAAACCATGTTTTTATTGAGAAATAAGGCAAGATATAAAAGCAACAGCAGAAGACAATTGTTGTGTGTAGCGGTCTAAGGGTTAACAATTGTTGTGTGTAGCGGTCTAAGGGTTAACAATTGTTGTGTGTAGCGGTCTAAGGGTTAACAATTGTTGTGTGTAGCGGTCTAAGGGTTAACAATTGTTGTGTGTAACGGTCTAAGGGTTAACAATTGCTTAGAGGCATGTCCAGGTAATTTCCAATAAGCACTGAATGGAAGCACATAATTATAATACAGAATATTTTAATAGTCACTCTTTATATTAAATTTTCGACAATACGGTCTTGATCAAAATAGCTAGAAACTGCACTGGATGTCAGATGTAATATTGAAGCCGTGAACTAGATGGTATTTGCCAACTATTTTTCATAAAAACCATTAGGTCGAAAATGTAATAAAACGAGAGTGAAAGTGAATGGGTTTAACGTCCCACCAACAGCTAATGTCATATAGAGATGGGACCACAGTTTAAAGTCTCATCTGACAGACCAGTGGGATGGAAATACTATGTAAGTATTTTTCATGCCTAAGGCAAGGTTTGAACCCACAACCTCCGGATTTGAAGTCAGGTGTTCTAACCCCTAGGCCACAATCCATCCCAAGAGAGTGAAAATTAAAATAAAACATATCCAGGTAAGTTTTTATTAGAGGCGGCTATATGTCTTACCTGCATTTCCATTTCCAACAGGTATATATGTGACTGTGAGGTTAAGGTGAAGGTCACCGGAGTTGGCACCCAGTCTGCTAAAGGTCAGTTGTAATGTACGTGGGTCGGCATTCTGCAATATATCCATGAATTCATTGAGATGTTCGTTTATGGTTTGAATGGCTGTGGTTTAACCCATTACATGCGGAATACACCTTTACGGGTATGAAGCTTTAAATACTTGTTATTTCTAAATGAAAGTATATGTTGTGACCATTCATTTGAACCGTCTCGACGAGACGGTTCAAATGGTGGTCGCGACATATACTTCTGAGAGCATAGAAGGAAAATATTTAGGATTTTCTGCAAACATAATGGCGTATCTCAGCAAAAAGGTCAGCCATTTAATGGAAGAAGTAATGTGTTATATTGTGGTATGTGTACATATGTGTTCATTGAAAAAATTGTCTATGATAAAACATCTGTAGCCTATTTCACCAACATTGCAAAGTATACTTATCTAGCAAAGAATACTTTGAGGAAGAAATTTTCAATTCAAGGATAAATTTATTAATTTTTATTATACTGAATTTATTACATTATCACAGCCATTTTGGCTGTGATAATGTAATAAATTCAGTATAATAATTCTGCATACTTTTAATTATCAAATATATGGTGGTTAGTTCCATATGAAATAAAGCATTTTGGGAAAAATAAATGATTACTCCCTCAAAGTATACTTTGCTAGATAAGTATACTTTGCAAATTTTGATGAAAATCGGCTACTGGTAACACCAAATGGAGATGTTATTGAATCTGAAATTATGCTCATAAATGGATTTGTTAAGACCTCCTGGTGCAGCAATTTGTTATTGGTCAGTGTCAGTTTAGCCAGTGTATGGGGAGTTCTTCGATAGAGCTATAAATGTTACTGGAGAAATGGGGCCTATGGGTTTTGTGACCAGTGTAGATCCAGCTCAATATGTGCATTTGCACAGTATTGTCAGGGTCGTCACTATTCGCTATTTCATCAATGAAACACTTGACATACTTCTAACAAGCAATACAGAAATGAAGACAGTGATTAGGCTACAGGTGCTATTTGATCAGGAGCAACACTGGTCAGAAATCCCATAAGCCCCATTTCTCAGGCTTATCGGTACTCACAATCAGCAATTTTTGGTTCTCCGCGACATCAAACTGTACAATGCCGTACATATTATCGCTGTCCTCAATGAGCACGAGGCCATACGTGATTCCACTCACAACCGACCCATTGGTGGCGGAGTCCGGGATCAGGTGCACATAGAACCTCTCGGCAGGCTCGGGTATCGTGTCCCGGGTTATACGCAATCTGATTGGCTGTTCCCGCTGACCCGAGGCAAAGGTCAAGGTGCCGGAAGTTGGAGATAGGTCCTGGGAACCGTCGCCTGGAAAAAAAGTCCAAGTTTCCAGAATCAGCAGCTGATTTCACAAAAATTGCTAAGTATACTTATTTAACTAAGTATACTTTGAGGGAGTAATCATTTATTTTTCCCGAAATGCATTATTTCATATTGAACTGACAACTGCATATATTTGATGATTAAAAGTATGCAGAATTATTATACTGAATGTATTACATTATCACAGCCAAAATGGCTGTGATAATGTAATAAATTAAGTATAACAAAAATTAATAAATTTATCCTTAAATTGAAAATTTCTCCCTCAAAGAGTGCTTTATAATAGCAAGATAAGTATACTTTGCAATTTTGGTGAAATACTGGAAGCTGGATGTTTTAGGCTGAGCGTCCTGATATACAGCACAAAGTTTTAGAATACGCTCAGGATGTTCTATAATCGTGAGCCCAGAATATGAGAGCAAGGTACATGTAATTCAACACAACAATACTGAGCTAAAGTCGTTTGCAAGTTTTCCTTCCAACTTTCCAATTTAGCCGTCTGAATTTTTAAAGCTAATAATAAAACTGTTCTGAAGGCATTCAATATTTAAAATTACCAAATTCCTGTCACCACATGCATTGTCTTGGTTCAACAGAGTTCATGTGTGATATGTCTGACAAATGCTACTTATGGCACTTGAGTCTGATGTAGATCCACATCGTAAATGGGTTCCATTTAATCAAGGCAATATTGTTGTAATAGATATAGAGAATAGTAGGTTAGTGCCGTGAATGGGAAAATATATCTGGCAAGGCTCAGGAAACGGGATGGGCTCAGTACCCAGTGTAGCTCCTGATCGCGTATCACACTTCAGTATCCCGATCTATATTGCCCTCCCAAGTATCTGTTAAACTGCAGTATCAGCACTATGATGCTATGCTGACCCTGTGCAATCATCCCAAGTCAAACTGCAGTATCTGTTAAACTGCAGTATCAGCACTATGATGGTATGCTGACCCTGTGCAATCATCCCCACCTGGGGATGATTGCACAGGGTCAGCATAGCATCATAATGCAGATACTGCAGTTTAACAGATACTGCAGTTTGATTTGGGAGGGCAGTATATTGCTTGTTAGAAGCATGATGGGTGTTTCATTGATGGAATAGTGAACAGTGGAGATCCTGATCAGACTGTGCAGATGCACAGGCTGATCAGGATCTGCAATGGTCACAAAACCTATAAACCCAATTCTCCAGTAGCAGCCATGTTTAACTTTATACAGTGCCTACTACATCGACCCACCTGCGCCGGAATCATTTCGACCAATCTCCCAGCCGACACTGATCTGGCCGAACGAGCCGGCCATTCGAACGACAGTGAACGTGACCTCCGTGTCCGTGTCCGTGTCCTCGTTCACTTGGTAGCTCGGCAAGGAAATTATGTCAGGTGACCGCATACTAAGGACCCCGTGTGGGTTGTCACTCGCGTTGATCTTTACTTCCATCATGTCCGGCGTCGATAGGACGACATCACCAACTGGCAATGACAATATCACCTGCAATTGTATAAGTAGTATGCGTCGTTATTTTCAGACAGTATAATTGCCCAAATGTCATGATATTTCCAATCTCAGTACCTTATGTAGGTCTCTAAATAATAAGACAATTCTCGTAAACTCTTAGAAATAAATGAGTGAATGCCCAATAGCAAAGTCATTAAGTCCAATATTCAAGCTAAGTGCACCTTCAGGCAATAATTTTCAATTTATACAGAATTTGTATACCGGTAGTGATGAGAAATAACCCCAGAATGAGGTAATATAGAGAATAGTAGTTTAGTGCAATGAATGAGAAACAAGAAATGCGTCTGTCGAACGCGGATGCCACCTGCAGCATATTTGTGAGAAACTGTGACAAAGTGGTTAACCGAAAAGTGTGACGGACGGACGGACGGACGGACGGACGGACGACGGACGGACGAACTTACATTTCGGACATTAGGGGGTACTTGCTATATAAAAGATCAAAGGAAATACCCCGTAAGACACAATAGGCTTACGGGGTACGGAATAAGTTCCATTGTCTTCTATTGTCTTAGGCCACGCCCCCTACCCCATAAGTACCCTAATGTGTGCCCGGATGGACGGACGGACGGACGGACGGACGGACGGACGGACGGACGGACGGACGGACGGACGGACGGACGGACGTACCGACGGACGGACGGACGGACGTTCTTACATTAGGGTACTTATGTGGCTGATCACATGTTAAATATTAGCCACATAAAACGATTTTTAGCCACATAAAACGATTTTTTAGGTGGCTAATTATAACCAACCCTATCCTTTAACAAGTCCATAACCCTGTGGGGCTAGCCACATAAGTACCCTAATGTGTGCCCGGACGGACGGACGGACGGACAGACAGACGGTCCAAACACTATATGCAACCCGTTTCTTCGAAACCTGGTGGCATAAAAACACTATATGCCACCCGTTTCTTCGAAACCCGGTGGCATGAAAATATCTCCGTGCCGCACCAGATAATTTTCCCATTCATGGCACTAACCTACTATTATATTTATCCCGTCAACATTACAAATAGCTTTAAAATGCAAACAAGAAACGAGGCAAAGCCACGCAGGCCAGGTTTTTTCCAAGCATAGACACTTGGATAACATAATTATACCCACTTTTTGTAGACTAGATGGCCATGGCCTACATGTCGCGCCTTGGGGCGAGGCATGGACACTAAAAAAATAGATATAGTAGATGGAAAAACTTTAACCAAAAAACTTTTAACCAGACACACGGACGTACAGACGTACGGATGGACGTATGCCAAAATGCCGACGATATCGCGCTGACAATGATGATAAACACCCATGTGAAGTATCAAGTTAATGGGTGAAGCAGTTGCAGAGATATAGTACACGAAAAAACTTTAAAAAAAAACATTCAAAGTAATTTGACCTTGACATTGGGCATAGGGGCCGCACAATTGGGGGGTAGAATGAAAATATGGATGATGATAAACAGTTGCAGAGATATAGTATAACGAAAAACTTTTAACCAAAAAACTTTAACCAGACGTACGTTAAAAATGGCTAAGTCAATTACGTAGAATGGTCACATGTTGGATAGTTGTATGTGGTAGGCACCCCTTGGTTATGAAGCTGTGAAAGTTTGGTGGTCCTAGGTAGTACAGTACCAAAGAAATGGACTTAAACACGAAAACTTAACATTGTAAATGCGAAAACTTAACATTGAAAATGGCTAAGCCGACTGCACGGAAAAAATGGGTCAAGTTTAAAAAAAGGTAGCATGTTGGATAGTGATATGTGGTGGGCACCCCTTGATTATGAAGCTGTGAACGTTTGGTGGTCCTAGGTGGTACAGTAACAAAGAAATGGACTCAAACACGAAAACTTAACATTGATTGTGGACGTCGCCCGCCCGACCGCCCGCCCCGCCCGCCCGCCCTTCGCCAATCCAATAGACTGGATTTTCTTTCAAAAAACCTGGCTAAAAAAATAACCCCAGCCGCATCTCCAAATCGGAGAATCGACTATTATGACAACCGCACATATTCATACGCAGTGATTAGGTCGTATCGACAGGATATCAACAAGAGCTGTAGGAGAACAGCATAGCTCGACTACGAGGGTTGTCGATGTACACATAGCTTGACAAAGAAGGTGGCTGTGGCCTGCATAAAAACCTTAACCAAGGTTGACTAAAAACCTTAGCCAAGGGAAATTAAGTAAGTAATTCAAGGTTAAATGTAGGTCAATGTCAGATATAGGTCAGGGGTTATTGATGTACATCACTAGGAGATGAAGTTTTCCAAGTATGGTTTCTGTAGGCCCAGGAGTATTCCATATACGACTAAAAACCGTAACCAAGGGGAAATAACTAAGTAATCGAAGGATAAAAGTAGGTCAAGGTCAAATATAGGTCAGGGATTATTGATGTACATCACTAGGAGATGAAGTTGTCCAAGTATAGTTGATGTAGGCTCAGGAGTATTCCATATACAAGCTTGACTATAAACATTAACCAAGTAATTCAAGGTTAAATGTAGGAAGGTCAGGGGTTATTGATGTACATCCCTATGAGAAAAAGTTATCCAAGTATGGTGTCTGGATGCACAATAGTATTCCATGTACAAGCTTGATTAAAAACCTTACGTAAGTAATTCAAGAGGAAATGTAGGTGAAGGTCAAATATAGGTCAGGGGTTATTGATGCACATCACTAGGAGATGAAGTTGTCCAAGTATGGTGGGTGTAGGGCCAGTAGTATTCCATATACAAGCTTGACTAAAAACCATAACCAAGGGGAAATTAACTAAGTAATTGAAGAGGAAATGTAGGTCAAGGTCAAATATAGGTCAGGGGTTATTGATGTACATCCCTATGAGAAAAGGTTGTCCAAGTATGGTGTCTGTATGCACAATAGTATTCCATGTACAAGCTTGACTAAAAACCTTAACCAAGCTTGACTAAAAACGTTAACCAAGGGGAATTAAGTAAGTAATTCAAGAGGAAATGTAGGTCAAGGTCAAATATAGATCAGGGGTTATTGATGTACATCCCTATGAGAAAAGGTTGTCCAAGTATGGTGTCTGTATGCACAACAGTGTTCCATGTACAAGCTTGACTAAAAACCTTAACCAAGGTTGACTAAAAACCTTAACCAAGGGGAATTAAGTAAGTAATTCAATAGGAAATGTAGGTGAAGGTCAAATATAGATCAGACGTTATTGATGTGCATCACTAGGAGATGAAGTTGTCCAAGTATGGTGGGTGTAGGGCCAGTAGTATTGCATATACAAGCTTGACTAAAAACCTTAACCAAGGTTGATTAAAAACCTTAACCAAGGGGAATTAACTAAGTAATTCAAGAGGAAATGTAGGTCAAGGTCAAATATAGATCAGGGGTTATTGATATACATCCCTATGAGAAAAGGTTGTCCAAGTATGGTGTCTGTATGCACAACAGTGTTCCATGTACAAGCTTGACTAAAAACCTTAACCAAGGTTGACTAAAAACCTTAACCAAGGGGAATTAAGTAAGTAATTCAATAGGAAATGTAGGTGAAGGTCAAATATAGATCAGGGGTTATTGATGTGCATCACTAGGAGATGAAGTTGTCCAAGTATGGTGGGTGTAGGGCCAGTAGTATTGCACATATAAGCTTGACTAAAAACCATAACCAAGGGGAATTAAGTAAGTAATTCAAGAGGAAATGTAGGTCAAGGTCAAATATAGATCAGGGGTTATTGATGTACATCCCTATGAGAAAAGGTTGTCCAAGTATGGTGTGTGTATGCAGAATAGTGTTCCATGTACGAGCTTGACTAAAAACTTTAACCAAGGTTTACAAAAAACCTTAACCAAGGGGAATTAACTAAGTAATTCAAGAGGAAATGTAGGTGAAGGTCAAATATAGACCAGGGGTTATTGATGTACATCACTAGGAGATGAAGTTGTCCAAGTATGGTGGGTGTAGGGCCAGTAGTATTCCATATACAAGCTTGACTAAAAACCTTAACCAAGGCTTGACGGTGACGCCGACGCCAACGCCGACGCCGACGCCGACGCCGGGGTGACAACATAAGCTCTACTTATTCTTCGAATAGTCGAGCTAAAAAGGTTTCACGGGACCATGTTTCGCGGTACATATGCACTTTGTTGACAGGATAAAAATATTTAACCGTAAGACGCATACAAGAAGAGCAAGCAAACATGCTCTGAAGTGTTTTATCACCTTGGGCCCAGGTCATATATAGTGTACATAAATACAGAAAATATACCAAAATTTGCAACACACTTAATATACATTCAAAGTTAGTGCGAGTGGGGAATGGTTCTGAATGAGTATGTAACTAGAAATGTGGCCTGTCGGCACACGAATGCCCCCGTTGGCAGCCAAAGAAAACGAAGCATATTTCAATTATAAGCCATTTACCCGAGCGTTAAGGTTTCAAAAACACCAAGTCTGTGACCTTGACCCTGGGCTTAGCGGGGGCAGGACGAATGTGGATTTGTCACAGGGCGGTAGAAGACCATTGGAGCAATGCGTGTGTGAAATGTGAAGCAGATCCGAGCAAGGAAACAGAAATTATAGGACATTTACCTGAGCATTAAGGTTTCGGGACGGATGTACGTACATACGGACGTACGGACGCCGGTAACACTATATGCCCCCCTCACCATTCGGTTTACAACCTTGAGCAAATGTCAAATCCTGCTTGACACAGTGGTTAACACAAATATTTTTGCACCCACAAATGTGTAAAAGTGTGTTTCCCATGTTGAAACATTAGTATTTTTCTGCAATCAGGAACCTCAAATCCTGACTTCAGGATATATCCTGAATATTCCCACCCATGTGAATGAGTATGTAAACAGACTTATAACCTTGGGCACTGGTTAGTCTGACATGAGCACGGTTCTCAGTTGATTATGGAAATGGTTTTATAACCTCGAGCCCAGTAGCCTATTTGACCAACATTGCAAAGTATTCTTTTCTAGCAAAGTATACTTTGAGGGAGAAATTTTCAATTTAAGGATAAATTTATTAATTTTTATTATACTGAATTTATTACATTATCACAGCCATTTTGGCTGTGATAATGTAATCAATCCAGTATAATAAAAATGCATACTTTTAATCATCAAATATATGCAGTTCTATATGAAATAATGTATTTCGGGGGAAAATAAATGCTTACTCCCTCAAAGTATACTTTGCTATATAAGTATACATGTACTTTGCAATGTTGGTGAAATCGGCTACTGAGTAAGCTAGACATCTTAGCCTACCTGGAATGACTCCTCCATCTCGGGATTACCATCGTCAATAATCTCCATGTTGATAATGGCCGACGTTTGTCCCGCAGCGAACGCCACAATTCCGCGCACCTCGCCATTCGATCCAATAAAGTCCTCGCCAGGTATCGCAGACACGGGCAGTAGACGGTAGTTCACGGACGCAGTGCCAGTCACAGACCCAATACGCGTCTTCCCGTCAATGTCAATGCCACGCGTCACAATTAACGGGACAGACTTGGAAACTGGCACTTCATCCACGCGAAGCTCACTCTATAAATACACATACGTTAAATAAGTTTTGTTTGTTTGTTTGTTGGGGTTTAACGGCCTATCAAGAGCTAAGGTCATTTAAGGCCGGGTCAATGGGTTTAGTACTAAATCCCATATATTACCTGTACAAGTACATGTACATTTTCAAGTACATGTACACATGGGGGGAAAATCCCAAAATCAGAACTGAATATTTACAATAACAAAGCTATATATTAAGCTCTGAAATCAGAATAAACCTGATCCGATGCCAGGTCCTCGCCACACCAGAATCACTTGGCCCCTCTTAAAAGCAGTAGGATCAGTAATAATCTTACTACTTTTATAATGGGCAATAACCCAATTCAACTCCCAGGTAACTAAAGAGCCAAAGATAAAAACGTACCTGAGGGCCAAACCAGGCAAATCGTGATTCCTATAAGGAGGAACCCATACCGTTAATTTACGCCGTCTCATTCGCCCGACCACCACCCACACGTAAATAAGTATATTTCAATATCTACACTGATCTTGAAATGCGGTTTGTGACAATTACAACACAAATATAAGGATAAAAATAAATTAATTTAAGCCAGTGCCATACTCATGCTCAGACAATCAAATTTCTTTGCTTTCAGATCAAAGTTTTAATACATGTGAATCCTTACAGAACATAATGTTACCTGGGGGACCATTTCACTAAACTTTGTATGACTAAAATGTTTGTAAGTGCAAATTTAGGAACGTCTGAAAATTTCAATTGATGGATTTACATTTATTGAGGATAGGCTGCGTAGGCTGCATATGCAGCCTATGCTAAATAAATGTAAATCCAATAATTGTTTCTACAGAAACCATTGTTAATGTGAAATTTACAGACTATCATAGTTTTGCACTTACAAACATTTTAGTCGTACACAGTTCAGTGAAACGGCCCCCAGGTGCAGAATACATTTGTGACATGTAAACATTTAGTTTCATTATATAAATTTAGCTCTTTGCAGTCCAGCGGTGAAAGTGACAGCCAACAAATCAGGAGTATTTTTCTCTGTAAATATTTCCCGGGGACTCGATTCTAATGAAATATGCACAAGCTCTATAGGGAGAAATAAAAGAAAATAAAAATTAAATTTTGTCTCCTAGTTTTGAAATATCTATATATAGCCCACATGTTTCCCAACATGCAAACAGTCAACATTAAAATACAAATACATGTAGTACTGACCCGACTGAAGCGTATGGGAGCATCATTGGCTGCTATGACAATAAGAAATTTCTCGGTGGTCACACGGGCACCCTGGGTCGCGGAGGTCAAGGTCACAGTAAACTCCTCATTATTCTCGGGCACCTGAAATCATAACCATACAAACGTGATACAGTGGAACCTGTTTAAACTGGCCACCAATAAAACACCTGTAATATTACTTTTTATGAGTTTCTTGATCATTTATCTAGGGTGATAATGTCTGTTTGTGATCGCATAGCACGCAACTATTACTCAGAATGATCAAATACATGATTCACAGTGAAACCTCTCTAAGCCGGACACCCTGGGGACCTCCCAGGGTGTTCGGTTTAGAGAGGTTTCACTGTATACTGAAAGACTGTTGAAAAATGTTTTCTAATTTAAAGGAATTTGATGGACAATGTGTTATTCCAGTGTTTAGTACATCTTAAAACTATCACAGATTCAGAATTCCGCGGAATCAAATGTCTCGCCTTGTTCCGCCTTGACCTTCACCCTGGGGCCGGAGATTTTTTTTTTAATAATCGTATATTCATCTACATATCATAGTAAAGGGATGTATAAAGTTTGATGACTGTAGCTGATAAGGTGTTGGAAGTAATGATCGTAACACGAAAACTTAACATTGAAAGTATTAAAAAAATAGAATTTGACCTTAACCCTGGGGCCCGAGAAAAACAAATTAATAGTCCTATATTCATCTACATATCATAGTAAAGGGATGTATAAAGTTTGATGACTGTAGCTGATAAGGTGTTGAAGTAATGATCATAACACGAAAACTTAACATTGAAAGTATTAACAAATAGAGTTTGACCTTGACCCTGGATACCCGCCAATTTCTTTTTTTAATAGTCCTATATTCATGTACATATCATAGTAAAGGTATGTATAAAGTTTGATGACTGTAGCTGACAAGGTGTTGAAGTAATGACAGTAACACAAAACGTAACACGAAAACTTAACATTGAATGTATTAACAAATAGAGTTTGACCTTGACCCTGAGGGTCCAGGGGCCCGCCAAATTTTTTCTAATAGTCCTATATATTCATGTACATATCATAGTAAACGAATGCTGACGCCGACTCCGGAAAAGCAAAACCTATGTCTCGCTCTCCACTTCGCGGGCGAGACAAAAACCTTTGTAGGAGCTTTTTCCTGCACATTTGAATAGTCCTTTTCATCATATATGGGCAACCATCTTGACACAATGCTCAACTTAATTCCACACACTAATCCAGTTAAGCCAGTGTTCTGGGGGTCGTTTCACTAAACTGTGTACGACTAAAATGTTTGTAAATGTAAAATTATGATAGTCCGTAAATTTCACATTAACAATGTTTTTTTGTAAACAATTATTGGATTTACATTTATTGAGCATAGGCTGCATATGCTCAATAAATGTAAATCCATCAATTGAAATTTCCAGACGATCCTAAATTTGCACTTACAAACATTTTAGTCGTACAAAGTTTAGTGAAACGGCCCCAGAAACCCAGACAAAAGTGTGAAAATTGCAATGAAACATATCTAAAGTGATTCAAATTGGCCGAAAAATGTCACAAAATATGCATTCAGTAATGATTTTTACTGTATCATTAGATACAGGATACAGTTATGTCAACGTCCGATGTATGTTACTATTTTTAGGCATCGATCAACATTTTATTTATCTGTTATTGGAAACATTAAATTAAGGTACATACCCACTCAGTAGGCACAACATGTTCTTTGTAGGAATTAAATAAGTGTATAATTGTGTATCCATTCCACTAGTTCTAATAATTACAGATATAATAATTTACTAATAAATATTTTACTGATAGTGACGCGATGTGGTATCAGGCTATTTTCATATGCAAATGAGGCATGCTAGTTTTTAATTATTTATACTAATTAAATGCGTCACCTGAAAAAGTAATATTATCGCCAGATTATAAAGTATATATGTTTGTTTGTTTGTTGGGGTTTAACGGCCTATCAACAGCTAAGGTCATTTAAGGCCGGGTCAATGGGTTTAGTACTAAATCCCATATATTACCTGTACAAGTACATGTACATGTTCAAGTACATGTTATAAAGTATGATCATTGCACATCAAAATATAAATACAGATAATAAATAGTAATGCCCGTTAACATTTTAAGGAAACACGATTATCGCCCCTGACATCAGTGTGAAAATGTACTTCTGATATAAAATGTATAATAATGCCAATCAATACGTGGGTTAATGGTGAATGCATGTTTTGCCAGAAAATGTCTCAGATGACGTCCCTGATATACATAACATTTTGTGCCTACTGAGTGGGCATGTACCTTTAACTATGGCTGTCGGTGGACATTTTTGGGCGACCCCTATAAGCCGGTACCCTTACCAACAGGGACCGGTACCTGTGTAACGGTGACACTAATGAGTGGCGAACACATTTATGGTGCATGTAATTAATCAAATGGGATGGTTAAGTGCCAAGGCTAATGTCATTATTACACAGTTAGAAACAGACAATTAAGGAGCAGAAGCAGATTGTGAATGGTCTTCGAAATAAGTTAAGAATAATTTACTGTCTGTTACCTTCCTGCCGAAAAACCTTTGGCTATTAAACGCATTGAATCTAAAAGATATTTAAATGTAAAAATATTTTTTAATTTTCATCCTGTAACAAAAAAGAACTGTTCCTATTTTTTTTTTTTTTTACTGCGATTGTATAATTAGTTCATCCAAGATGGCCACTGAAAGGTAAAAGGATCATTCTTCAGTTGCCAACTTCAAATTGCTATCTCATGAATCGCGTGGCAGATGTTGGTCAAATGTTACAAATATGATTATTTGCTGAATCCTTTTCAAATATAATAAAAGTTGCAGAGGCACGCAATCCAAGATGGCCGCCATCCCAAAAGTGCTCTTACAGATTTGTTACAAGAATTCCGCCACGGAAGCGGTGTCGCGTCTGCCGAGGCATTTGACCGTTAACATTACAAGTAAATAAATTACCTTGACCTTCAGAATTTGGATGTGGGGGTGTGCATAATGAATTAGCATCATCCGTAGACAAACATTGATGTGAAATATTATCAATGTCTGGAAACCCTTACAGAAATATCAGGTCTCTGGCAACCAATTGCGGCAAGGTTGCGGCAAGCTTGCGGCAAGCTTGCCGCAAGGTCGTATTTCGTATGCAAATGAGCGTTCTGGCACACAGTTGCGGCAACCTTGCGGCACACAGTTGTGGCAACCTTGTGGCACACAGTTGCGGCACACTTGTGGCAAGGTTGCCGCAAGGTTGCCGCAAGGTCGTATTTCGTATGCAAATGAGCGTTCTGGCACACAGTTGTGGCAACCTTGCGGCACACAGTTGTGGCAACCTTGTGGCACACAGTTGCGGCACACTTGTGGCAAGGTTGCCGCAAGGTTGCCGCAAGGTTGCCGGAAGGTCGTATTTCGTATGCAAATGAGCATTCTGGCACAGTTGTGGCAACCTTGCGGCACACAGTTGTGGCAACCTTGCGGCACACAGTTGCGGCAACCTTAATGCGGCACAGTTGTAGCAGTACGTTATATTTGCAGCATATATAGTTCTGGCACATATAATTATTCTGGCCATATATAGACGGACGGACATTTGCAACACTATTATACACCCTTTTCTTTGAAGGTGCGCAAAATAGACATGTAGTATGGCTCAATGGTATCGAAGCGGGAGAATATCTATATGTTAGCCAAACTTTTGTTCATTTTATCTGGTCGAGAGTTCGAACCTCACAAAACGCATTACTTTTGTCGATATCATTCTATTATTTTTATGATTGCCTGCTGGATATGGGAATACGTGAATAGGCAATGATTATCACTATTGTTATATGACCTCAATGTGACACGATCGTCGAGAACATACTCCAGATTCTTCATGTACACATATATGAAATGAGTGTGCATTTAGTTATTATACCCTATGAATGGAGGGTATGCGGAATATATTATATCCCTTTGCAAATTGTTTGCAAATTTAAGTGTTTGCAAAGTATGTTCTACAAATATTTGCAGAATATACTCTGCAGTCTGTAGATTTGGAACGACGTGTGCAAACAGACTGCAAACAGATTGCAAAGGGTATGCGCAAGAACTTCAACAACCCTTTGCAGAAGGTTTGCCGCAAATAAATTGCAAACCCTGCATGTGCAATTACTTGGCAAATAAAAAACAATTACACTGCAATTATTTTGCAAATGCTCTGCAAATATATTGCAAATAGATAACAAACACTTCGCAAATAGATAGCAAACACTCTGCAAATACATTGCAAACACTCTGCAAATAGATTGTTATATTACCTGTTTCCAGTCATGAAAGATATTTTACCAAATGAGTATTTGAATCATGCAATATATATATGCTTTTAGTTAATGACATTTACCTGCTTCTAAAATCAGTTATTACAAATGACGATCTGAAAAATTCTACGTTGTTACTGCAGCATTTCTGTCTGAGAATATGCCATCGTTGTATTTAGAAAACAAGTTCACATATAACATTTATCAACTTTTACATTTACCTTCTTGCGTTCGGAACCATGGACCTCTCTGGACATTTTCATGCTTTGAATATCTATGAAGACTTAAATTAATGGAGATCTCAGGAAAATGTTTCATGCATGGGTCACAGAATTTTGAAATGCAGATTGCAAATGCCAGTTCACTACTTCAGAAATTCTCCAAGAATGAAAATATGATGCACACTAAACAGGGATCGCACATCTACCATAAGCTGACCTATCCTAGAGGCGATGAACCAAGAACAGGACTGCAAGTTTCCGAGGAAATAATTTATTTTGGTCGATCACACATGCATACCAACATTAACTCAAAGTGAGAAAGATGCTATTTACTCATATATATATATAGGTTTGAATGTTAATGAAGTTGAACAGTTATAATAGTGTGGGACAGATTGATTGATCATGAACATAAATATGCTACATTTGTAAATGCCCAGTTATAATGCAGATGTAGATGATTTGTGACCAAAACAGATTGCAAAAAAAGCTTAATTCACAGCGGATTTCTATTGGTTTCCTTAATATATATGACCCTGAAAATATATAGATAGAATATAGAGATAGATAGCTAGTTCATTTGTTTATGAAATCTCTTACTGTAGTTTTGTTGTTAGCTACAATATGCGTCGCGGTAATCGGCTATTACCGCTACAATGCTCTATTCATTATTCACGTTAGCAAAATATACTTCCCCATAAACATCGATAAAAGTGACAAAAATAATCTACACATATATGTATATGTATATAAATAAACAATTTCGCAAAATCAGCCCAAAAATATGTTTATTTGTTGATATATTTGATTTTTTTCGCAAAATTATTGTCTGGACGTTGCAGCCGTTTCCATCCGCCGCCATCTTTAGTCACGTGATCTCTCATGATTACTCTAGTTTCCATATATGGTAGCGGCGGCCATATTTGGAATGCTGACATACCGCGCGAAACAATGGCCGCCACAACATGTGTTCATTGTGACAAGCAATTTACAACCAAAGGCAAAGGTTTTAGAAGAAAAAGCTTGAATTCAAAATTAAGTGTGATTGACCAAACAATAAATTAGGAAGTTATTGAAGCCGAATTTGACGTATTACTGACACCCGAACAGAAGCAAACGCGCTTACTATTTACTATTTCCGGTGGGTTCGTAGTAAAAGTTGTAGGATGACGTCATGTGTATGTCGCTATAGCCCCGCCCACTAAACACGTGATTAGGTCCAGATTTGAATGTTTCACATGCGGGGATATCCGAATGAATCGGGAAATGGAAACAATATGTAGAATACACAGAAAATATGATGGTCGTTTTTAAAACCCGCGTTTAAAAGCACAACATCGCCATACCATGCTGTTTTGATATGCGCAGGTCAGAAAATAATGATTTATTGTACTTGTAGAGATAATTTCAGGACCGTTTGTATACTAGTTCGATCATAATCGTGTTCCAAAATGCCGCATCTCGAATCGCGTCGCAAACCAAGAAAGTTGCTAACGTATTTATAGAGCACCGCTTTCATACTGTAGCGAGAGCGGAAGTATGACTATTCATTCTATTTTGTTGTGTGCATAAATTAATCAATCGTCAAGTGTCTGTCAGTCACAGTATGTGTGTCAGTCTTTTATCCAGTTTGTATTAGTATATGCCTGTCTTTTGATTTGTAATTGTATTGTGTCTTTAACACTGGAAAGTGATGGAATGCGAGTACAATATCGCATACGTTTACTGGATCCAGTCGGTTACTGGTTAGTTCTTTCATAATTTGGAACTCAAAATTTTCTTATTAGATTTAAGTGATACATAGACTAGTCTTACTCCTTTCTATGAGTCTAGTTCATTGATTGTGAAATAGTTTACTGTGGTTTGATTGTTGACTTACATATTGAAGTAATTCATGTTTAAATCATAAATAATTTAAACCATGTGACAGCTTAACTTCTAGTTGTTGTTGTTGTTGTTGTATGTCTGTAATTCAGGCGCTTATTTTTCGCCTCAATCTCTCTGCAGCCACAAAGACTGCGAGAGCATTGTTCCGACACATGTGTGTGCATAATCATACGTGTGTGTTGTGTGTGCGTGTGTGTGTGTCTCTGTGTCTGTGTGTCTCTCTCTCTGTCTCTCTCTGTCTGTCTGTATGTCTCTCTCTCTCTTCTCTCTCTCTCTCTCTCTCTCTCTCTCTCTCTCTCTCTATCTCTGTCCACATGTGTCTTGGAGGTTAATAATTCCCTGACATTTCAGTGAAAGTCTACATTGATATCTCAAATGGTAATTTCAGTGAGAATCTGGGTACACATTCAAGAACCACCAATATTACTAACATTCTCTAAATTTCCATAATTAACACAAGATGAAACTCCTAAGACTTGGGACATTTAGGAATTTTGTAATGTGTAACATGGCTTAAAAATTCACTCGCCCCGCTCGCCATGGCGATTCAATTTTCATGTTGGCGAGAGGATTTTCACTGGTCAGATTAGGCGAGTGACACATCGGGCAAGGCCATTCTGTATTTTCAGAAAACTAAGAAAATTTAATTAATTTCCGCTATTTCAAATTATTTTCTTTATTTCACTGGTTTTAAGCGGTTTATGAATTATTTCTGTAACTTTCATACACCCTATAGATTTCTGTTGTGAACCATCATGTCTCACCATTCGCGTTGACAGCATGACTGCATAAAAAAACATATCGCCGGTTTAACATTAGCCCAGCACAGATTACTATCTTATATTCAGTGTCATTCCTATAAAATTGTTTGATTTTGTCTTCGTCTGGTGCTACATACCAAACAAGGAGTTCGAAGTTATACAAATTTGCACTAAAAACGAACTTTCTAGACCAAAATGTGCGTACGTGACAGTAGTCTTGTTCTGACTTGGGGAGATAACTCTTGTTTACTAATGGACTTATTATAGTGGAACATTTATTTTTGAAAATAACTTTATAATAAACGGATAAAGAAGTAATAATACTATATAATCTTAATAGTATGTACATTAGTACTCGTTTAAAAGCTGTAGAAATATAATTGTTAACAAATTTAAATGATTTTGTGTTTATTATAATACTCCTTTTTAGGCACCATCTCGTTATTACATTCTAACACATGACTCCATTTTCTTGTCCAACATGAAAACGCCAATAGCAAAATAATTCGAACAAATTGGTTTCCCAGTGAAGGAAATTTTGTATTTTCATTGTTAAATATACAAGGAAGCTCTCACCCACCCCACACATTTTGCTGTTGAACATACATGCAACACCATTGGCAATCCATCAGTCATTATTATGTTCTTATGCTTCATATTTTGAACAAGCAAGTATAATACCAATCCAAGGGTCTGGTCATTATTTATGACCCAGGGGGTTGGGGTGGGAATGGGGCTGGATAAATTTTGTTAACTCACCTTAGAAAAATATAAGCCCCCACCTTTTCCAACATAATAATGTTCAAACGAGACGGTTCAAATGAGCGGTAACAACACTCCCCCCCACCCCCATTGAACAATTAATAATGTTCAAGCCCAAAACGGAACGGTTCAAATGAGTGATATATACGTTTTGTAAGAACTTGTAGCCAAAGCCCATTGTATGTATTAAGTCTTATTTGCAATAAACTATGTTTATGTTTATACTTTTTCCGATTAAACAACTTAGCCATTTCAGACAACCTTGTGCAATCTGCTATTTCAATCTCACACAAAGTTTCTTTTGTGGCAATGTTATGGCACGCTTATGATGTGCTATTTTGCAAAGTAACGGTTGTGGCAACTTTGTGGCAACCTGCTATTTTCAATATGGCAATAAGTTTCATTTGTGGCAATGTTCTGGCACGCTTATCATGCGTCATCTTGCAAAGTACCAGTTGTGGCAACTTTGTGGCAACCTGCTATTTAAATCTCGCACAAAGGTTTGTTTGTGGCATGGTTCTGGCACGCTTATGATGCACATTTTGTATAAAGTACCCGTTGTGGCAATGTTCTGGCACATAGTACTATTTTGTGGCACACTTGTGGCAATGTGAGACTGGGCAGAAAAAAGGTTGCCGCTAGCGGCACGTATCTGCAACCTTGCGGCACAGTCTTCTGGCACACTGATCAGGTTGCCGCAAGGTTGCGGCAACCTTGCGGCAACCTTGCGGCAAGGTTTTCATTTCTGTAAGGGAAGGGGTTAAAGAGATATTGTGAAAAAACAATAACTTTAACGCATTTCTGTTACAAATCCAGTGAACATTACAAGGAAATAAATGACCTTGACCTTCAAAATTTGGATGTGGGGGTGTGCGTAATGAAGCATCATTCGTAGACAAACATTGATGTGAAATATTATCAAAGTCTTGCAAGGGGTTAAAGAGATATTGTGAAAAAACAATAACTTTAACGCATTTCTGTTACAAAACCGGTGAACATTACAATTAAATAAATGACCTTGACCTTGAGAATTTGGATGTGGGGGTGTGCTTAATGAAGCATCATCCCTAGACAAACATTGATGTGAAATATTATCAATGTCTGGCAAGGGGTTAAAGAGATATTGTGAAAAAACAATAACTTTAACGCATTTGCCTTACAAAAAAAACGGACGACGCGGACGACGGAAAAAGCGCCGACTATAGTCGCGCCTCTGCTAAAGCAGGCGCGACAAAAATGGTGAACCATGGTTCATGTAAAGATCATTATTACCAACTTCAAATTGCTTTGGTTGGGAGCAATGTGAATGGTAAAATTTACGATGGATTCATCCTTTACGGTTCACTATTTTGCACCTGATCTGACCCTCCAGCATTCGTAAAATGTATCTGAGAGTTGGATCCAGTTATGCCCCTTAATATCGTATGGGCTAAGTCATCTTTTGTGTTGTTAGGGCACCACACATATATAAAGTCTGTCAATGGGGTCATCATCAGTGTGGGACAGGCACACTTTCCTACTTTTGTTTCTGGCGATATAGTTTCAGTTTTCAGTACATTGATTAAGATGGTAAGAAATCAGGAGATGAAATTTAAATCACGAAATTTACGGCGGGAGAAATGGTGAAAAAGTGGGGGATTGATTTTCTCCTATCAGGAGATATGACAGGCATTCAAAGTTTAGTGAAACAGGCCTCAGTAGTATTACCATATCTGATTGGACAATGTGTTAGTCCAGTGTTTTGTCCATCTAGCTGAACATGTGCACACTACAATGCTGAATTAAATGTTATTGTCTGCTGTTTATTTTCCCTTTTACTCATCAATAATATGAGTTGACAGCACTGCATTCTAAGGGTTAACCCTCACTACGCTGTAGACGGAAATTGTTGTCTGCTGTTTTTCATTTTTGCCTTAATTCTTAACAGCACAAGGGAATCGTCTCCAGTCAAAACAGGTTTTTGTAAAGAAATATTGACAGGGATGCAGGTACGTATGTGTGTTACCGTATCTGTGTGTATCTGCAGCTGTATGTAGTTCTGTGTCCCGCCTGGCTGGAAGGTCACGACGTCAGTCTTTGGGCTAATGTCATCGCCGGGGACGGCCGACACATCGGTACCCTCAACCTGGATACAGACAACAGTGTAAACACATCAGGCCAAGCTTGGCAACAGATCACAATGTTTTGCCTTACATTTGGCTCAAAGCTGGCAAAAGAGACTTTATAATGCAAACAGTGTAGCTCAATGCACATCTGTGCAGTCTGAACAGGGCCCGTTTCACTAAACTTCATACAACTAAAATGTTTGTAAGTGCAAATTTAGGATTGTCTGGAAATTTCAATTGATGGATTTACATTTATTGAACATAGGCGCCTATGCTCAATAAATGTAAATGCAATAATTGTTTACAAGAAACCATTGTTAATGTGCAATTTATAGATTATCATAATTTTGCACTTACAAACATTTTAGTCATACAAAGATTAGTGAAACGACCCCCTGATTCAGCTGAGTTGAGCACAGTCTGACTTAGAGTATGCAAAAGTCTCATCAGCGTCAGAATTGATGAACTTTTTCACCAAGTCAAACTGATGTTTGAAGTCGGACACTAAAGCAGCCTAACTGCAGTCAACAATGATAAACTCGGACAATAATTAGAAAAATATTTTGACATGGCTCAGTTTAGGGTCATCTTCCATATCACGACGAGGGACGTCGCCAGGCCTGGTTGATGTGGAAGCCCGGTTCTGTGTGGGATCCAATTAAGTGAGCGGCTATGGGGGTCCGAGGGCTTGCCATACTGGCCCCACCAACCCCATAAATTTTTTCAAAACTTAGATGCAATGTTTGCATTCTATGTTGTTTGTTGTTTTTTTTCAGGCAAATATATGATATGGAAGTATATTGCAAGTTACCGTTCGCAACTAAATCTGCACTTTTTACAAGTAATTTTCATATTTTTGAGAAAAATCACCCCCTTTTCATAAATGGACTAGTCTGAAAATCATTTTATGACGGTTGGATTGGTTGAAAAATTAACACAACAAATTCCATTCCAGTTACATAGGGGTGAAAGTCTTAATAAAAACAAAGCACTTAACGTCAATATCCTGTTTTCAGGCATCCCTGCTACACCAGCTCAGCATGATTAATTGTTAATGTTTAATGTACGAATCCTTACAGTTTACTTATTGGTAAGATATGCATACGCTGTCGATCTTCCAGAATCCAGATGAAATAATAGACTTGTACATGTATTCCTAATTGGTTGGCTGTATGCTACGGCTACAATTTGACCCATTCAAAAAATGTGAGCAACCGAAGTGCCTCTCCAAACCTGTTGCATGTTGGTCAAAATTTAGTAAACTGTATATTTTATACCTTTAAACAAATAATCTTTGATGTAACACTAGTAAATTGCCAAACATAATAGAACAGGGAAATCATTTTCCCATGGAAGCCATCTTTTCTCTTGTTCTTGTTCAACATTCAACATAATGAGATGAAGCTTTCAAATTTACAAGATAATACATGTAAATGTCAGATAAACACATTGACACGGTGCAATAACCAATTTCTGTATGTGTATGTTCTTTATTAATAATTTATTGATACAGCTTGACACTTTTATATCAATAACATATCAAACACACCGGTAAACTAACATGCCATGTCTCTATATCATGTTTAACTTCTATTTTTCATTATCTGACTTTTTTCATTTATTATTTTCTTTGCTATAACTGTAGTGAAAGCCATATAGTGCTATGTCTAACACACCGGATAACCGATTGCAAAAAATCACTCTTCCATGTGTTACATTAAAGAGATGAGGTTAAATTGTTACCCGAGCGAGAGGTACATGTATGGAGTGGGGTAGCAATTTTGTTTTTATATGCTACACTGCAACTTACCAAGAACGTGACATTGACGCGGCCAAAGGTTCCCAGTTCTCGCCCGATCTGTATGTCGACTACACGAATGGACACAGCATCTTCTGTTGTGTTCAGGGGAGACGACTGCAATATGGACATGATGTAACTGACTCAATACGGGACCATGGCTGAGGTGATAGATGGTGAAAAAGGACAAGATAAGATACACTGTTTTTCTGTGTGTGTGTGTGTATTGGTGTTTAACGGCCTATCAACAGCTAAGGTCATGTAAGGCCGGGCAAACAGGTTCAATCCCGTTTCAACCTGTTTTTCTGACGGGGGAAAAAAAAATAAAAAATTCTTAATTTGTCATCATAAGTATATGTCATGACCACCATTTGAAACGTCTCATCAAGGCAGTTCAAATGAGTGGTCACAACATAAACCTTGAGGTGATAGGTGTTGCAATAGGACAATTGGAGAAGATACACTATTTTTCTGACGGAAATTTAAATAATTTCTTTATTTGTATCAGAAGAAAATGTGGTGACCACCATTTGAACCGTCTCGTCGGGACCGTTCAATCGAGTGGTCACAATATATACTGCGGTTGAGAAATAAGAAAAATAGAACAGAAAATATTTCAATATTTGTAAACACATAAAAGTAGCATTACAGTAGCACCTTGATATGCAGCCTATGCTCAATAAATATAAATCCAATAAGTGTTTACAAGAACACGTTGTTAATGTGAAATTTACAGACTATCATAATTTTGGCTAGTTTTACAAACATTTTAGTCGTACAAAGGTTGGTGAAACTGCTCCCTGGTGTTGTTTTTTTTGTATTGTTTCACTGCGATTTATCTCCAATGATAATGACTATTCCTGGCAACAGAGGACACAACACCTCCAGCAGTACTCAAATACCCGAATTACAGACACCCTGGGGACCTCCGAGGGTGTCTGGTTTAGAGAGATTTCACTATAGGAATGAAAGGCCTTTTTGTGGAATTTATCGGGGTATAAACTTGGAAAAGTCGCGGGAATACTGGACGAAGGCCGGAAGGCCTCGTCCAGTATTCCCGCGACTTTTCCAAGTTTATATCCTGGATAAATTCCACAAAAAGGCCATTCATTCCTTATAATTCCAGCATTTGAAATAAATTCATCAAGAAAATGTGTTTATTTTCCGTTTTCTTAAGAATTATTTTAACTGCATCCACACAGTCTTATCAGGGTCTGCACTGTTCGCTATTCCCTCAATGAAATACCTATCATGCTATTAACAGGAAATACAGGGGCCGTTTCACTAAATTTTGTACGACTAAAATGTTCGTAAGTGCAAAATTATGATAGTCTGTAAATTTCATATTAACAATGTGTTCTTGTAAACAATTATTGGATTTACATTTATTGCAGCCTATGCTCAATAAATGTAAATCCATGAATTGAAATTTCCAGACGATCCTGAATTTGTATTTATGAACATTTTAGTCGCACAAAGCTTAGTGAAACGGCCCCCTGATCGTTACCATGCTACAGGAGCCAGTCACAGCCACATATGGAAACTTACACCCAGAAAGCTGAAAAAGCCATATGCGTCGTCATTAGCAACGATGATGACTGTTGCTATATTTGGAACAGTGACCTCGGCTTCACCCCTGTAAACTTGCAGTTCAAATATGTACACCTCCTCGATCTCTGGCTCGTTATCATCAGTAACGGTGAAGGTGACAGAGGTCACATCACTACCGCCCGGAGCAAAGTACGCCACCTGACTGCCGCCTATAAAATCCTGGTCCACGTTGCCACCCTGCAAGGTCGTGAAGGTCAAAGAGATCTACTGTATACATAGCAACAAGTATATGTTATTGTTAACATATTAAATATATATTCAATAATAAAATAATAATATAAAATTCAGTATATTAGTAATATTATATTTAAAGTTAACCCTTAGACCGCTATACACAATAATTGTCGTCTGCTGTTGCTTTTATATCTTGCCTTATTTCTCAATAAAAACATGGTTGGACAGCACTTCAGAATCATTTCCAATGTAAATGATTCTAAAGTGCTGTCAAATCATGTTGTAAAGTATTCTAAAGTGCTGTAAAAGCATGTTTTTGATGATAAAAATGGAAACTAGAAAATAAACAGCAAACGACAAAAAATGAATCCAGTTGCCATACACATTTACAATTCACTTTATGTCACAGATCATCAGCTTGGTGATAGGAAGATATAACATAATGTCATCTTCACTATATCTCTACTCAGCAGGCGGCCCAAACATCATATTAAAAACATAAGCACAGCATCATGCATTGACTCTCCACTGATCACCTTACCAGGGCTCCAGATAAGGAATTAGTAATTGAGTATTGTCACTCCATCATTTCTGAAGCAGTTGGGTATTTGAACATTTTAATTCAGTAAAATAAAATCACACTACTGTTTACACATCAACATTCAACAGACAGCAATAATTGAATAGTTTGCTTTGAAATGACAACACGTCTTGGCATTTCATTAGAAGTGTCTCCTTGGAGACAATTCTAATGAAATACCAAAATGTGTTTTCATGGAAAATAAGAAAAAAAATGCTATATTTGTGGTCTATTTATTGTTTTCTGCAGCATGATAAAGGTACCACAAAAATTGTCTTGCTTTTTGATACTCGCTTCTTCTGATTTCAATTGAGTTTTTGGCAATTTTAATTGGGTATTTAAGCAAATACGCAGCTTATCTGGAGCTCTGCCTTACACATTTTCTGTATTGGTCTCATTTACATGCTGATTACACTTGTATACATGAAACTATGATTGTTTAATTGAATGTCTTATTAAATCGTGGTGGTTACTAGAGAAATGGGGCTTATGGGTTTTGCAACCAGTGTAGATACAGATCAGCCTGTCCATTCACACAGCGTGATCAGGAACTGCATTGTTTGACATTCCATCAATTAAGACGCATCATGCGTCAACAGTAACAAACAATATGGACAACTATCAGGCTACAGGAGTGTGCTATTTGATCAGGAGTTACACTGGTCACAAATCTCATAAGTCCCATTTCTCCAGTGACAGCCACAAACCTGGAAGGCTTATGGGTTTTGCGACCAGTGTAGATCCAGATCAGCCTGTGCATCCGCACAGTCTGATCAGGATCTACACTGTTCGCTATTCCATCAATGAAACGTATGTGGTACATTGTAATTGTAACAATAAATATAGATTGTTATCAGGCTACAGGAGTCTGCTACTTGATCAGGAGTTCCTCGTCACAAATTTCAAATGCCCCATTTCTCCAGTCAGTATACAATAAATGTAATCACAGAAGCGTAGACAGTCTCAGCGATACAGATGACTTTTACTATTTCATCAGTCTTTTATATTTTCTGTATCCTTCTAGCTGATACACCTGCTGTGTCATTTTTAACCCCAATAACAGCATATTCTCAGTGATTCTGTCCTCGCGTTTTGCGACGTGGTCTGATAAACGAGGTGAAAATATGTATACATGTATTTACATGTTCCTAGTCGATTTGTAGACATTTTCTAAAATACTGGCAAGTTTAAAACGGCAAAACGCGATGACAGAATCACTGAGAATGAGCTGTTATTGTGACAAAATATTATACACCAATGTGTCACTTAGAAGGATACAGAACATATAAAAGACAGATGAAATACATTTATATAGTAAAAGACATCCGTATAGCGAAGATTATCCAGCGCTCCAGATAAGATGTACGCACTTATTTTACCAGAATACGCATTCATTATCAAAAGTGGAGTACAAAATACTCACAGCAATGTGAAAGTATGCATTCAATTTATCTTATTTGAGCTGCAAAAAGCAAACAGTGCTGGTTTTTGCAGCCCAAATAAGGGATTGTTTTTTGATTTTTTTATTTAATAAGGAAGAAATTAGTAAAAGTAAATATGCATTGAATTTGAAATCTGGCGGTATAATACTCTTTAGATACAAAACTTATCTGGAGCGGAGATTATCTGAGCTATACTCACAGGTACGTTTACAATGACATTGATCAGTTCTACAATGTCTCCCACATGTCTGATCCTCAGGTCAAAGTGGTTCCCCTCCTCAACAATCACTTGTGTGTCCACAAACTGTATAAGCTGGGCACCAGTGCCCGGCAACAACACCGAACATATCCAAATGAGGGGAAGTAATTGGTCCCTCATTTCCTGAAAGTATAAATGGTCGCCGTGACTAGACTGATTGTCACTGGGGCTTATGGGTTTTGCGACCAGTGCAGATCCAGATCAGACTGTGCATTCGCACAGTCTGATCAGGATCTGCACTGTTCGCCATTCCATCAATGAAACACCCGTCCTGTTTCTAACAAGCAATATAGACAGCTGTCAGGCTACAGACGTATTCGGTTCGATCTGCATCTACACGGGTCACAAATCCCATAAGTGCCATTACTCCAGTCACAGCCACAATTGATGAATGGCAAATATTGTTTCAAGTGAATGTCTATAATGTTTAACTAGCAATATTGAAGCTTAGATCTGTCATATTGACAATAGCTCTGAATACAGCCAAGAACGTAACACTGTATGGACGCCATACATGTACTGTTAGCTTTGTGTTTTATTAAATAAACAAGAAAATTGTGTCCGTAAGACACAGAGATGCTCGCTGTGGTAGCTTTTCACAGACACAGTCTAACAATATTATGCTCGTTGAGTGTCGGTGTATTATAAAAAGTTGTAAAAAGGTTCAGTAAGAGAAATAGGTGCAAATGCAGCCCCCATAATTCGCAGAGGTCAGTCCGTGGATGTATAAAATACATTTTTTTTAGCAACTCTGTTTACCATACTTGCATAGATTTTCCTATATTTGGCGCACACTTTTGGAACCTGAATAAATGCAATATTTATCAAAATTCGGAAATATAAACCAGACCGACGACCATCAGCCTGCTTCTTTACTGGGCTATATATCCCAGGTATGGAAGGCGTTCGAGCCAATTCCCACCCTTAAAATAAGTTGAATCGACAAAAAACAAAACCCTGGCACAACTTAGTTATTTTTTACCCCTTCAACACTACAGACCTATATAGTAGTGTTTGCAAATAGTGTAGATCCAGATGAGCCGGCTCGTAACGAGCCGTCTCATCAGGATCTGCACTTTTTGCAAGTAGTTTTCATAGTTTTTAGAAAAGCAACATCCCCTAACTTATAAATGGTCTAATCTGAAATTCATTTTGTGATTAAATTAACATGTCACAGTCCATTGCAGTTATTTAGGGTTGAACAAAGCTGGTTCCTCACTTTCTATGCATATCTGATGCCCGGTGCCTTTAACCCTTACAATGCTGAACGCTGAACTAAATTTTGTCGTTTGCTGTTTATTTTATATTTTCCATTTTTCGCATCAAAAACATGGTTTGACAGCACTTTAGAATCATTTCCACTGGAAATGATTCTAAAGCGCTGTCAAACCATGTTTTTATTGTCAGAGAAGACAAAATATCAACAAACAGCAGACAACAATTTTCGTTCCAAGCATTCTAAGGATTAACCCTTATTGCAAAGTGCTGCTAAAGCATGTTTTTGATGAGCAAAATGGAAAATAGAAAATAAACAGCAGACGGCAAAATATTACTCAGCAGTCTATGGGTTATCCCTTTCAACACTACAGCCCTCTATATAGTGATGTTGCAAACAGGGTACGGTAAATCTAGATGAGCCTGCTCATGACTAAAAACAAAATTTCTACCCCACTACGATATCTCTCCAGAGGATAAACATATGATTATCGCAGGCACTTTTACAAGGAATTTTCATATTTTTTTAAAGAAAAAAATACACACCTTTTTCATAAATGGACTAGTCTGAAAATGAATTTGTGACGATTGAATTGGTCGGAAAATTAACATATCAAAGTCCATTCCAGTTACTTAGGGGTGAAAGGGTTAATGATTGTCAGATTCTTTAGTGTTGAAGTGTTTTCTACAATTTATTTGGTACTACAAATGATATAATCTCCAGCCACAATCTGGTTCTCAGCCATTTAATCTTCAACAGTTCACAATTAAATACATATTGATTGGTTTGTTGTTAATTAAGTCAAATGTTTGTCGAGAGAAGTGTGAATGGCTGAGGTAAACAGCTGGGGCAACATCTGTGACCTGTAATGACAATAGGGTTAAAATTTGTTTGTGAGCAGTGTAGCTCCTGATCAGATCAGGAGCTATACTGTTCGCAGTTTAGTCAATGAAGCAGTCTTGATGCGACCACAACTTGATATATTAACCCATTTCTGTCTAAGGATGGATACAATAATTTTTATTGGAAAAATCTCATTCTTTTGTTTATTTCTCCATAAAGGTATATGTTGTTACCACTCATTTGAACCGTCTCATCGAGATGGTTCAAATGAGTGGTAACAACATATACTTTCGAGATTAAATGAAGAAAATAGGACCCCCCCCCTAAAAAGTTTCATACTACTATAAGTGTATCCAGTCTTTAATGGGTTAAGCCTTACGATGCTGAATTCAATTTTGTCGTCTGCTGTTTATTTTATATTTTCATTTTTTCTCATCGAAAACATGTTTTGACAACACTTTTCCCAAGGAAATGATTCTAAATTACTGTCAAACCATGTTATTATTCAGAAAAAGACAAAACATAAAACAACAGCAAACAACAATTTTTGTTTCCCTGCATTCTTAGAGTTAATTCTTTGCCTGGTTGTACATGGACACTTGAAAAATGTGTTAACCCTTAGATATGATGGACACAAAATTGTTGTCTGCTGTTGCTTTATATTTTCCCTCCTTTCTCAATAAAAACATACTTTGTATGCTGGGGGTATAAATATGCATCTACATGCATCAAGCTGAACGAGATGGCCACGCCCCGCATTTCACTCCCACACAGGCTTTTATAGTACACAGAAAAAACATGCCGACTATGTGCCGACTATATCGCGATGTCTGCAAGCAGACATGACAATAAAATAGTTTTAAGTTTTAATTGTGGTTTTTACAACCCTACACATTGAGGCCAGAGGCCCCATCATGATTGGGTATAAAATGGAATATTATTAATGACATGTGTACAGTTCAGCAAGAATATTAATTTCATTTCTAGGGTGTGTCTGGGAATACACCAAGTTGTAGTAAAATCAGACAACATGAACTGGAATGCTGGATAAAGAAAATAAATCAATTTTATACATCTCTCTGGTAACAGAAGTTTATTCTTCATATTCAATGTAAGGACATGAAAGGAAACTAGCCATGAACCAAATGGGCCCCTGGCTGAGAAAACTTTTACCTTACGACTCTGGCGACCAGCATAGCCCCAGATCAGCCTGCGCATCCGCGCAGTCTGATCTGGGGCTATGCTGGTCGCTTTTCCATCAATCAAACATGGTTTATACGCATAAATAGCATTTTTGAGCAAGTTGTGATTGTACGAGCGCACATGATGATCAGGATCTACACTGACCGCAAATGTGATATGGTCACTTTCCGTCGCCGGCTGCCCACATGTGCATGTAAGCTGTTGCAGGACAAAAGGAACATTACACCATTTACGACCAGTAAATATCCGGGCTCTCACCCATAGCTTCACACAATTGAATTATGATTTAATATTCTCCCTAATGGATATAAGATTACCTCTATGGTCGAATATAGAACAACACAGATCCTGATCAGACTGCGCTGAAACGAAAATGTTTAACATGTTTAAGGTGTGAAATATCTTTCTGCGCCGATTACACGCCCAAAACCTGTTGCCGCATTCAGCCAAAGTACCATAATACCTCTACATATTGGAACACCGAATGTCACAAGGAAAACAAGAACCGGCATCTTTAAACGAAGCTAATCCCTCACTGGCAGCCTTAATAAAAAAAAGACAGTCCTCAGTGACATTGACATTGGGCGGTCGGATGTGAGTCGTATGAAAACAAAGCATCATCCATAGCCACACATTGTGGCCAAATATTATCAAAATCGGTGAAGCGGTTCACAAGTTATTGAAAAAAGAAAAAGAAAAATAATGTTTGCCTTACAAACAAGGTGAACATAAGATTTAAGTGACCTTGACCTTAGGTGGTCGGATGTCTGTTGCATGCAAAACAAAGCAGCATCCCTAGACATACATTGTGGCTAATTATTATCAAAATCGGTGAAGGGTTCACGAGTTATTGATGAATAATTCCAGCACAAAAATATTTACACAATTCCCTAACATTTGATTAGTCCGTAGCAAGTCTCTGTCCAAAATTTATATCCCAGTAAACTCCCACGCCGAACTACTTTCCGTAACTGTGAGGTGCAGTTAAAATAATTATTAAGAAAACGGAAAATAAACACATTTTCTTGATGAATTTATTTCAAATGCTGGAATTATAAGGAATGAATGGCCTTTTTGTTGAATTTATCGGGGATATAAACTTGGAAAAGTCGCGGGAATACTGCACGAGGCCTTCCGGCCTTCGTCCAGTATTCCCGCGACTTTTCCAAGTTTATACCCCGATAAATTCCACAAAAAGGCCATTCATTCCTATAATGAAAGGTGCACATGTAACTAACGTACGTATGCACATATGCACGCAGGTACGTACGTACACGGACTAACGCACATGGGGGAAAATACCTTTGTTACACTGTTACACAGTAACAAAATGGGCACCTCCGGCCAGTTGGTATCTTTTTGTGCAATATATGCTTTTTCTTATCAAAACATGCTTTGACAGCACTTTGGAAATGATTCTAAAATGCAGCCCAACCATGTTTTATTTGCCTAATCATTTGAAGTATCAGTAACATTTTACTTTAAATTAATTTGTTTAACTGTGTAGACCATCACCAGACTGCACTGTACATGGTTACCACTTTTTCACAGGCTCGGTCACATATTAACCCTTTCACCCCTAAGGAACTGGAATGGACTGTGATATGCTAATGTTCAGACCAATCCAATGGTCACAAAATGATTTTCAGATTCGTCCATTTATGAAAAGGGTGTGTTTTTGTTCTCAAAAATATTAAAATTACTTTCAAAAAGTGCAGACCCTGATGAGACAGCTCGTTACGAGCCGGCTCAATTGGATCTGCACTTTTTGCAGAAACCGATATAGCGGGATTTCGGGTTCAAAGGGTTAATTGTAACCACACAACAAACTGTGTACCAATATGTACGGTTGCTATGGTATATTGACTTCTCTGCATGACTAATAATTGACCAGATTTGTCTTACATTATTAATGTATTAGACAACGCCCCGTCAGAAGGCAGAAACATGATTCATGCTTACATAAAGACTACCACGCTAATGTATTGTCGTACCGAGTGCATCAGTCAAGGTTAGGAAATGCGTAGGAATTCCAAGGCTTGCAAACAAATTTCTACCATTTTCAAGGCGAGCCTGACAAGCTTGTTATCAAATGACACTACTGTCTGTTCCACGTTTTGCTGCCGACGAAAATTTGGCCATTAAACATATTAAATCTAAAAAATATTTAAAAGTAAGTACTTTTTTAGCAATAACAAAAAAGCCACCTTCCCCAAAAAAATTTTATTTGATGAAATTCAATCAAATATTTATTTTATTGCAAAAAAAAATAATTTCCTATGGGAATTTAACATGGGGGCTAAAAATAGATTTTTTTATTTGTGGATCGATTTTCAAAATCTAACTTTTGTTTTCTTTAAGTTACACCATGTTCAAGCTATCTCTCCAGTAGCCGATTTCATCAAAATTGCAAAGTATACTTTTCTAGCAAAGTATACTTTGAGGGAGTAATCATTTACTTTTCCCAAAATGCATTATTTCATACAGAACTAACTACTGCATATATTTGATGATTGAAAGAATGCAGAATTATTATACTGAATTTATTACATTATCACAGCCAAAATGGCTGTGATAATATAATAAATTCAGTATAATAAAAATTAATAAATTTATCATAAAATTGAAAATTTCTCCCTCAAAGTATACTTTGCTAGAAAAGTATACTTTGCAATGTTGATGAAATAGGCTACAGGTTTTGGAGTCAATTTCCAAAATGTTTCGTTTTTTGATCCTAAACGAAAAGATTTGGAAATTGACTCCCCATGTTAAATTCCCATAGGAAAATCGTTTTTTCACAATAAAATCAATATTTGATGGAATTTAATCTAATTTTTTTTTTTGGGGAAGGTGACTTTTTTGTTATTGATGAAAAAAGTACTTACTTTTAAATATTTTGTAGATTTAATGTGTTTAATGGCCAAAAGTTCGTCGGCAGCAAAACGTAGAACAGACAGTAGTCTGGCATTCTTGTTTAAAACAGAAAGAGCAAACAAGACATTGTTTTCATTGCAGACAGTGTCAACTTGATTACACTGTGTCATATTACACTGCTGCAACATTATAGGAATGAATGGCCTTTTTGTGGAATTTATCGGGGTATAAATTTGGAAAAGTCGCGGGAATACTGGACGAAGGCCGGAAGGCCTCGTCCAGTATTCCCGCGACTTTTCCATGTTTATATCCCCGATAAATTCCACAAAAAGGCCATTCATTCCTTATAATTCCAGCATTTGAAATAAATTCATCAAGAAAATGTGTTTATTTTCCGTTTTCTTAATAATTATTTTAACTGCGCCTGACGGTTACGGAAAGTAGTTCGGCATGGAGTTTACTGGGATATAAATTTTGGACGGAGACTTGCAACGGACCAATCAAATGTTAGGGAATTGTGTAAATATTTTTGTGCTGGAATTATTGTATCTTGAAGAGCACACACTACTTTATACTTTTCTGAAAACAACTTCCAAAAATAAAGTTACAATGTAAGTTACAAGAAAACATAAATAAATGGAAACACACTTACCTTAATGATTGTTGATTCACAATATGATGAATCTTTATACAGCGAATGTCCCTCGCTTAAATCATGTCTGCTTATACTAGAATATCAGAATCTTCTATCTCCAGTCAGCTACCACACTATATTCAGTTTTGTTGCTTTAGGTGAATTATCCTTTTCTTCTAGGACATCCTCAACATTACACAATATATGTAACAAGGTATCTTCTTTCAGAAATATTCCCTTTATTTTGCTATTTAAATAGATGAATATTTATGTACACTTTCTTCTGTGAACTTTTCGTCAGTATGTAGTGGGTCACTCGATTCCAAAAAATCTCTACACAACAAGTTTCTTCACTTGATTCTTCACACTTCTATTCACTTTGCCAAGCGTGTTGTATTTGATGTTGTGTCACGTCCGTTGTTTCCTGTGGAATAAGCAGGTTATAAATCTATATGTTCTTCTAGAAATTGTTCCTTAATTTGCTCCGTCTGTTCTACGACATTTGTTTTCCAATATATCTCTATACAATCATGAAAATAAGCAAATATAGATCTACACTTTCTTCTGCAAACTTGTCCAGTTTGCTCAGTGCTCTATTTGGTGTAGTTCTGTTCCTTGGCTTCTATGTGTAATACTTCACAATTTTTGTCACTTTAGTTTGTAGTATTTGGCAGTGTCACATCCCTTGTTTTCAGTAAATCACAATACAATTAGCAGATATAGATCTACACTTTCTTCTACGAAGTTTTCTTCATTTTCAGTATGTTGTGTATGGTCAAGTTTCCTGCTTGGCATTTCCAGTAGGTCTCTACACCATAGATAGGTACGCCCAGGTGATCACCACAACTACCTGTAATCAATGGTTGACACAGGTGTGAGAAATCAAACGCCTTGGCATTCCAAACAGCATAGACACGGATCAGCCTGCACATTTGTGCAGGCAGATCAGTGTCTACACTGTTTGGAAGAGATGTTTTGTGAACAAGCTTGTTTTCAGAATAGAATACCCAACAGTGAAGCAACAGATCAGACTGCAGAGAATTACGTGTATTTACAACTCAATAATTCCAGCACAAACATATTTACACAATTCCCTAACATTTGATTGGCCCGTAGCAAGTCTCTGTCCAAAATTTATATCCCAGTAAACTCCCACGCCAAACTACTTTCCGTAACCGTGAGGCGCAGTTAAAATAATTCTTAAGAAAACGGAAAATAAACACATTTTCTTGATGAATTTATTTCAAATGCTGAAATTATAAGGAATGAATGGCCTTTTTGTGGAATTTATCGGGGATATAAACTTGGAAAAGTCGCGGGAATACTGGACGAGGCCTTCCGGCCTTCGTCCAGTATTCCCGCGACTTTTCCAAGTTTATACCCCGATAAATTCCACAAAAAGGCCATTCATTCCTATATTTCCTCTCACTAAAAGCAAGACTATGTGTGTTTCGTCCTGAACAAGAATTAATAATTAATGCAGTCTTTACCATGAAATCCCGTCTTTAATTAACACGAATCAGGAGCCAAACCGATATATGATAAAATATGCATGAGAATAACACAGATTCCGAGAATCCGTAGTTATATACTGCAGAAACAACGAGGCGATACAAATGCAAAAGTATGTTACACATACAAGGTAACGGATAATTATCGTGGTTTTCAATTGCGATTTTTGGGGACATTTTGACCCTTGGAATTTTATTTCGACTCCTGGAGATTGCAGCGCAGGGGTCAAATTTGTTGTATAAAACATACTAATTTTAAACTTAAATTAGGTCTTGATTGGCCATTTTGACCCTTGAATTCTGACGGTTATTGAAATCCCTGATTATAATTATCAGGGCCCAGTTGCTCAAAGCTTCTGCCAGTGTTAGCTTAACAGCTAGACTGTTAAATCCTTAGCATTGCTAAGGATTTAACAGTCTGTTAATAAGCTAACAGAGGTTTTGAGCAACCGGGCCCTGGTTAGAACAAGATTCAATGATTGATTGATAAATAGTGATAAATGGCCTGTCAACAGGTAAGGTCATTTTAGGCTGGGTTCGAAACTCATATGTTACCCATTGTGATTGGGGGGTGGGGGGTGGGGTTAAATCCCAAAGTTAGAACTGAATATTTACAGAAAAAGATATATTCAGCCCTGAAATTAGAATAACTGGAACAGGTCCAGGTCCTCACCAGAGACATGCACTTAGCCCCATTCCCACAAAAATAACAGGATTAGTACTAATCTTATTACTTTCATAATCGGTATAACCAGATTCACGGCAACTCTCCAGTAACGAGAAAGCCAAAAATGTACATGAGGACCAAACCAGGGTTATCATGATTCCGTTCAGGATGAATCCCATCGTTAATTTACCCTTCAAATGACCCCAACTAACCACCCAAGCAGAAACTCAGTATTCAGTCTTGTGTGTATACATATTTTTTCTACAATACTGGTCCAAAAGTAATTGACATCTTGAGAAATTATGTTAATAAATACGACAATTATATTCTATGCTTAGTACACGAGTCATTTAAATATTGGCAGCTTCCCATTTCATGATTAATAGTACACAACCTCTACATGTATCTCATGAAAAAAAATCTTTTTCTCATGAATATTTTTTTTATTCTTATTTCTCATCAAAACCATATATATGTTGTTACCACTCAGTTGAACTGTCCCGTTGAGACAGTTCAAATGAGTGGTAACAACATATATTTTCAATGAGAAATAAAGAATTTAATAAAAAATTGTATGTTTTGGTACCTGTTTTGGTATCACGTACTCATTCAGTATCACGCATGTGCTGAATTAATATTCCATGTTTAAAATAAATTCAACACTCTTTGAGAATTAAGTTATCCACTCTATGTAGTGAAGTGTACGTCTCGACTCCAGCCAACAATTTAAATCACAGTATAACCTTCCGAGTGTGCCTTTTAACTAACTTACCAGAATCAAATCTTTTTCTATTAAATCAGATTTGTTTGGTCCAATACCAAAACATGAAATTCCCTAGCATATTTGTGAGACACAATGGTCAGGCTTGACCATCTGTTGTCCACATGAAATTCCCTAGCATATTTGTGAGACACAATGGTCAGGCTTGACCATCTGTTGTCCACAGATTAATCAATCAACAGGTAGGTGTGAGGTAACCAGACTTTTTTTTCAGTGAAGCAATTAGCATGTGGTGATTGTAAGAATTGGTACATAAACACTGTACATCAGAAGGTTAAGGTCACTATAAACAGGTAATGCAATTTAAAACACAAAATACCCACTTAAATATTTATTAGGCCATATAAGGCCATGTTCCCACTAAGTTACACACATGTACAATATAACATGTAAAATATCATCTTACTGTCTGTTCCACGTTTTTCTGCAGACAAACTTCTGGCTATTAAACACATTAAATCTAAAAAATATTTAAATGTAAATACCTTTTTCATTAATAACAAGTCACCCTCCCCAAAAAACGATATTTGATGAAATTTCTCAAATATTGATTTTATTGATTTATTTCCTAAATTTTTTTAAATAATTTTTTATTTGTGGACCGATTTTCACAATCAAACTTTTGTTTTCTTATTTACATAATTTCCAAGCTATCTCGCCAGGTTTCGGACTAAATTTCCAATTTTATTTTGTTTTTCGACCCTCCTGGTCACCCTCCTCCTCCTTTTTGCCCCGTCTTTACCCCATTTTTTTTCGCAATAAAATCAATATTTTATGGAATTTCATCAAATAAAAATATTTGGGGAGGGTGACTTTTTTTGTTATTGATGAAAAAGTACTTACCGGTACATTTAAATATTTTTTAGATTTAATATGTTCAATAGCCAAAAGTTTGTTTGCTTATTGTGTTTAACAGCCTATCAACAGCTAAGGTCATGTAAGGCCGGTTCGATCCCGTTTTAACCTGCTGCATTGGGGGGAAAATCCCAAAGTCAGAACGGAATATTTACATTGAGAAAAAATATATTCAGCCCTGAAATTAGAATAACCTGACCTGGTGAAAGGTCCATACCACACCAAAGTCACTTGGCACCTTCCGCTAAAATAGCATTATGAATAATTGTAATACTCACATAAGGGGTATAACCAGATTCAACTGTCACATACAAAATTCCAAAGACGTATGTGAGGGTCAAACCAGGTCTCCAGTTGGAATTCCGGTAAGCATGGTAAGGATCAACCCCAATTGTTAAATTACCAAAAGTTTGTCTGCAGAAAAACGTGGAACAGACAGTAGGTGTATTAAAGGCGCTGTGTCTCAGATGTCTTAGACATACAATATGTTGTTTTTCGCTTAACCCTTACACCGCTATCTTAATATTTGTATTTTTACATTTTTTATCATCAAAAACATGCTTTGACAGCATTTTAGAATAATTTATAACATGCTTTGACAGCACTTCAGAATCATTTCCATGGAAATGATTCTGAAGTGCTGTCAAACCATGTTTTTATTGAGAAATAATGCAAGATATAACAAGAAACGAGGCAAAGCCACGAAGGCCAGGTTTTTTCCAAGCATAGACACTTGGATAACATAATTATACCCACTTTTTGTAGACTAGATGGCCGTGGCCTGCATGTCGCGCCTTGGGGCGAGGCATGGACACCAAAAAAATAGATATAGTAGATGGAAAAACTTTAACGAAAAAACTTTAACCGGACACGGATGCACGGACGGAAGGACGGAAGGACGGACGTATGCCAAAATGCCGACGATATCTCGCTTTCCGCAAGCGGGTTCGACAATGATGATAAACACCCATGTGAAGTATCAAGGTAATGGGTGAAGAGATATAGTACACGAAAAAACTTTAACAAAAAAGATTCAAAGTAATTTGACCTTGACATTGGGCACAGGAGCCACACGGTTGGGGGTTAAAATGAAAATATGGATGATGATAAACACCCATGTGAAGTTTCAAGGTAATGGGCGAAGCAGTTGCAGAGATATAGTATAACGAAAAAGTTTCAACCAAAAAACTTTAACTAGACGTACGTTAAAAAGTTAACGTTGAAAATGGCTAAGTCAATTACGTAGAAATAATAGGTGAAGGTAAAAATGGATAGTTGTATGTGGTAGGCACCCCTTGGTTATGAATCTGTGAAAGTTTGGTGGTCCTAGGTGGTACAGTACCAAAGAAATGGACTTAAACACGAAAACTTAACATTGTAAACGCGAAAACTTAACATTGAAAATGGCTATGTCGACTGCGCGGAAAAAATGGGTCAAGTTACAAAAAAAGTAACATGTTGGATAGTGATATGTGGTGGGCACCCCTTGATTATGAAGCTGTGAAAGTTTGGTGGTCCTAGGTGGTACAGTACCAAAGAAATGGACTTAAACACGAAAACTTAACATTGTAAACGCGAAAAGTTAACATTGAAAATGGCTAAGTCGACTGCGCGGAAAAAATGGGTCAAGTTAAAAAAAAAGTAACATGTTGGATAGTGATATGTGGTGGGCACCCCTTGATTATGAAGCTGTGAAAGTTTGGTGGTCCTAGGTGGTACAGTAACAAAGAAATGGACTCAAACACGAAAACTTAACATTGATTGTGGACGCCGCCCACCACCCGCCCCCCACCCGCCCGCCCACCCGGCTTTCGCCAATCCAATAGCCTGGATTTTTTTTCAAAAAAACCTGGCTAAAAACAACAGCAGATGACATTTGTTGTGTGTAGCTGTCTAAGGGTTAATAGATGAAATTTCCAAAAACATGAGTTATATTCAAGTACCGGTACATACAGTAAGGAAAAATTGTGATTTTTTTTGTGGAATGATCATACTATAACGGGCAATAACCCAATTCATCTCCCAGTTAACAAAAGAGCCAAAGATAAAAATGTTCCTGAAGGCCAAACCAGGCAAATCGTGATTCCTATAAGGAGGAACCCTTACCAACCAAACGCCCGACCAACCACCCACAAAGTCCTCAGTGACCTTGGGCGGTCGGATTTAATCATATGCAATACAAAGAACCATCCATAGACAAACATTGTGGCTAAATATTATCAAAATCGTTGGAGCAGTTCATAAGTTATTGAACAAGAGTTGCCAGAAGACAACGAAGCTCGCCTGTTGGCAGCCTTCATTCAAACTCGTCACAGTTGTATAAAAAACATGAATATTATATAACTTGACCTTGGGATAAGGGGTGTGCGGTGGACCTTGACATTGAGGTCAGTGGTGGAAGGTGGGTCGTGGATTTGATATAGCATGATAAAGCATATTAAGATGAATGCATGTATGAAATATCAATGCGCTCCCTGAAAAGAGAAGGAAAACAAAATTTAACCCAGTGTTAAATTTATGAACACACTAAGTTGGTGATTTTCTATAGCATGATAGCTATTCACATGAGGAATGCATGTATAAATGTGCTAAGTTTGTGACCTTGGCCTTGACGAAAGGGGTGGGGGGGGGGGCGGGTGGGTCATGGATTTGCTGTAGCACAATAGAGTATCATCAGATGAATGCATGTATGAAATATGAAGGTGTTCCCTGTAAAGAAACAGAAGTTATAACAAGAGGGCCATGATGGCCCTAATTCGCTCACCTGACTCCATGAACACCAGAGGAGAATGCGACATTGAGTTCATGTGTTTTAAAAAAATTGTGTTATTTTTAGATGGCGGTCATCTTGGATTAAGCGATGACTGTCATTTTAACAAATCTGAAAATGCTTCACCCAAAGATCTTAACTTCCTATGAAGTTTGGCCAGCATCTGCCATGTGGTTCCTGAAAAAAAGACGTTCAAAATCTTGAATAAATGGACCTTTTGGTCGCCTCATCGATACCTTCAATTTGATAAATGGCATGAGCATATTCGGTCAAAAAAAAAATGGACCCCAATTTGACCCCACGGGCCATGCCCATTTTTGACCCCAGGGTCACCATTTTCACAACTTTCAAAGAGCATAGTAAATTGATCATTCCTACCAAGTTTAGTCGAAATCCGGCCAGCGGTTCATGAGAAGATGATTTTTTAAGAATTTATGCTATTTTTAGACGGCGGCCATCTTGGATTAGCGATGACCTCCATTTTAACAAATCTGAAAAGGCTTCACCCATGGACCATAACTTTTAAGTTTGGCTACCAAGGTCCAAGCGGTTCATGTGAAGAAGAATTTTGAAATCTCTAATAAAAGAACAACCTTTTGACATTTCGGCGGCCATCTTGGATGACATAACAATCCGATTTCAACAAAAAATGTACAAGAGTGATCGCCTCATTGATACCTTCGATTTGATATATAACATGACCATATTTGGTCAAAAATAAAATTTGACCACGGGCCACGCCCATCTTTAACCCCGGGGTCACCATTTTAACAACTTTGAAAGAGCATTGTACATCGATCATTCCTACCAAGTTTCGTCGAAATCCGGCTAGCGGTTCATGAGAAGCAGATTTTTTGAGAATTTATGCTATTTTTAGACGGCGGCCATCTTGGATTAGCGATGACCTCCATTTTAACAAATCTGAAAAGGCTTCACCCATGGACCATAACTTTTAAGTTTAGCTACCATGGGCCAAGCGGTTCATGTGAAGAAGAATTTTAAAATCTCTAATAAAAGAACGACCATTTGACATTTCGGCGGCCATCTTGGATGACATAACAATCCGATTTCGACAAAAAATGTACCAGAGTGATCGCCTCATTGATAACTTCGATTTGATATATAACATGACCATATTCGGTCAAAAAAAAATTTGACCCTAATTTGACCCCACGGGCCACGCCCATCTTTGACCCCGGGGTCACCATTTTAACAACTTTGAAAGAACAATGTACATCGATCATTCCTACCAAGTTTCGTCGAAATCCGGCAAGCGGTTCATGAGAAGAAGATTTTTTTAAGAATTTATGCTATTTTTAGACGGCGGCCATCTTGGATTAGCGATGACCTCCATTTTAACAAATCTGAAAAGGCTTCACCCATGGACCATAACTTTTAAGTTTGGCTACCATGGGCCAAGCGGTTCATGTGAAGAAGAATTTTGAAATCTCTAATAAAAGAACGATCTTTTGACCTTTCGGCGGCCATCTTGGATGACATAACAATCCGATTTCGACAAAAAATGCACCAGAGTGATCGCCTCATTGATACCTTCAATTTTATATATGACATGACCATATTCGGTCAAAAATAAAATTTGACCCCAATTTGACCCCACAGGCCACGCCCATTTTTGACCCCGGGGTCACCATTTTAACAACTTTGAAAGAGCAATGTACGTCGATCATTCCTACCAAGTTTTGTAAAAATCCGGTTAGCTGTTCTTGAGAAGAAGATTTTTGAAGAATTTGTGCTATTTTTAGACGGCGGCCATCTTGGATTATGTGATGACGTCATTTTAACAATTTTGTAATCCCCCTACCTAAGGACTATGACCATGAAGTTTGGTGACTATAGGCCCAATGGTTACCGAGGAGAAGACGTTTGAAAATGTTTACGGACGACGACGGACGACGGACGACGGACACATTGCGGTAACAATAGCTCACATGAGCTTTGCTCAGGTGAGCTAAAAAGACATTTACTCCAACGTTAAGTTTATGATGTTGATCTTGGGGAAAGGGGTGGGGTGGGTCATGGATTTGCTGTAGCACAATAGAGGATCATCAGATGAATGCATGTATGAAATATCAAAGCGTTCAAAGTGTAAAGAAACGGACGTTACACAACATTTACCCTAATGTAAAGCTTATGAACATGCTAAGTTTGTGACCTTGACCTTGGGGTAAGGGTTAGGTCGTGGGTTGTGGATTTGCTACAGCATGATAGAGGGTCATCTGAGGAATGTATGTATGAAATATCAAGGCGTTCCATCAAAGGAAACAGTTGTTATCAGACATTTACCCCAACGTTAAGTTTATGAATGTGTCAAGTTTGTGACCTTGACCTTGGGATAAGGGGTGGGCGGTGGGTCATGGAATTGCTATAGCACGATAGAGTATCATCAGATGAATGCATGTATGAAATATCAAGGCGTTCGTTCCATGAAAGGAAACAGATGTTATAATACATTACCCCAACATTAATTTTATGAATGTGCTAAGATTGTGACCGTGGCCTTGGGGAAAGGGGTGGATGGTGAGTCATGAATTTGCTATAGCAGGATAGAGTATCATCAGATGAATGCATGTATGAAATATGAAGGCGTTCCCTGTAAATAAACAGAAGTTACACAACATTTACCCCAACGTTAAGTTTATGAACATGCTAAGTTTGTGACCTTGACCTTGGGGTAACGATTGGGTGGGCGGTGGGTCATGGATTTGCTATAGCATGATAGAGTATCATCAGATGAATGCATGTATGAAATATCAAGGCGTTCCATGAAAGGAAACAGATGTTATAAGACATTTACCCCAACGTTAAGTTTATGAATGTGCTAAGTTTGTGACCTTGACCTTGGGGTAAGGGCTAGGTGGTGGGTCATGGATTTGCTACAGCATGATACAGGGTCATCTGAGGAATGCATGTATGAAATAACAAGGTGTTCCATGAACGAAAACAGAAGTTATAAGAAATTTACCCCAACGTTAAAGTTTATGAATGTGCCAAGTTTGTAACCTTCACCTTGGGGTAAGGGTTGGGTGGTGGGTCATGGATTTGCTACAGCATGATAGAGGGTCATCTGAGGAATGCATGTATGAAATAACAAGGTGTTCCATGAACGGAAACAGAAATTATAAGACATTTACCCAACGTTAAGTTTATGAATGTGCCAAGTTTGTGACCTTGACCTTGGGGTAAGGGCTGGGTGGTGGGTCATGGATTTGCTACAGCATGATAGAGTGTCATCTGAGGAATGCATGTATGAAATAACAAGGTGTTCCATGAAAGGAAACAGATGTTATAAGACATTTACCCCAACGTTAAGTTTATGAATGTGCTAAGTTTGTGACCTTGACCTTGGGGTAAGGGCTAGGTGGTGGGTCATGGATTTGCTACAGCATGATACAGGGTCATCTGAGGAATGCATGTATGAAATAACAAGGTGTTCCATGAACGGAAACAGAAGTTATAAGAAATTTACCTCAACGTTAAGTTTATGAATGTGCCAAGATTGTAACCTTCACCTTGGGGTAAGGGCTGGGTGGTGGGTCATGGATTTGCTACAGCATGATAGAGGGTCATCTGAGGAATGCATGTATGAAATAACAAGGTGTTCCATGAACGGAAACAGAAATTATAAGACATTTACCCAACGTTAAGTTAATGAATGTGCCAAGTGTGTGACCTTGACCTTGGGGTAAGGGCTGGGTGGTGGGTCATGGATTTGCTACAGCATGATAGAGTGTCATCTGAGGAATGCATGTATGAAATAACAAGGTGTTCCATGAAAGGAAAACAGAAGTTTTCAGACATTTACCAACGTTAAGTTTATGAATGTGCCAAGTTTGTGACCTTGACCTTGGGGTAAGGCCTGGGTGGTGGGTCATGGATTTGTTACAGCATGATAGAGTGTCATCTGAGGAATGCATGTATGAAATAACAAGGTGTTCCATGAAAGGAAACAGAAGTTGTCAGACATTTACCCAACGTTAAGTTTATGAATGTGCCAAGTTTGTGACCTTGACCTTGGGGTAAGGGCTGGGTGGTGGGTCATGAATTTGCTACAGCATGATAGAGGGTCATCTGAGGAATGCATGTATGAAATAACAAGGTGTTCCATGAAAGGAAACAGAAGTTATAAGACATTTACCCAATGTTAAGTTTATGAATGTGACCTTGACCTTGGGGTAAGGGCTGGGTGGTGGGTCATGGATTTGCTACAGCATGATAGAGGATCATCTGAGGAATGCATGTATGAAATAACAAGGTGTTCCATGAAAGGAAACAGAAGTTATAAGACATTTACCCAACGTTAAGTTTATGAATGTGCCAAGTTTGTGATCTTGACCTTGGGGTAAGGGCTTGGTGGTGGGTCATGGATTTGCTACAGCATGATAGTCATCTAGGAATGCATGAATGAAATAACGAGGTGTTTCATGAAAGGAAACAGAAGTTATAAGACATTTACCCAATGTTAAGTTTGTGGACGACGCTGATGCCGACGCCGACGACGCCGGGGATATGCCATAAGCTCTTCTGCACTTCGTGCAGGCGAGCTAAAAATGAATGGGATTACTAACGTTAATAACGCACGCACGTGTGCACGCATGTGTGTGTGCACGCATATACATAGACTAACGCTGCCCAAATTTTACGGCCATATAATCAATGCAAAAACAATATTTTTGTGATAATATTAAATTTAAGCAAAATTTAAGAATGAGCATTCTTTTTATTTCGTGAAATTTGGTCAAATATTGATTTTATTGAGAAAAAACAGTTTCCCCAAGTTAAATCCCCATAGACATGGATTTAACATGGGGAAATCTTTAGAATTTCAGAAATACTGGACCCATTTTAAAATTTTAACTTTTGTTTTCTAGGTTAGATAATTTCCAAGCCAAGGTTTCGGTCAATTTCCAAAGAAATAAAAAGAAGGCTCATTCTTAAATTTTGATAAAAATTTAATATTATCGAATAAAATATTGTTTTTGCATTGTTTATATGGCCGTAAAATTTGGGCAGGTTTCGTGAAACAGACAGTAATCTGTTTCATCACTTTCTAGGCATATCTGAGACCCAGTGCCTTTAACTTATAGTTTTACACTATAAATAAACGTACGTCTATGTAATTGGCCCATCTCAGTGAGATGCACTGCTTCAATAGGTGGCAAAAAATGACAATGAAATCGGAATGAAACATTTTCCGAAAATGACATTGAAAGATGACACAAATATTTGATGGTATATGATACTTATGGAAAAAATGATTGCTTTTCTAAATCAATTAAATTCTGTAACTCTGTGACCTGGCTACAGAAGCAACATATGTAGCAAGATAGTGATTAAATATAATATTTTCGTCAAATTATGAAGTATGATAATTGCACATCAAAAAATAAATACACAGTATAAATAGTAATGTCCGTTAACATTTTAAGGAAACACGGTTATCGCCCCTGATAAAGTGTGAACATTTATGTCTGATATAAAATGTATAATAATGCCAATCAATACGTGGGGTAATGGTGAATGAATGTTTATTTTGCAAGAAAATGTCTCAGATGACGTCTCTGATATAAAGAACATTTTGTACCTACTGCGTGGGCATGTACCTTAAGTGATCCAATATTTCATCTCTAAATCTGTGACATCACACATCCACTATCATGGTAAACGCGTACATGCATGTACATATACAGTTTAATATCGGTAGTGTTATGAAACCAAACTACACAATAATTCCTCAAACTCTGGTCTGAGAATCAAACCAAGGTGTGAGCTCCTCAAACCCTGGTTTGAAAAATATCATCACTTTCGCAATCAGTAATTTTTCTTAAAGCCAGGTGACATGACAAACTATCACATATTTTCTTCAAAATGCTCTAAAAACAACAACGGCGACCCTAATAACCTATTTCCGGTTCGTTTGTATTTTTCGTGATATTGAGATTTCTCATATCGCACCTTATCTGACACCTATACAGAGCCATGCAATGAATTGGTCATCGCTTATCTCTCCTGTTACTGCGACCGACTGGCGCGAGGTGGCGCTGTAAAAATAACCGCTATGACGTAGCAGTAGAACAGCTTACCTGATTGGTGGATGAAGGTTTCTTATATAATATCGTTTGGATTTACGGACATCATCTATTTGTTGCATAATTTCTTTGTTTTTGTCGTTCAATATTATACGTTAATTGTTATTGTTTCCTTTGCCTAGTTATACTTGGATTATTTATACGTTGGTTGTAATCGTCGGCGATGACTATCTGTGTGGAAATCGGTTATAATTCACGGTCAATCAGACAGCCAAGCCAGAATCAGAACAAATTGTGAAATTAAATGTGATATACAAAATGCTGACATAATCTCCGACATTTCGTAAATTGATTCGGCATTGCAGAATGTTACTTCGGCATACTTGTGTTTTGACAATTTCGAGTTGAAATGAATTCTTTATTTTGAGCTGAAATAATCAGTGACACGCGTGTGTAACTATGTTCAATGTTCAAACAGATGCCGCCGGAGGTCATTATATAATAGTTTGGCATAGCAAACAACTTATCCGATGATTTGACCGCAGACAAATAGGGAAGTGGATCTTGGGACAGGTGTATTCTGAATTCAATGAAGCCACACATATTCTATGCTGATTGGTTGAATCCATTTTGTTTATCTCTCCTAGTCGATTGGTTGAGTCCAGTTTGACAGATATGGAAGAATAGATACACTGTGCACATCAGGATGCTTTCTACAGTTCTGAAAATTCAATCTTGATGTGTTTGTTTTTACAACTTGACTAAACTTGCGTAACTTGAATGTCCATTCCACGTAAATACTGTTTTCGAATACTAAAATATAACTAAATCACATATTTTGTTCTTTGACAGATAAAAATAATTAAAATTTATATTAAATTTTCACATGGACAGTAAATTCTTTACTATTTCTAATCTACTTGCCTACTGACTTGTTTCAAGTAAACAGAAAATGTTTGGACTTGATGTTAAAAACTAAAGATGTTTTCCAGAAGAAAATCGTTGTTTTGCCAAATGGGGGTTACGATTAAACATAGCTTGGTCCTATATGCGGCTGTGACTGGAGAAATGTGGTTTGTGTAATTTGTGACCAGTGTAGGTCCTGATCAAATATAACACTCCTGTAGTCTAAATACGATCTAGATTGCATGTTAGTGTGTTTTATTGAAGGAATGCCGAAAAGCGCAGATCCTGTTCAGGCTGTGCGGATGCACTGGCTGAACTGGATCTACACTGGTCGCAAACGTCCAATAAGCCCCATGTTGTCTTTGGCTTATTGCACCTTCTCAGTCGCAGGGACCATTTGCTGGGCAATTAATTGCTCTGATAAGTACAGTGGATGTTGACATAATCTTCAAACAACATCCAAACCCCATGGCAATTAGAGCTACTAATTTTCCCACTGCTGTCATACCCATTTCTTTAATTGACCCCATGTACAGCATTGTTTCATTGTAAGTGGACACTGGTCTACAAGAATGACGTTTATGATGACAGTTTGACCAGCATAGCACCAGATCCAGTTATGCACCCGAGTCAGACCTGACAGCTCTGATAAGTGTCTACTCTATGCCTGTCTGATTTAGCATTATATATAAGTACTATTGGGGAAAACATAGATTGTAACCTGACGATGTAAATATAAACACATGTAAATACAGACTGGTATCCTACAGCTGTTGACAATTGCATAGAATGTCCATTTTGTCACCCACTGTCGCATTTCAGTATGTAGTTTCAACTTTGTAACTAGGTCATTCTTATATTTTTTACAGTACAGCTAGGGTCCCATATATTTATATTAGCACTCTAATAAACTGGAGTTCTAAGTAGTCTGTTGAACTATTACGTGTAATAATCGTATTATCCATACATTTAGGAAGTACTACCGATATGTCATATACCCACGTGACCGCAAAGGGAAATAACTGTGGTAAACAAAATAAGGGGAAGTTAGTCATGCACTGACGGCTGGAAAAACTGGCTGTCCGGAATATGAAATCCATAAAAGAATGGCACATACTGGGCAGATTACTATGAAATTTGTTTTATTTGATATATAAATGATGAATAAATAAGCGTATCGCGGAAACAGAATCTTGTTATATCTCCTTTAAGCAGTCATTGCAATGTGCACATAAAACCTGAGAGCTCAAACCTGGGTTAAAAGTTTGCTAAGTGTACAGTAAATCTGCAAACCCAGGTTTGAGGAATTAGGCCATATACCAAGTTGTTCTTCTGTTAAGCGTCCGCGTGCGGGTAGGGTTTGAGAGTGGTTCTGTGAAAAAACAAACACACATACTGTGTATGCTAG